>CM026386.1:68275777-68297086 GCA_014843695.1 Archivesica marissinica
GCTATTCAGCCAAGTGTTTTAGCTCGACTATCCGAATAGTAAACAGCTTAGAGCCTGATCAGATGGCACGTTCTGTGCTGTCTGATCTGGCTCTATGTTGTTTGCTATTCAGCCAAGTGTTTTAGCTCGACTATCCGAATAGCAAACAGCTTAGAGCCTGATCAGATGGCACGTTCTGTGCCGTCTGATCTGGCTCTATGCTGTTTGAAAATGTGATTTTATCTGCCGCTAGCGTGCAAAGGGTTAATATAAGGACTACTTACAGTCATATACAACATTTCAGTGTATACGAATGTCCCGTACTGTATGCCAACACTTTTAATAAAACATGCTAAAAGGGATATACTATATTCTTTGAGTTATATGTAGTGAGAAACAGAGGTACGAGGAGAGCCAAATGAAAAATTAACTATCCTAATCAAAACCTGTCTTAAGCAGCCAGCCAAGCGAATCACAGAAAGTGGCTGCTTAATAGTGGTCAAATGCATAATAAAACAACATATTGGGAATCTGGCTGCTTAATAGAGGTTGGCTGCTTAATGGAAGTAACGACTAACACAGGTTTGACTGTGTACATTTTTAAATATACTGGACCTTCTATCCAATCAAAACTTGTTTCGCAGGCGAGCTAAAATTAATTTGTATGAGCGTATTTTCTAAAATTATGTGTTTTTCTGTAGGTTCGTCAGAGACTGGTGTGATATGGATGTGGATGGGGCCCATGTTAACATGGACTTTCAGTGCACTGTGGATTCTGCCACTTTTTGTCATCAGTAAAATAGTGAACTGTTTCTGGTTCGCAGTAAGTAAACATCACCAATCCGTTAAGAATTCCGATAGGTATCAAATGCTTCAAATTTCAAAATAGTTTATATACCAACTAATTCTTTTATCCCGTTGTCTTGCAGAAATTCAGTGGTTCTACCTGGGTGCCAGGCCTTGCATGAAATACTGTCAGAGCAGAATGATATACACTTAGCGAAGTTTTCGTAGGTGGTGCTTCTTTAAAGTCGTTAAGTGTATAAGGAAATATATTAATATACATTATAATATACATTATATACTACATGTTGAAGTCGTGATTGTGCCCTTAGGCAAGCAAGGCATTTAAATTTCATATTGCTCTTTCCCTCATGGCGATAGATTGGATTAGGAATGAGGTCTCGAGAGTGATTAATATAAGTTGTAGGAAATTGTTTTGCAATTGTGCAACATGAATTTGTATCAACTGATTTAGTTCATGTTAGATAAAGCAATACAAAGGAAATGTCACAATTTACTCTGAGCAATAGCACATTCCGTGGGCAATTAACATGATGCGAGCTGTCGATCAAACCCAGCCAGCGATAATCCGACAAGCCAATCAGCGATCGATAAAGCGACACACCTCAATAACAGCCGCCATTTTCCTCGACAACTTGTCACGATTATCGGTGTCTAGAAAATTCTGATCACATGACTAGAGCTATAGTCTCATTGTTATCACATAATTAGTTATATATGTCACAGTTTATAGTAATGAGAGACTGTTTTGTTATTTATAGGATATAGCAGAAGCTGCGTACAGGAAGTCACGTGGTCGTCCACAGCTGCCCACGATCAGTATTTTCATCGCCGACATGCTATTCAGTCTCATCATACAAGTTTTCTTCCTGCTACAGGTCTGTATAAGTTAGATATAATATGCAGGCGAGGGGAATATCAATATCGCTATATACACATATACCCTGTCAACAAACCAAATATAGCAATGTTTTCAGCTAAAAAACAATGTTTTCCGTCCCTTTTTGGGGGGTTTAAGGATTATCATCAATTTTATTTCATCATTTTTACCTCGTTAACTGCCTCGGGTAACCCTTTCCCTCATAGAAACACCTCTTGACGCCATTACCAATATGACATACATTGACAATGTAGTAGCCAAATCAATGTTCATAATAAAGGCCAGAATCTCATGTAGTCCCAGTAATATCTATGGAGGTGGGATAGATATGTCGACTACTTATCCACTGCATGATAGGTAAATGACTGTCGTTTGTATGGAGATATAATAGTGTACCTAAATCTCTATGAAGGAAAGGGTTAAGTAAGACCACGAATGTGAGGTTTACCTTGGCACCGGCACGTCCAGATTTGTGATCCCGTAAATGTTCAATAGATTTTCATATTTAAATGGTGTAAAATGTTGAAAATGACCTATTATTTACTTCTGCGCCTTTATACAGATGCATTGTACATAGTCCAACTGTATGCGCAGTTTCCGCTTTTATTTTAAGAATAGTGGCACACGCCAAAAGTATGTATGTTAAGGGTTACTTTATACAAATTTATTTTACCTCGATTGCGAAACAAGTTCTTACAACTTATATTAATCACTCTCGAGACCTCATTCCTGCTGGAATCCATCGTCACGAGGGAGAGAGAAGAGGCAACGTGGAATTTAAATGCCTTGCCTAAGGGCACAATCGTAACGGCTCCAGCGGCGTTCGAACTCCGGACCTTTCGCACCTGAAGCGAACGCGCATCACGACTTCCACTTTTAAGGGTTATATACCCTGCTAGCCTGGAGCTATCACAATATATTTATGGCAAGGTTATCCAATGAAAATACTGGAAACTGCATTAAAGCGTAATAAATGAGGATATGCAAAGTACCATCCATACGTGCCTATAAGACACGTATTAACTGGAAAATATGTACAGACAATATAGTGGTGAGCAAAACATTGCCATAAACACTTCCTAGAAATCCAAGAATAAGATTTGTTTATTTCAGTGAATAATGTTCCCTTTTTATGATACATATTAATAAATCAATAACTTTGCCGATTGGCATCCTTCGATAACTTTCTTTGCTCACTGCCAAACATTTTACCTATAATCCTGGCGATAACTCTCCGCCCGCCTGCCCTCAAGTGATGTCACAATTTGCTAGCGTACATTTATATTTCAGGCAACGGCTTTCACTTTTCTACCACTGCCTGCGATTGGTCAGTTCATCAGTATACTGCACACAAGTCTTCTGTACTCGCTGTACTCGTTCGAGTATAAATGGATTAATATGGGTAAGTCAGACGGATCTGTAGTCCAGTGGTAACACGCTCGACTGGTAATCCAGTGATCGCAGGTTCGATCCCCCGTCTGACCCTAATAAAATTAACAGTCTTTCAGATGGGACGTTAAACCGAGGTCTCGTGTCGGTGCTTTACACTGTGCACGTAAAAGAACAAGAGGAGATTCTAGAATGGGTCTCTGTCTGTATCATGCACTATCCTCCAAAATCTAAAATAACTAATCTCTTCAGGAGGTGGTGCTCATATGGGCAACCGGTAGCGACGATAAATAAACTTAAAAACACAAACAGTCAGAATGCTTCAAATCTCATGGCTCGGCATTTGGTCTATATATGCAGAGAAGGAATTTTCCATGTTTGAATCTGAAATCAGAGAAGGAATTTACCATGTTTGAATCTGAAATCAGAGAAGGAATTTACCATGTTTGAATCTGAAATCAGAGAAGGAATTTACCATGTTTGAATCTGAAATCAGAGAAGGAATTGTCCATGTTTGAATCTGAAATCAGAGAAGGATTTTACCATGTTTGAATCTGAAATAAAACATGGTTTAGAGAGAGACGTCAAACGTGACGTAATTTTACTAGTATTTTTGTACTTTTGTCATTTACGTAGTCTATAAAAACACCTATTATTTTTGTACTTTTAGATATCTTGGTCATCTAAGAATCAAAGTAAGATATGAGGCCACAACTCCAAAATTTGACATAAACTGAAATTCCATTTTTGACACTGCTAACATTTTGGTAATTTAAAGCTTTCCAATGATACCAAAAATCCATGGCCTTCACTAGTGGCGAATGAATATGCGTTATTTTAATTTGAGATCCTGGACCGATATTTCAGGTTGGGAACTACATAGAAGATTGTCGCATATAGAATTGAGTTGGCCGTACTTTTTTGGATTTGGGTTGCCAATGGCAATTCTAACAGCATTGCCTTCTTCGTTAGTGGTCAGGTAAATATATGTCTTTCATCTTATTTCATTTCTCTTTCTGAGTAAACCTATGTAGTCAGAAGTATGTGAGATGGTACGGTGGTCGCCAGGTCGGTTTTCTCCGGGTACTCCGGTTTCCTCCCACACGAATGACCACATATACGCTTTCATCCGCGCCAACGAAAGTGATTAATATAAGTTGTTAGAACTTGCTTCGCAATCGTAAAATAAATAAAGTTTAAACATTTAAATTAAAATTAACAGTCTTTCAGATGGGACATTAAACCGAGGTCTCGTGTTGGTACTGTACACGTAAAAGAACCAGATGAGACTCTGGAATGGGTCTGTATCATTGCACTAGCCTCCAAGATTCTGATATGACTAATCTCTTCAGGAGGCGTTGCTCATATGGCTAACCGGTAGCGACGATAAATAAATGTAAAACACACATACAGAGCAGAGTGCTCCGAGAGATACACAATGGACGATACAGGCAATTCATGGCCAGATAATTCTTACTATCCGAACATACGATGATATGGCGGTACAGTGGTCAGGCGGTTAATATATTCGACTGTGAATTCTGAGGTTTTGAGTTTGGGTTTATTTTCACCTGACTATATTTTCAGTATATGTATGTTTATTTAAGTGAATGAATGTTATTTTCAATATGTGTTTTCGTTTATTTTCAGTGTATTTGTGTAATTTTCATGTCAATATGTGTGTTATTTTAATTGATGGCAACGAATAGTGATTTTGCTATTCGAATACTCGGCTGGGTTAGTATTCGAATATTCGACAATGATTCTGCCAGTCACATAAAATGTGATACAAATCGCCAAATTTTTAATAAGTTTTAATCTTTAAAATGTATCAAAGACAACCTATACTCAAGCAGTAAAAATTGGCAAGCAAATCAGTAACATTGAACGAATACTCATTTCCATGACTAGTTATAGTTACTGTAAGTATATTTGTGTTATTTTCAGTTATGTGTGTTTATTTTAATAAATGTGTATTTATATTCAGCAACTGTGTTTATTTTAATAAATGTGTATTTATATTCAGCAACTGTGTTTATTTTAATAAATGTGTATTTATATTCAGCAACTGTGTTTATTTTAATAAATGTGTACTTATATTCAGCAACTGTGTTTATTTTAATAAATGTGTATTTATATTCAGCAACTGTGTTTATTTTAATAAATGTGTATTTATATTCAGCAACTGTGTTTATTTTAATAAATGTGTACTTATATTCAGCAACTGTGTTTATTTTAATAAATGTGTATTTATATTCAGCAACTGTGTTTATTTTAATAAATGTGTATTTATATTCAGCAACTGTGTTTATTTTAATAAATGTGTACTTATATTCAGCAACTGTGTTTATTTTAATAAATGTGTATTTATATTCAGCAACTGTGTTTATTTTAATAAATGTGTATTTATATTCAGCAACTGTGTTTATTTATTTTTCAGTGGCTGTTTGTTCTCAATATTCTTCCCTGTGTTTATTTTTCAGTGGCTGTTTGTTCTCAATATTCTTCCCTGTGTTTATTTTTCAGTGGCTGTTTGTTCTCAATATTCTTCCCTGTGTTTATTTTTCAGTGGCTGTTTGTTCTCAATATTCTTCCCTGTGTTTATTTTTCAGTGGCTGTTTGTTCTCAGTATTCTTCCCTGTGTTTATTTTTCAGTGGCTGTTTGTTCTCAATATTCTTCCCTGTGTTTATTATCAGTGCCAATGAAGCAAAAGATGCTCAACAAGAATTGTAAGTGTGTTTTACGTTTATTTATCGTCGCTACCGGTTGACCGTATGAGCGACGCCTCCTGAAGAGATAAGTCATTTTAGATTTTTGGAGGATAGTGCAATGATACACAGAAAGAGACACATTCCAGAGTCTCCTCTGGTTCTTTTACGTGCACGGTGTAAAGCACCGACACAAGACCTCGGTTTAACGTCCCATCTGAAAGACTGTTAATTTTATTAGGGTCAGACGGGGGATCGAACCTGCGATCCCTGGATTAATTGTAAGTAATAGGCCATGATATCATCATTTACTCGCCCTAATGAATGTATGCGGTGGCGAGTATGAATAAACTAATATGATTATTAGAATTAAAGAATATGATTGCACAATGGTCATCCATCCATAATGCCCCCTGAGACACATTATCCCAGGAATGGGCAAGCACTCTGCGTAGAATTCTAGATTAAATCGTATACAGTCAACCCTCTGTTAGTGGTCACCTCTATTAAGCAGCCACATGTGCTAAGCAGCCACACTTTCTGTGAATCCCTTGGCTGGCTGCATAAGACAGGTTTAACTGTACAGCAATAATAATGAATCCTAATTTATTTTCTAATTGTTTTGGAATCACATATTTCATTGTATGTATTGTGTAATGTAATGTAAGGAGGGGGGGAAAATGCAATAAAATATTATTAAACTAAAAAATTCAAATGACTTAATTTAGTATGTATGTTTTACTGTTGATGTTATCTTATTTATGTATTACATTTTGTACTTTATTAACTTTAATCCTGCTAACATTTCAGTACGTTTCCGTTAAAGTTGTTCGCTCCAGTCGTTTCACTAACCAACAGCTTATTCCATCACTCTTTCTCAAAGTCCAGTAAAACCTCGTCCACGACAGAGGGCCAGACACCCGCACGACGCAAACATGAGAACGTGACGTTTAGATGACAGGAACAAACTATGAGTGACATTTCAAATTGACTATTTTGATGCAATATGTTTAATTGTCGCTTGCATGCCTGTTGTAGCAGCTAATTACACTGTGACTCATATCCAAGTTGTATGAAAGGAGAGCGTACAAGATTATGTTGTATTTCTAATCAAAATTTAGTGTGAATTTAGTTTATACAAATTTATATTAGCTCAATTGCGAAACAAGTTCTGATAACTTATGTTAATCACTCTCGAGACCTCATTCCTGATGGAATCCATCGCGGGAGAGAGAAGAGGCAACGTGGAATTTAAATGCCTTGCCTAAGGGCACAATGGTATCGGCTCCAGCGGGGCTCGACTCCGGACCTTTCGCACCTGAAGCGAACGTATGAATTTAGCCTGAGCAAATGCGTTGTAAATGCAACAGACCGAATGGGGATTTAATTAGCAACTAAATAGTGTAAATATTTTCATTTAATTGATGAAATCTTCATGAAAGTTGAGAAATATACGATGAACACACTGTATATTTAGGTTTTATTTAAAGATGCATATGGAGTAGGTTATCGTCGCAATACACACAGGTCTTTCATTTGCAGGAAATTAGTAATGGCAATGAGTAGCATTTTTTATACTCGAGTATTCGGACATATTTCCGATCAAGTACTCGGATTTTTTTTTGATTCTTGACTAGACTAGATTACATTAATGTGCAACAAACGATGTTGAAACATGTTTGTTCTGATTGACAATAGAGAGCGATGCATTCCAAATGTATGCAGGGTTGGCAGACCGATTCTGGATAGTTCTACTTTCACTTTCAGTTTTTAATATAACTGACTGAAAATAAGTATTGAAATCACAATGGAAGAATGTATAGTAGAATTGTTAGTTGTATGCCAAAAAATTGATATATTTTTATTCCATACAATATAATGTCACTTTAAAAAGTTGTCTGTTTTATAAGGAAAATGTTTCACAAATATCAACATTAATTTTAATGAATTATGCCCATTACATTTGTATGTGTAGTGGATTTTGGCCATTAATTTGTTTTTTAATTTCGATAAGGTAAATAATCTATGAAGTCTGACTTTAAAATTATATTAAGGCAAAACATCACGGAAGTTGTACTGTGCATTCTGCTATTCTATGTATTCATCAGGGCTTCTAAAAATGCCGGTTTCCCGATCCAGGACCAAATTTTAAACTGGCGGACCGGTTGTAGCAACTAAAAAGTCATAAGAAATCGGTCCAGAAAATTGTTGACAAAGCCAAGAAATCGGTGAAATACATTTTTCTCACAAACATAAACTGGTAATTATAATCCCTCAATAAGGTGTATCCATTTGTTCACACATTTTTTCGGTCTAAGATCGATATGCGACCTGCTTGACTGAGCCACGTTAATTGCCCCTATTGTCCGATAATCTCAAAGCCATACATTAATCCGAGACAGATGTTTTCCCCCCACGATACACTAAATTGTCAATAAAAGTCAAACCGTGATTTAATCCAGTCAACTGACTGGTGCAGTAATTAAACACATTATAGATTATAGTCTATAAGGGAAGTAATCCCTACAGAAGTCCGCCTCCGTGGTCGAGTGGTTAAGGTCGCTGACTTGTATACCACTGTAACCTATCATCACTGATGGTCACGGGTTCGAGCCCCGCTCAGGCCGTGTCTCATTTATATGAAAAAGTTGGCAGTTTCTTACGGAGGTTGGTGCACCCAAGTACTGGTTAACCGCTGGAGCCTGCCCAGGAAAGGTGTTGTTAAGTAAACTGCCCGCCGGCGATATAGCCCAAAATGGTGCTGATGCAGGCGTAAAACCCGAAATATAACATAATCCCTACAGAGCTTCTTAAAATTACAACAGGTGCTTGTCTAAAAATAGATATGGAATGTCCGTGATTTTGTTTCTACAAAATTGATTTTGCTACACAATACTTGACGAGTTGGTTGATGTGTGTGTCTATCAATGGACCAATACCGTCAGCCTATATATTGCAAATGGCGGGAGCTACATCTCCGACATATTTTCTCAAACACTGCAAAGCATGCCAAACTTGTTGAGAAATAAAGCGAGAAAGCAATGCAGGTTTACTTACTAATATATAGAGGTGGGAGGGGGTCGCACACATATTAGGACATGGAGGGGGGTCCTGACGGTCAAATTAGGCCTGGACCGATTTGATTTTGTTTTAGAAGCCATGATATTCATAATAATTCAGCCAATGACTGCGACTTTTAATTTAACTATTTTTAACCTGTATTTGTTATATATGTTGTGTTTTTGTTGCATATTGATTATGGTCTGTGGTACAATTAGTGATGGCAATTTTACCTATAAAGATAAAAACAATTAGCTACCTTAATTGCACCTAATTACAAGTGTATGTGTTTTTGCATTTATTTATCGTCGCTACCGGTTGCCCATATGAGCGACGCCTCCTGAACAGATAAGTCATTTTAGATTTTGGAAGATAGTGCAATGATACAGACAAGAGACCCATCCCCCCCCGGAGTCTCCTCTGATTCTTTTGCGATCACGGTGTAAAGCACCGACACAAGACCTTAAATCTGACAATACATGTATTTAACGGTCAAGACTTTGAGAGGGAATCCTCCGATAGTAGTATATGTCCTAGCAAGCATATGCACTTATGCTACACGTAAAATTTGGTGAAAATCTATCTGGCTATTCATGAGAAGAATGCAAATTATTGATAGATGGTCAATAAGTAGATATACAGTTTTAATCCATATCACCACTGTATTTTGCCGGACTACTTTTTTTTTTATTATTATCTCCCTTCCCAATACACTATTCTTGCACTATTACTCTCCCTTTAAATGCTTAGACGTGTTATTTAATTTTCACCGTTTACCTGGCTTCAATGACACTATTTACCTGTATTATTGTTTTTGTTATGAAACAAATCAAAAGCGAAATACAACTGACAATGTCTCGAAGTTTGTCACTGCAAATTGTAACAATAAATGTTTTCATGTATTTTTCCTCGATTCAACTTTAAATTCAAGATGGCGGCATGTGTGTATCGACTCACAACGTATAGTCGTCAATGTATTCATCCGCGCAAAAACACGGTGGCCAGCTATTTTAATTTCTTCATTTTGTGTTTATTTTTCACCAATTAGCATAAAAGAAATTTTTTTTGTTTTGAGTGAATATGGAATATATCTCACCTCGAAGTGAGAACATTTTCACGAGCGCGTAGCCTTTGAAAATTTCTCACTTCTCAGCGAGATATATTCCATATTCACTCAAAACAAACAAATATCCTCTATATATCTGATAATGACTTCCCAAATATATCCAGATTTAGTTCATAATTATTTATTATAATAATTGTATTCTTACATTATGTCAAATAAAATGTGTTACCTTGACTACAGTTTGTTTTAGTAATTTGCATGGTATAGAGAGTTAAATTCTAGTAGTTCAAACTCGGTCCCAGTGGAAGATCCAGCAGAGAAGGTATTGCTGTCTTCCAATGGAAGCTCACAGTTGAGGTATTGCTGTCTCCCAATGGAAGATCTGTGGAGAAGGTCTTGCTGTCTTCCAATGGAAGATCCGTGGAGGTCTTGCTGTCTTCCAATGGAAGATCCGTGGAGGTATTGCTTTCTCCCAATGGAAGATCCAGCGGAGGTCTTGCTGTCTTCCAATGGAAGATCCAGTGGAGGTATTTGCTGTCTTCCAATGGAAGATCTGTGGAGAAGGTCCTGCTGTCTTCCAATGGAAGATCCGTGGAGGTATTGCTTTCTCCCAATGGAAGATCCAGTGGAGGTCTTGCTGTCTTCCAATGGAAGATCCAGCGGAGGTATTTGCTGTCTCCCAATGGAAGATCCGTGGAGAAGGTCTTGCTGTCTCCCAATGGAAGATCCGTGGAGAAGGCCTTGCTGTCTTCCAATGGAAGATCCAGTGGAGGTCTTGCTGTCTTCCAATGGAAGATCCAGCGGAGGTCTTTGCTGTCTCCCAATGGAAAATCCCGAGGTCTTTGCTGTCTCCCAATGGAAAATCCTGAGAAGGTCTTTGCTGTCTCCCAATGGAAGATCCATCAGAGAAAGTATTTCTGTCTTTCAATGGAAGATCCAGCGGAGGTCTTTGCTGTCTCCCAATGGAAGATCCAGCGGAGGTCTTTGCTGTCTCACAATGGAAGATCCAGTGGAGAAAGTATTGCTGTCTTCCAATGGAAGATCCAGCGGAGGTCTTTGCTGTCTCACAATGGAAGATCCAGCGGAGGTCTTTGCTGTCTCACAATGGAAGATCCAGCGGAGGTCTTTGCTGTCTCACAATGGAAGATCCAGCTGAGGTCTTTGCTGTCTCACAATGGAAGATCCAGCAGAGGTCTTTGCTGTCTCACAATGGAAGATCCAGTGGAGGTCTTTGCTGTCTCACAATGGAAGATCCAGTGGAGGTCTTTGCTGTCTCACAATGGAAGATCCAGTGGAGGTCTTTGCGGTCTTCCAATGGAAGATCCATCAGAGAAAGTATTGCTGTCTTCCAATGGAAGATCCCAGTAGAGATAAGTCTTGCTGTCTTCCAATGGGAATATACCAGTGGAGAAGGACTCGCTGTCTTTCAATGGAAGATCCTAGTGTAGAAGGTATTGCTGGTTCCCAATGGAAGATCCCAGTGGAGAAGGTTTTGCTAGCTAAGGGAAAACAGAGATGAGCAATGATCTCAGCCAGGGCTGCTAAAACCAAATCAAACTTCCCTCCATAAAACATCAGCAGAATCTATCCAAATCAAACATCAGCAGAATCTATCCAAATCAAACATCAGCAGAATCTATCCAAATCAAACATCAGCAGAATCTATCCAAATCAAACATCAGCAGAATCTATCCAAATCAAACATCAGCAGAATCTATCCAAATCAAACATCAGCAGAATCTATCCAAATCAAACATCAGCAGAATCTATCCAAATCAAACATCATCAGAATCTATCCAAATCAAACTCAGCAGAATCTATCCAAATCAAACATCAGCAGAATCTATCCAAATCAAACATCAGCAGAATCTATCCAAATCAAACATCAGCAGAATCTATCCAAATCAAACATCAGCAGAATCTATCCAAATCAAACATCAGCAGAATCTATCCAAATCAAACATCAACAGAATCTATCCAAATCAAACATCAGCAGAATCTATCCAAATCAAACTGTTATGAAAGCCATTTAACAGTAATACACCAACTGTAGCAGACTAAGTATTGTTTTGGGTTGTCAAAAATCATTTTTCCAAGTCGACAATCGGTCGAGGCAGACCTGAATTCCCATTCACTGACTGCTTTATTGCAGATGAAGAAAACATTTTTTGATGAAATATCCAGTTATATTTTATATATATATCACCATGCTAGTGCTTCCAGTAACTGTAGAAACATACAGACCCAATCAGAGACTAGGAAAAATGGGTTTCATACAGCAGATTGCCAAGGTCTGGAGTGGGGGATGAAAAGGGAGACAAGTCATTCAAAAAATGTTGTTCTAATTTTTGTTCAGGGTAGCATAAAAAAGAAATAGACTGTATAGGATTATCAAGTAACTGAATATTTCATTCACATAGATCTATTATACATGTGTACATACCATTAAAGCAGCATTACATCACAGAAAGACAATAAAACAACATAGTTTCCGTATAAATAGCTCTTCTACTACAAATTCGATCACTAACTTTCAATCACTAAACAATGTTCTTGCGGCCTACAAACTCTCAAAAGTGAAAGTAGGATTTCATATAATGGTCAGCCACACTGATTTGTACATTTTGTTTTCTTATTTGAGTCTATACTATGAATGACACTGTCATTTTATAGATAATTTAAATCTGATCAGTGTAAAAATAAATATGCACAGACACAAATGGGAGATATAACAGTAAATCTAAACCATAAATGACGTTATTCATGACACATGCATTGTATGACGCATGGCAGTTGACCATATTTACATTATTTTGCTATGTCAACAAATGTATGCGAGACGAGTTTCGTAGTTGAAATACTCAGATTCTGTGACTAAAATATTTACCATTCAAATTATATAATATAATAGGAAATTACATTCAGTGGAAAGTTGCTTGTTCATATATGTAGTGTCGCTTTAATTATTCGGAATAAAATTAACTATTCCTCGATGTTACGCACCTCTGGATGATTAATTGAATTCCAATGCAATATAAATATGTTAATTACATTCCGTAGATATTTGATTTTTTACCGATGTAGTGTCGCTTTAATGTGGTGTCGCTTTAATGTAGTGTCGCTTTAATGTAGTAGTGTCGCTTTAATGTAGTGTTGCTTTAATGTAGTGTCACTTTAATGACAAACAAAACAATGATTAACAACTAGCAAGTTCAACATTCATAAACATATTTAAATAGGTAGTACAATATGCTACATTAATTGTACTTGTAAACACTTAGCTTAAAGCCCGTACAAACACTAGGTTTAGGTTTAAAGCCCCATTCAAGTACTTCTTGGAACAGGCTGCTTCCAAACAGATGGATTGCAATATGTCCAACTGTTAATAAAACTTAGATGTGTTAATTTCATTACCCCCCCCCCCCCTCCCTTATATATAAACTGCATTCTATCAAGGTATCATTATGATATATTTTCTGTCATAGGTAAAGTACATCTATATTTTCAATTGAAGAGACATTCTGTAAAATCATAAAATAGATATCTGTTAGCGCATGCAAAATTGTATTAGTGATAAAAAGTTACATATAAGCTCATCTGACAGAGATTTTACGGAACTTTCACGCAAGACAATACAAACTGTACATATGAATGACATGATCGTTATTACAGAATCTATTTGTGACTATGTATAATGAATTGTACTATGGTTAAAGTTCATTATTGACTCATATAAAGAACCACATTGAGTGGGGTAAGTAAATTATCTCGAAGACAAAAGAACACTTTGGAGTGGTGTTAGTAAATTAACTTGAAGACAAAGAACCACAGCCACCGGTAGTCGTGTAAGTAAATTACATGTACCTCGAAGACAAAGAACCACAGCCACCGGTAGTCAAGTAAATTACATGTACCTCGAAGACAAAGAACCACAGCCACCGGTAGTCGTGTAAGTAAATTACATGCACCTCGAAGACAAAGAACCACAGCCACCGGTAGTCGTGTAAGTAAATTACATGCACCTCGAAGACAAAGAACCACAGCCACCGGTAGTCAAGTAAATTACATGTACCTCGAAGACAAAGAACCACAGCCACCGGTAGTCAAGTAAATTACATGTACCTCGAAGACAAAGAACCACAGCCACGCTGTGGCTGATCTGGATCTATGTTGTTTGCAAAAGCCTTTAAATGTATCCAGAATGAAATGGGTTAGTACATGTTTGACTGTATGACAAATAAAAGGATTCTTTATCGTCCTATCTTAGGATTTTTTGACAATAGGAAAATTATGGCCCACAGAGAAAATTCTATAAGAAAGACATTCATTTACTAAGCAGATGGAACTGAAGACAAAAATGTCAACTTGGGAATCCTCCACCATTGACAAGCCATTTGTGAAAGCTCGGACACAATCTGCAATACTAATTTGAATATAGTGCGTTAGTTTCAGAACATATTTTAATTACGATAAAGTGAAGAGAATGCGAGTGGCTGCGGACAATGCCGAACAACTTTTTGCCAAATTCAGGATAATACCGGTTATGAATTTTTATATATCTATAAGTTTAACCCTTTTAACACAACATACCTCTAAATAGGCTTACAAAATGTGTAGATCCAGATGAGCAGGCTCTTGACAGGATCTGAACAAAATTACCAATTTTGAAAATGGAATAGCCCAAATGTAATTTTTCTTAATAATTTATTGCTCTAAAAATATCATGCACCAATCCATGTCAGTTACTAGTACTTGGTTTTGAATGGGTTAATGGCATAGATTTTGTCTCTTGCGTCTATTCTATTCTTGAACGTGTTCATTGTTGGTGCAGACATAAACAATTCATGTAGATGATCCCGTGATGAAATTACGCTCAATGAGAAGACATTCATCAGAATTTCCTTTACAAGGCGTTTCTTCAGCATCATTATATAAATAGTTTCCGCTACTGCTTTGGACACTTCGACTGCCAGTGTCAGCATTGTATCGGATGCATATACATAGTTGGGTGCCTTTTTGCACATGGCCGATTCTGTAAGAATCTCACATTGCTCGGATTGCTCACGCTGGATTTCCTTTTGACGCTTTTGCCTTGATTAGTTTATACAAATTTATTTTAGCTCAATTGCGAAACAAGTTCTTTCAACTTATATTAATCACTCTCGAGACCTCATTCCTGATGGAATCCATTGCCATGAAGGAGAGAGAAGAGGCAATGTGGAATTTAAATGCCTTGCCATGATCGTAACGGCTCCAGTGGGGCTCGAACTCCGGACCGTTGCCATGCCTTCATTACCCATGATTAAACTCCAATGGTAATTTGTCAGAGCGCAATCAAGTTCTCAATTCTAATAAGTTCTTGGTAAGTGTTAGTCCAAGCCATAGCTAATAACTTTCACTTATTTATACAGTAAATATTTTGCCACAGCACGATTTATTTTACATCGATTCTATTCGCAAATGGAGAAAGAACGGCGTGACATATTTCAGGTGACGTAGCTAATTTCGCGAAGAGACTGAATGCTGTGACGTATATATCTGATGGCGTATACAAGTTCATGAGATATCTTGGCATTATCCATAATTAAATAATTATCTAAAAAAAGACTAGGATAGGTGATTAAAGATTTGTTTTTTTCAAGAACATATTACCTGTAAATATCTTTGATTGCATTTCTTTACTGAAACACTCGGGGTAATAATGGATTGATAATGAATACAATTATATGATGACAACCGTCTTAGAAATTGTGACAGTGATTTTGAAGAGGAATATGTTTGTTTGCAACCCAAAGAATGATTGTGTTATACCTACATGTAGGTGCATTGACAAGGATGATATTGTTATACCTACATGTAGGTGCATTGACAAGGATGATATTGTTATACCTATATGTAGGTGCATTGACAAGGATGATTGTGTTATACCTATATGTAGGTGCATTGACAAGGATGATATTGTTATACCTATATGTAGGTGCATTGACAAGGATGATTGTGTTATACCTACATGTAGGTGCATTGACAAGGATGATTGTGTTATACCTACATGTAGGTGCATTGACAAGGATGATATTGTTATACCTATATGTAGGTGCATTGACAAGGATGATTGTGTTATACCTACATGTAGGTGCATTGACAAGGATGATTGTGTTATACCTATATGTAGGTGCATTGACAAGGATGATATTGTTATACCTATATGTAGGTGCATTGACAAGGATGATTGTGTTATACCTACATGTAGGTGCATTGACAAGGATGATTGTGTTATACCTACATGTAGGTGCATTGAAAATTGGTTTCCGACCAATCAAGTATTTTGCTAAAATGTATGTGAAATTATTTTCATATTGTACTGTTGATCTTCGTATTGATTATGACCATATGAAGATATTGGAAACTTGCGTCATTTCTAATCTTAGTTGGGAAAACCCAGTCTTATGTAGACGATGTTACATCGATCAGTCAATAAAAACCTGATGCACTAATGAATTATGGGACTAAACATACGATTGTAGTCAAGGAGATAGATATACACAGGACGGAGCAAACTGCGAGATATAAATTGATCCATAATAAGATTACATACAAAATAGGTACTGCGATTGTTAACACTCCCTTCTCTTCCTCCACATAAACTTAACGACTTTAAAGACGCACAACTTTTGGCGTAAGACCCATTTTCAAAACCAGCACGTTTCTAAGTGTATTGAAATAAAATGTTAAAGGGACATTATGTGCAGTAGACAGTTTTAATCTGTGCCAAATTGTATGAAATTCAGTATATAATCTTGTATCTGATCAATAATTTGTATACAGTCAAACCTGTCTTAAGCATCCAGCCAAGGGAACCACAGAAAGTGGCTGCTTAATAGAGGTCAACTGCATAATAAAACAACATATTGGGAATCTGGCTGCTTAATACAGGTTGGCAGCTTAATAGAGGTGACCACTAACACATGTTTGACAGTATACAAAACATTGCGATATCATGATACGACATATGATGAAAACAAGAGACGAGATTTAGATTTTGTTTTATAATACATGGAAACTGGTGAATAATGTTCCAATGTATGCATTACCGTATTTGTTCTGGTACTATGAAATGAAACACGATTAAAACAAGAGATGGGATTTAGATTTTGTTTTATAATACATGGAAACTGGTGAATAATGTTCCAATGTATGCATTACCGTATTTGTTCTGGTACTATGAAATGAAACACGATTAAAACAAGAGATGGGATTTAGATTTTGTTTTATAATACATGGAAACTGGTGAATAATGTTCCAATGTATGCATTACCGTATTTGTTCTGGTACTATGAAATGAAACACGATTAAAACAAGAGATGGGATTTAGATTTTGTTTTATAATACATGGAAACTGGTGAATAATGTTCCAATGTATGCATTACCGTATTTGTTCTGGTACTATGAAATGAAACACGATTAAAACAAGAGATGGGATTTAGATTTTGTTTTATAATACATGGAAACTGGTGAATAATGTTCCAATGTATGCATTACCGTATTTGTTCTGGTACTATGAAATGAAACACGATTAAAACAAGAGATGGGATTTAGATTTTGTTTTATAATACATGGAAACTGGTGAACGATGTTCCAATGTATGCATTACCATATCTGTTCTGGTACTAGGAAATGAAACATGATGAGATATTCTAAACCCTCACATTGTGTTTATATTACATTACAATGAGAGACATCTGTAATTTTCTATTACCTCCCTTGGCAGATAAAGTCTGATATATTCCAAAATGTGAATAGGTCCTTTTAGTTGGAATCCTTTGTTTTTACTGTTGTGGTATGATAAATGTAATTTGATCAAAATCGTGTTAATTAACTGATAACATTCTTTTACAAATAAGTACCCATTGATAATACTGTAAGAGATCTGTCGACATATAGTAATTTAATACTCATAAGAAGCAATAGTGGAATATAATTGCTAGCATGTTGTGCAAAGGAAACAACGATAAAAACAGAGGAAAACACTTAATAGGACCTATCTACTTTTAGGGAGTATTCAGGGGCAGTAACTGACCGATGTCTCTCATTACGATCACACTAATAAACTGTATGCATCATTTGGCACCGATACTTTCAGTGATTTCATACATTCGTACAAACAACTACTATATTTATACAAGAGGATTATGATGGTAGTGGGTCGCTCACCCAAGTAAATTCTACGTGATTCTGTATCACAACACAAGGTCACGATTGTTAATGTACTAGATGACCCGTGCACTATTAACATTGTTCAAGTAGTCCATAAGAAGTTGAAAGTTGATTTTCAAGAATTCAGGAAGGATTTTAGCTGTTTCTATGTCTATTAATTCCATCTATAAACAAACACATTGTATTTCCAAAAATGGGGTAATTAATTGAATTTTGCAGTATTCATAGCCATGTTTATATAACAAATTTATTTCCAATTCAAATGTTAGCCCATGTTACACAAACAATTCCCAATATTGAAAAAATCCACAACTGTTAACCATTTTGGTTCCAAATGAAATCCGTTATACTACAACATGGATTTGAATATCATCAGAACATCTCATTTTCATTGTTATCATTCTTAGGAGAGGTTTATTGTCACTTTAATTTCGAAAATTTCCTAAAATCAAGGTCAAAATGTTCAACCTCTGAGCCGCAAAATTTATGTTATATGCTATATTTCAGGTTTTACGTCTGCATCAGCACCATATCAGGCTATATCGCCGGCGGACAGTTTACTTAACACCTTTCCTGGGCAGGCTCCAGCGGTTAACCAGTACTTGGGTGCACCAACCTACGTAAGAAACTGCCAACTTTTTCATATAAATGAGACACGGCCTGAGCGGGGCTCGAACCTGTGACCATCAGTGATGATAGGTTACAGTGGTACACAAGTCAGCAACACTCGACCACGGAGGCAGACCACGCAAAATTTAACATACCTTATTGATTGAAACAGTTGATTATCTAAAGGATCATAGTGGTCATTATATATTGAATTACGGTTTTATCCGAATATAACTTGTGAAAAAGTATAGCAAAATTGGGTCAAAGATGCATTTGCTTATAAGGCTCTTTTAACTTGATAGTGGCCTAATTGTTGATGGATATGGCCGGTGGAGGAAAGGAACGAAGCTTTCATCCAAATTTAAATTGTTACCCAGTTTGAACTCACTACATCTGAATAATATAGCTTTCATCCAAATTTAAATTGGTACCCAGTTTGAACTCACTACATCTGAATACTATAGCTTTCATCCAAATTTAAATTGGTACCCAGTTTGAACTCACTACATCTGAATAATAGACTGGCTACAGTGTCTACAAGGCAAATGTTTATAGATGGACGTACGTACATAAGTTGATCGCAATACCCGACATCGAATATCCAGTTCAAATGAGATAAAAAATCACCTGCTTTTCACCATCCTGCCACAATATATATTGTATATAAAAACAGTAACTATAGTGAACATCACTGCTCACAACTTTTGCCCCGTTGAAAAAATACCATGTAACATACAAACAGTCTCTACAGATACACCATGTTTTAACCCTTTCCTTCATAGAGATTTAGGTTAATATACTATTATATCTCCATACAAACGACAGCCATTTAGCTATCATGCAGTGGATAAGTAGTCACCATATCTATCCCACATCCATAGATATTACTGGGACTACATGACATTCTGGCCTTTATGATGAACATTGGTTTCGCTACTACATTGGCAATATATTTCGTATTGGTAATGGCGCCAAGAGATGCTTCTATGAGGGAAAGGGTTAATGAACATTGGTTGACTACTACATTGTCAATGTATGTCGTATTGGTAATGGCGCCAAGAGATGCTTCTATGAGGGAAAGGGTTAATGAACATTGGTTTGACTACTACATTGTCAATGTATGTCGTATTGGTAATGGCGCCAAGAGATGCTTCTATGAGGGAAAGGGTTAATTAACAATTGATCTTCGTTGTTAATCAATCAGCATCCAAATAAAAACAGTGCCTTTTCTCCCCTTGTTCACGTTTTATGGTGGAGCAAAACCAAATACAAAATATCAATAAAATATTCTCTCGACATGTTTGCATGCATAAACAAAACAATACTCACTCCCCGTTATTAAATAACAACCATGTATAATATTGCATGCAAACATTAAAACAATTGAAACTCTTGCAAACTAAAACTTATGTTATGTTAAATATATTTCGGGTTTTACGCCTGCATCAGCACCATTTTGGACTAAAGTATTTTCTCACAAGATTATAAAGGCTGTAAACCACATGGGTTTCTCATGCTAAAATAAGGGTCACAGGTAACTCAGCAATGGTAACAGAATAATGCGTATGTGGGTTGGCCTGTTTGGCTTTCTTTCTAAGAAAAAATCTAACAGATTTAGAACCCAATGAATCAGTGGATAGACCTCTCTGACATTATTAGATTTGTATGTACCAGTCTTTTAAAGTTTAAACGTTATTAATTTTACAATTGCGAAACAAGCTTTAACAACTTATATTAATCACTCTCGTTGGCGCAGATGAAAGAGTAAATGTGGTCATTTGTGTGGGAGGAAATCGGAGTACCCGGAGAAAACACACCAGTATGATCTGGCAACCACCGTACCATCTCACAAACTTCCAGTCTTAAATACAGATATTTCAAAATGTATACATTGGAGAACTGATATATATACCCTCATAATCTATATAGCACTCATAAGCCATAAAACCCTCCTACTCCATAATAGTATAGCCCTCTATATCTATATAACACCCATAAGCTATGTAACACATAATCTACATAGCAATCCATATAACCCTCATAATCTAATATGAAATATGTACTACATAGCAAATAAAGGGTTGAAGTCAAAATCAATTACTGAAATAGATATTATAGAAGGAATATGACTACATCACTGCAATACCCGTGAGAGGGTTGACATCTAAGGACCGTAGATTAATAGGATATTTGTTTGTTTCAGTGTATGATCTAATTATATTTCACCGTAAGAACATTGAATGCATTATATCACGAGTGGTCCTAACCACTATATATACATGTTGCAGTATGATAAATGTAAAGGGTTCCCCCTGTCTGAATGTTTGACAGTAACCCTTATAATTCATTAATAACCCTCATAATCCATATATAACTCTCATAATTCATATATAACCCTCATAATCCATATATAACCCTCATAATCCATTAATAACCCTCATAATCCATATATAACCCTCATAATCCATATATAACCCTCATAATCCATTAATAACCCTCATAATCCATATATAACCCTCATAATCGATTAATAACCCTCATAATCCATATATAACCCTCATAATCCATATATAACCCTCATAATCCATATATAACCCTC
>CM026386.1:68298086-68487386 GCA_014843695.1 Archivesica marissinica
CCAGTTTGAACTCACTACATCTGAATACTATAGCTTTCATCCAAATTTAAATTGGTACCCAGTTTGAACTCACTACATCTGAATAATAGACTGGCTACAGTGTCTACAAGGCAAATGTTTATAGATGGACGTACGTACATAAGTTGATCGCAATACCCGACATCGAATATCCAGTTCAAATGAGATAAAAAATCACCTGCTTTTCACCATCCTGCCACAATATATATTGTATATAAAAACAGTAACTATAGTGAACATCACTGCTCACAACTTTTGCCCCGTTGAAAAAATACCATGTAACATACAAACAGTCTCTACAGATACACCATGTTTTAACCCTTTCCTTCATAGAGATTTAGGTTAATATACTATTATATCTCCATACAAACGACAGCCATTTAGCTATCATGCAGTGGATAAGTAGTCACCATATCTATCCCACATCCATAGATATTACTGGGACTACATGACATTCTGGCCTTTATGATGAACATTGGTTTCGCTACTACATTGGCAATATATTTCGTATTGGTAATGGCGCCAAGAGATGCTTCTATGAGGGAAAGGGTTAATGAACATTGGTTGACTACTACATTGTCAATGTATGTCGTATTGGTAATGGCGCCAAGAGATGCTTCTATGAGGGAAAGGGTTAATGAACATTGGTTTGACTACTACATTGTCAATGTATGTCGTATTGGTAATGGCGCCAAGAGATGCTTCTATGAGGGAAAGGGTTAATTAACAATTGATCTTCGTTGTTAATCAATCAGCATCCAAATAAAAACAGTGCCTTTTCTCCCCTTGTTCACGTTTTATGGTGGAGCAAAACCAAATACAAAATATCAATAAAATATTCTCTCGACATGTTTGCATGCATAAACAAAACAATACTCACTCCCCGTTATTAAATAACAACCATGTATAATATTGCATGCAAACATTAAAACAATTGAAACTCTTGCAAACTAAAACTTATGTTATGTTAAATATATTTCGGGTTTTACGCCTGCATCAGCACCATTTTGGACTAAAGTATTTTCTCACAAGATTATAAAGGCTGTAAACCACATGGGTTTCTCATGCTAAAATAAGGGTCACAGGTAACTCAGCAATGGTAACAGAATAATGCGTATGTGGGTTGGCCTGTTTGGCTTTCTTTCTAAGAAAAAATCTAACAGATTTAGAACCCAATGAATCAGTGGATAGACCTCTCTGACATTATTAGATTTGTATGTACCAGTCTTTTAAAGTTTAAACGTTATTAATTTTACAATTGCGAAACAAGCTTTAACAACTTATATTAATCACTCTCGTTGGCGCAGATGAAAGAGTAAATGTGGTCATTTGTGTGGGAGGAAATCGGAGTACCCGGAGAAAACACACCAGTATGATCTGGCAACCACCGTACCATCTCACAAACTTCCAGTCTTAAATACAGATATTTCAAAATGTATACATTGGAGAACTGATATATATACCCTCATAATCTATATAGCACTCATAAGCCATAAAACCCTCCTACTCCATAATAGTATAGCCCTCTATATCTATATAACACCCATAAGCTATGTAACACATAATCTACATAGCAATCCATATAACCCTCATAATCTAATATGAAATATGTACTACATAGCAAATAAAGGGTTGAAGTCAAAATCAATTACTGAAATAGATATTATAGAAGGAATATGACTACATCACTGCAATACCCGTGAGAGGGTTGACATCTAAGGACCGTAGATTAATAGGATATTTGTTTGTTTCAGTGTATGATCTAATTATATTTCACCGTAAGAACATTGAATGCATTATATCACGAGTGGTCCTAACCACTATATATACATGTTGCAGTATGATAAATGTAAAGGGTTCCCCCTGTCTGAATGTTTGACAGTAACCCTTATAATTCATTAATAACCCTCATAATCCATATATAACTCTCATAATTCATATATAACCCTCATAATCCATATATAACCCTCATAATCCATTAATAACCCTCATAATCCATATATAACCCTCATAATCCATATATAACCCTCATAATCCATTAATAACCCTCATAATCCATATATAACCCTCATAATCGATTAATAACCCTCATAATCCATATATAACCCTCATAATCCATATATAACCCTCATAATCCATATATAACCCTCATAATCCATATATAACCCTCATAATCCATATATAACCCTCATAATCCATATATAACCCTCATAATCCATTAATAACCCTCATAATCCATTAATAACCCTCATAATCCATATATAACCCTCATAATCCATATATAACCCTCATAATCCATATATAACCCTCATAATCCATATGTAACCCTCATAATCCATATATAACCCTCATAATCCATATATAACCCATAACCCTCATAATCCATATATAACCCTCATAATCCATATATAACCCTCATAATCCATATATAACCCTCATAATCCATATATAACCCTCATAATCCATTAATAACCCTCATAATCCATATATAACCCTCATAATCCATATATAACCCTCATAATCCATATATAACCCTCATAATCCATTAATAACCCTCATAATCCATTAATAACCCTCATAATCCATATATAACCCTCATAATCCATATATAACCCTCATTCGACAACTTAGGTCGGGACCATTTTCTGTTGATTAGTTTATACAAATTTATTTTAGCTCAATTGCGAAACAAGTTCTTACAACATTATATCAATCAATATTGATACCTTATTCCTGATGGAATTCATCGCCATGAGGGAGAGAGAAGGGGCCTTCCTTCCTTCCTTAAGGGCTCAATCGTAACGGCTACAGCAGGGCACAAACTACGGGCCTCTCACGCCTAAGTGAACACACTACCACTGCGCTATCACGACATCCCCACAGGTATGTATGTAATTAAAAGTCGCTGGGCAATATTTGTACAATTCAAGAATGGAAATTTTCATATTCCACGTAAATAACCTTGCGTTTTCAGAGATTCAAGTGAAAATCAATATGCATGTCACCAATTTGCTGCAGATTATGACCCAAAATGTGAAAAACATTATCGGTAGGGATGGCAACGAATAGCGATTATACTATTCGAATATTTGGTCGGTAAAGTATTCGAATATTCGATAGAATTCTATCAAAAACTCAAAATCACTCAAACTCTTATAAAATTGCCAAACTAACCTAATTTTTGTTATATGCGTAAACATCATCTTCTTCAAATGATTATTCAGATTGATGTTGTACCGAAATATGCTAAATTCAATTTGCATAGATTACACCTAGCAGTTTTCTTATTCTCAGAGCGATTCAAGCATTTCCAAACGTGTTACTGAGTGGATGGCATTTTCGAGAACAATATAATATTTTTTTCCGAATATTGGAATAGTATTCGGACGTTTGAGCGAATATTCGAATATTCGTTGCCATCCCTAATTATAGGGCTATAATTCTGGTAAGCAATGGTCACACAACCAAACATATCTCCGCGTCTTGCTTATGGTAATCATCAGTGAAGCGTATCTGCAATATAATGAATGATATAACGTAACACACAAGATTTTCGAGACATACATAAATCTAAATGCACATATAGACAGATCAATGCAAGTACATATACCCCCTTGAAACTGCAAGGCATAAGAAAACGTCAGATATACTGCATAACAGGGCGTTCATATCCCCAAATCACACTACATTTCTTGTCAAATGGAATAAGAGAGCCGATATACACATAACACATAGAGGAATGTTAACACGGAGGATCGCTTCACGTGTTTCCAACAACTGTGTCCGGCGGCACGATACCATGCTGTTGTAAAGTAGTCCGCAATAGCATGTTCTCATTTTTAAGTTCTTCGATTTGTTGTCGTAACAATTCATTGTCAACGTTTAATCGTTCCGATTCTTTCACACTTTCACTCATTCTACTGTTTGCCTGTCGCAGACTGGTTATATAATCACAAGCCTTTGATAGAATTCCTCCTTTACTCTGCAAGAAAAGAACACAAAAGTAGAGATCACGCGTAAAACATCAGTTATGCATTAAATTATACAATGTAGATGTGGCTGATTCAGCTGTTTTTGATACCAATAAACCTGTAACCTGCCGAATACATTGGTCGAATGTGCAAAAACCATACATCCATATCAGTTTATACAAATTTACTTTAGCTCGATTGCAAAACAAGTTATTACAATTTATATTAATCTCTATCTCTCTCTATATATATAGAGAGAGAGAGAGACCTCATACCTGATGGAATCTGTTACCACGAGTGAGAGAGAAGAGGCAACGTGGAATTTAAATGCCTAGTCTAAGGGAACAACCGTAACGGCTCCAATGGGGCTCGAACTCTGGGCCTTTCGCACCTGAAGCAAACGTGCTATCACGACTTCCACGCAGCGTCTGATCAAGATCTATGTTGCTTGCTATTCAGACAAGTGTTTTAGCTCCAATATCCTTACAGTTTGTGCTGTCTGATCTGGCTGTATGCTGTTTGCAAAAGCGACTTTAGATGTGATTGGCAGGTTATGGGTTATTATTAATGGCATACAGTTATGGATAGAACTTTAATTGATACAAATATTTTGAACAATTGTTGAATGTACCAGACTGAACATGTATTCCCGAACTGACATGTCTCGACAGCTACCCATTTTCAACAATACACTATAATAGTAGGGTTCATTCTAGGTCAGAATTTTTGGGAGAAGTGAGAAAGAGCGTGATCGCTTCCTTAAATGGTGTTCTTTAATATACTTCTGCAAAATAGGGTTAAAATGCACAGTACAACCATTAAATACAACATTTGAATAGGAGTGCTTTATAATTGTCTTACTAGACAAAATTTTGTTCGAAAATCGTAAAAACCAAACATTTTTTTTTTAGGGAGAAGTCAGGTCCCTAGGGCGACTATTTCGCCCACATCGCCCTCTAGAATGATCCCTGTAATACTATATGATATTCCATCCATAGTACTTCTACCGGGCGAATAGTTAAACCACAAGGCCAAGGTTATAAATGGTTGACGGGAGTGCAGTAGGACAATGATCTTATCCACTTAGATAATCACTCAGCAGTAGCAGCAAGCTTTCCCAAAACTCGGCCAGATTTAACAGGGCAGTAGGACATATAACGTGTCAAAGTTTATAGGACCTGATTGAAAAGTACAGGACCAGACATATCACAAAATATCTGAAGGCTAATGTGTAAATCTTATAAGAGTATTCAGATGGCTGAGACACATTGGTCGTATAAGATGAGATAGCCATTGGCAATATTATACAATTGATGCGATTGGGTGTGGTCCTGAGGTGTAATTACATGATTACAATGGGGGTGCACGTGTAATGAACATTTAATGACCAATGTTTCACCAATTTCTTTACCAGTTTTCTGGACGAATGGGAATTTATGTGATAAGAATTACTGCTACGGTATGTATTCGTATTATAGGTATTAAAATTTTCCAATTGTTTTCAGGTTCCAAGCTTTCACTGGTGTGCATAGAAATGCAAAATACAGGCTTGAGCTGGAATCCAGAAATGGCCAGGTTTTACATATAATATACATTTAATACTAAAGTATGCACTTTATATTTGATATACAGTCACCCAATACACTATCCGAGTGTGTATTATGCAGAGTGAATTTTCAATCATCGTTTTTCTTGTTATTTTTAGAATCAGACTTCCAAGGCAAAAATCAGTCAATGCCAGATATTGTAACTCAAAATGTCCTCTTTTTTTTGATAACATGGAAGTGACTTTCATATTACTTTACGGGATCTTCCTGAAAATGTAGGCAGTTTTATAAGAACAGGGTTTTATTTCGCAAAATGCAACATTTATTTCAATGAATCATATGTCCTTTTGCCTTGGTTTTTAATTTCATTTTAAAAGTCAAAAGCAATCCAAATCTTGACTATAAACAGTGTTTTATGACTTGAACGTGCAACAAACTGCACATACCCCAAGTTGTCCTGCCTTCGATTGTTCAGCAGAACAGTCCGGTACAAGTTTTGAGAGCTGTACAATCCAATTGTTGATTTTGTCCCTCCGTCTTCTCTCAACTGAAACAAACAAATATCTTTTCGGTGTGATTTCACAAAGAACAGGAAGGTATGGATACATTGTGTACTACTACTCTTGAATTTGTTTGTAATTGTATGTGTTTGTATGTGTATGTGAGATGGTACGGTGGTCGCCAGATTGGACAGGTGGGTTTTCTCCCACACGAATGACCACATTTACGCTTTCATCCATGCAATCGTTTTCAAATGCCATGTGAATACCCATCTACTGCAAGGACACTCCGTATCTTTATGTTAAGTTGGTATACAGCTGTTGATTACAACTTTATCAGGCAGTTACAGCCGAGGTGACGGACTAATAACATCCTACACAGATTCACCTTGAATACTCCAGCCAGAACCACTGACCTACCACCACAAAAAAGAAAAACTCACCATCACCTATTGTCAATCAAGACTGACAATATAAAGCGTTCTTGACCCACCTTCATTGTGTGTAGCCCATCTCCTATAATCACCTAGACAATATAAAGCATTCTTGACCCACCTTCATTGTGTGTAGCCCGCCTCCTATAATCACCTAGACAATATAAAGCGTTCCTGACCCACCTTCATTGTGTGTAGCACGCCTCCTATCATCACCTAGACAATGTAAAGCGTTCTTGACCCACCTTCATTGTGTGTAGCCCGCCTCCTATAATCACCTAGACAATATAAAGCGTTCCTGACCCACCTTCATTGTGTGTAGCACGCCTCCTATCATCACCTAGACAATGTAAAGCGTTCTTGACCCACCTTCATTGTGTGTAGCCCGCCTCCTATAATCACCTAGACAATATAAAGCGTTCCTGACCCACCTTCATTGTGTGTAGCACGCCTCCTATCATCACCTAGACAATATAAAGCGTTCTTGACCCACCTTCATTGTGTGTAGCCCACCTCCTATAATCACCTAGACAATATAAAGCATTCTTGACCCACCTTCATTGTGTGTAGCCCGCCTCCTATCATCACGCGAGGTTCTACCGCCCTCTATTTTCGGCTGGAACGTTGTTCTGGGTGCTATATTTCTCTGTCCTTGTAGCACATCTTGAGGTGACATCATCACGTAAAACTGACCTGAATTCATACAGATACTAATGTGCACAGGGATGTCTTCATATAACTTGTTTTGGGCTTGAAACGAACATGATGGAGAAAGACTAAAGGGAACTGTTTTCATCTTCAAATCTTGGCCGTCAATAAAGAATAAATTTGGTACAATGTAAATCGGAAAGTGCTGCTAGATCGTATAAGACATCAGTCTAATTTTTTAAATCTCTAAATATTTTAAATGTGTAATATTTAAAGTGACATATGAAAACATGTATAAATAGCATTGTTAGGAAAGAGGTAACCATATAAGCAAGTTGCTTTCTCCTCAATCCTACATGTATTTTCTTATTGTGATCATTATACTATGTATATTCATTGAAATAAAATATTGTTTAAACTAAATAGCATTGTTACTACAAATTATTCTGAAATAATTTGAACACTAATTTCCAATCAATAAATAATGCTTTTGCAGTCTAAAAACTCTCAAAGGTAAAAGTAGGATTACGTACAGCGGTCAGCCACGCTCATGTATTGACATATGGTTATTACTGGAGTCAATACTCAATGCATGATACTGTTGCTTAGAGATGATTTAAATCAGATAAGATAGATATAAATAGATTGACTTCACTTTAACACATTTAACAAATTACCCCTATTTCGGGGACAGTGGGCCCCCCCAACGACTCCCTGTTTGGCAAACCTGGATTGAACACTGTCTTCATTAAAAATCTTCGACGAACATTCAAAAATAAAAAACCAACCAATCTGAGCACGACATTGATATGGCTTGGCATTGACCATTCTCCACAAGCATTGGAGATATCTAACTAACGACTTAGCAGAACGGTTCCAGACATATTTTCGTACATAATCTTCATAGTGTTGTAACTGTAAATACGTTCTGAATGACAAATATATGCACAACTTGGCTTTCAAGGTACTGATCATTCTCTGCGTGACAATCTGCAAGCATTGTTGAAATACGAACACGGGCTTAACCCTTTCAACCCCAAGTAACTGACATGTACTGGTCCATGATATTTTTAGACCAATAAATTAATAACAAAATTACATTTGGATCAGTTCATTTATCAAAATGGGTAATTTTATCTAAAAATAGTAATAATTATTACTGGCCAAAAAGTGCAGATCCTGATGAGACGGCTCGTTACGAGCCGGCTCATCTGGATCTACACTTTTCATAAGCCTATTTAGAGGCCTGTGGGGTTGAAAGGGTTAACTCTTTGCACGCTATCGGTGAAATAAGAGACATAGAATGTCATTAGAATTGTTTCGAGCTTTCAGTTACAAATAAAACAAACACGGTGAAAGTCGTGATAGCGCAGTGGATGCGCGTTCGCTTCAGGTGCGAAAGGTCCGGAGTTCGAGCCTCACTGGAGCCGTTACAATTGTGCCCTTAGGCAAGGCATTTAGATTCCACATTGCCTCTTCTCTCTCCCTCGTGGCGATGGATTCCATCAGGAATGAGGTCTCGAGAGTGATTTATATAAGTTGAAATAACTTGTTTCGCAATCGAGCTAAAATAAATGTGTATAAACTAAGACAAACACGTTAATGAATTGTCGTCTGTGGAAAGCTAAAACTTCTTGTTCGTACAAATACGAGACAGACATACGGACGGACACATGGCACACAATTAGTATGCCTTCCACCCCCCTGGTATACATAATAAAACATCCGACATACAAGGATGCCAGCCAACCACGCCACGCTATACCAACAGTTTTACTTTGATGAGCTGAAGAAATATCTGAGAATAATAACACGCATTTCAACGTCCATGTACAGTCAAACCTGTCTTAAGCACCAGCATAGGAAATCTCAGAAAGTGGCTGCTTAACACAGGTGGCTGCTTAATAGAGGTCAAATGTATAATAAAACAGCATATTGGTAATCTGGAAACTGACTGCTTAATACAGGATGGCTGCTTAATAGGTGGCCACTAACACAGGTTTGACTGTATTTAACAATTAGATTTATTAATTTCTTGTTAATGTTTCAGAATCCATGTATCACTATACCTGATAGCAAGCTAAGGACAGTGTGTACACCACTACCAGCTACCTAACTGTGTTCAACGGCTCTCTATGCTTGCATCAAACTACAGTCAAGCCTGTCTTAAGCAGCCAGCCAAGGGAATCACAGAAAATGGCTGCTTAACACAGGTGGCTGCTTAATAGAGGTCAAATTCATAACAAAGTAACATATTGGGAATCTGAACACTGGCTGCTTAATGCAGGCTGGCTGCTTAATAGAGGTGACCACTAACACAGGTTTGACTGTATATACATGTATGTTGTAACAAATATACTGGGATTACTGCCAGTTGACCTATTCTCTGAGACTCCGATATATACAGTATTATTCCTTGGTTTTGATGCAGCACTTCGACTCATACTATATACGACATTTAGAGCCTACATGATAAAAATGTAATCTATTTAGATAACAGGCATTCCTAGATGACCGAAATAAATTATGGAGGGAATGAATACCTGTTGGAGGCTGTGTGCATTTTTGAAGAAATGAACTTAAAAAATCTGATCAACATAAAGCTATTCAAACCAATTCCAAGCCACATTTATAATACATGATTGATAAAAATGTTCTCAGGGGACATAACTCTTGTGATGCAAACATGTAAAAATGGTGGAGGACGACCTCAGCACCTGGACTACATTCATCTATAGAAGCAACAACTTTCATCAGACCAGCTGGATAGCTTCACAATATGACATTACCACATGTTCAACACAGGCTACTAGTCTAGAGAATGTGCTTTGTGTCTTTAAAAGTGGCATAGAGCTAAACTTCAAAACTGTGCGGCATCTTTAAATGATGGCCATATATGATGATAATGATCAACTACAACATGGTCTGTGCTTACTTCATCTACACTAGTCTACCTACTCAATTCAATGCAACAGATTTCATGTCACAAGGGGTGAAATCTTACGATTTCTACTTACACGTACCAGCCATTTAAAGACAGTGGCTAGTATTAAAGACATTGACTACAGTCTCGGTACTACTGTTTGTACGGTGTTATCGTGAACAATGATATAATAACGCAGTTGTACTGTTTATGGGGTTTAACCTCGCACCAACATCTTAAGTCATATGGCGACTCTCCAGCTATTATTTGTGAAGCAAGACCCTGGGTGCCCCGCCGAGCAGTATTTCAGGCACGGATCGGGTAGAACCACTGACCTTCCACGTGCAAGCACAGCCGGATAGTTTCCATACATGAAATATTTGGGATTCAAACCTAGTGGTGAGGAGCAAGTGATTTGAAGTTAACGACCATAACTATCGCGCCATGGAGGCACACCACCCCGGGTGTCTCTCTCTTGAGCAGGCATGGCCGGGCACACAGGGTAGGGTAGAACCACCGACATAACGCCGGTCTGCTGGATAGCTTCCTCACTTGAATGAATTTGACAGTGGGAATCGAACCTCCAGCGGTGAGGGGCGGGCGATGAAAGTCAATGACCGTAACCACTCATTGAAGAGAGCTAAAATGAAGTGTCGGTCCGAAATAACACAGTACAGACAGTAGCAGAGGATACATTACGCTGTAGGAACACTACAAAGCCCAAACCCTGTTAGTAACATTGATGAATGTGATATAAATGTAATAACACCCTACATAACCTCATACAACATATTCGCTTTACACAACTAATAACAAATTCATGATTAGGTAGTACACATTCAGTAATTAAAAATCGTCCATACTCGCCTATAAGACGAGCTTATTTACCACTAGATCATGGACTCAAAGTGGCTTCCCGTCGTATAAGTGAGTGCTAAAATAAGTGTTGTTTTTTTAAAAATGTGTGTTCAATTTTATCCATAATATGGTCTAGAAAAGAAATCACGCAGACACTGAAAATTTCTTCAACTTGCACTGGCCAAACATACAATTTACACTTGTGTCTGGTGTCCATTTTATCAACCCATCTTATATGCGAGTGCATGCCAAAACACACAGCTTACAAAACCAAAGTTGGGGAGGGGTCGTCTTATAGACAAGATCGGCATACCGGTATAGGAGAGAATGGACGGCACATATAGGTGAGTATGGACGGTACATATAGGTGAGTATGGATGGTACATATAGGAGTATGGATGGTACATATAGGAGTATGGATGGTACATATAGGAGTATGGATGGTACATATAGGAGTATGGATGGTACATATAGGGGAGTATGGATGGTACATATAGGTGGGTATGGATGGTACATATAGGTGAGTATGGATGGTACATATAGGAGTATGGATGGTACATATAGGGGAGTATGGATGGTACATATAGGGGAGTATGGATGGTACATATAGGTGGGTATGGATGGTACATTTAGGAGTATGGATGGTACATATAGGGGAGTATGGATGGTACATATAGGGGAGTATGGATGGTACATATAGGTGAGTATGGATGGTACATATAGGAGTATGGATGGTACATATAGGAGTATGGATGGTACATATAGGAGTATGGACGGTACATATAGGGGAGTATGGATGGTACATATAGGGAGTATGGATGGTACATATAGGTGGGTATGGATGGTACATATAGGAGTATGGACGGTAAATATAGGGAGTATGGATGGTACATATAGGTGTATGGATGGTACATATAGGGAGTATGGATGGTACATATAGGGGTATGGATGGTACATATAGGGAGTATGGATGGTACATATGGGGAGTATGGATAGTACATATAGATGTATGGATGGTACATATAGGGGAGTATGGATGGTACATATAGGGGAGTATGGATGGTACATATAGGGGAGTATGGATGGTACATATAGGGGAGTATGGATGGTATATATAGGGGAGTATGGATGGTACATATAGGGGAGTATGGATGGTACATATAGGAGTATGGATGGTACATATAGGGGAGTATGGATGGTACATATAGGTGAGTATGGATGGTACATATAGGGGAGTATGGATGGTACATATAGGGGAGTATGGATGGTACATATAGGAGTATGGATGGTACATATAGGTGAGTATGGATGGTACATATAGGGGAGTATGGATGGTACATATAGGGGAGTATGGATGGTACATATAGGAGTATGGATGGTACATATAGGGGAGTATGGATGGTACATATAGGGGAGTATGGATGGTACATATAGGAGTATGGATGGTACATATAGGTGAGTATGGATGGTACATATAGGGGAGTATAGATGGTACATATAGGAGTATGGATGGTACATATAGGAGTATGGATGGTACATATAGGAGAGTATGGATGGTACATATAGGGGAGTATGGATGGTACATATAGGTGGGTATGGATGGTACATATAGGTGGATATGGATGGTACATATAGGGGAGTATGGATGGTACATATAGGTGGGTATGGATGGTACATATAGGGGAGTATGGATGGTACATATAGGAGTATGGATGGTACATATAGGAGTATGGATGGTACATATAGGAGTATGGATAGTACATATAGGAGTATGGATGGTACATATAGGAGTATGGATGGTACATATAGGAGTATGGATGGTACATATAGGAGTATCGATGGTACATATAGGAGTATGGATGGTACATATAGGGGAGTATGGATGGTACATATAGGCGAGTATGGATGGTACATATAGGAGTATGGATGGTACATATAGGTGGGTATGGATGGTACATATAGGGGAGTATGGATGGTACATATAGGGGAGTATGGATGGTACATATAGGTGGGTATGGATGGTACATATAGGGGAGTATGGATGGTACATATAGGTGGGTATGGATGGTACATATATGTGGGTATGGATGGTACATATATGTGAGTATGGATGGTACATATAGGAGTATGGATGGTACATATAGGTGAGTATGGATGGTACATATAGGGGAGTATGGACGGTACATATAGGTGAGTATGGATGGATGGTACATATAGGAGAGAATGGACGGCACATATAGGTGGGTATGGACGGCACATATAGGTGAGTATGGACGGCACATATAGGTGAGTATGGATGGTACATATAGGTGAGTATGGATGGTACATATAGGGGAGTATGGATGGTACATATAGGTGAGTATGGATGGTACATATAGGAGTATGGATGGTACATATAGGTGAGTATGGATGGTACATATAGGTGAGTACGGATGGTACATATAGGAGTATGGATGGTACATATAGGTGAGTATGGATGGTACATATAGGTGAGTATGGATGGTACATATAGGAGTATGGATGGTACATATAGGGGAGTATGGATGGTACATATAGGTGAGTATGGATGGTACATATAGGTGAGTATGGATGGTACATATAGGTGAGTATGGATGGTACATATAGGTGAGTATGTATGGTACATATAGGGGAGTATGGATGGTACATATAGGTGAGTATGGATGGTACATATAGGTGAGTATGGACGGTACATATAGGAGTATGGATGGTACATATAGGGGAGTATGGACGGTACATATAGGGGAGTATGGATGGTACATATAGGGGAGTATGGATGGTACATATAGGTGAGTATGGATGGTACATATAGGGGAGTATGGATGGTACATATAGGTGTATGGATGGTACATATAGGAGTATGGATGGTACATATAGGGGAGTATGGATGGTACATATAGGGGAGTATGGATGGTACATATAGGAGTATGGATGGTACATATAGGAGTATGGATGGTACATATAGGTGAGTATGGATGGTACATATAGGAGTATGGATGGTACATATAGGAGTATGGATGGTACATATAGGAGTATGGATGGTACATATAGGGGAGTATGGATGGTACATATAGGGGAGTATGGATGGTACATATAGGTGAGTATGGATGGTACATATAGGTGAGTATGGATGGTACATATAGGAGTATGGATGGTACATATAGGTGAGTATGGATGGTACATATAGGAGTATGGATGGTACATATAGGAGTATGGATGGTAAATATAGGTGAGTATGGATGGTACATATAGGTGGGTATGGATGGTACATATAGGAGAGAATGGACGGCACATATAGGTGGGTATGGACGGCACATATAGGTGAGTATGGACGGCACATATAGGTGAGTATGGATGGTACATATAGGTGAGTATGGATGGTACATATAGGGGAGTATGGATGGTACATATAGGTGAGTATGGACGGTACATATAGGGGAGTATGGACGGTACATATAGGTGAGTATGGATGGTACATATAGGTGAGTATGGACGGTACATATAGGGGAGTATGGACGGTACATATAGGTGAGTATGGATGGTACATATAGGAGTATGGATGGTACATATAGGTGAGTATGGATGGTACATATAGGAGTATGGATGGTACATATAGGAGTATGGATGGTACATATAGGTGAGTATGGATGGTACATATAGGGGAGTATGGATAGTACATATAGGGGAGTATGGATGGTACATATAGGAGTATGGATGGTACATATATGGGAGTATGGATAGTACATATAGGTGAGTATGGATGGTACATATAGGGGAGTATGGATGGTACATATAGGAGTATGGATGGTACATATAGGTGAGTATGGATGGTACATATAGGTGAGTATGGATGGTACATATAGGGGAGTATGGATGGTACATATAAGGGAGTATGGATGGTACATATAGGGGAGTATGGATGGTACATATAGGGGAGTATGGATGGTATATATAGGTGGGTATGGATGGTACATATAGGTGGGTATGGATGGTACATAAGGGGAGTATGGATGGTACATATAGGTGGGTATGGATGGTACATATAGGGGAGTATGGATGGTACATATAGGAGTATGGATGGTACATATAGGAGTATGGATGGTACATATAGGAGTATGGATAGTACATATAGGAGTATGGATGGTACATATAGGAGTATGGATGGTACATATAGGAGTATGGATGGTACATATAGGAGTATCGATGGTACATATAGGAGTATGGATGGTACATATAGGGGAGTATGGATGGTACATATAGGTGAGTATGGATGGTACATATAGGAGTATGGATGGTACATATAGGTGGGTATGGATGGTACATATAGGGGAGTATGGATGGTACATATAGGGGAGTATGGATGGTACATATAGGTGGGTATGGATGGTACATATAGGGGAGTATGGATGGTACATATAGGTGGGTATGGATGGTACATATATGTGGGTATGGATGGTACATATATGTGAGTATGGATGGTACATATAGGAGTATGGATGGTACATATAGGTGAGTATGGATGGTACATATAGGGGAGTATGGACGGTACATATAGGTGAGTATGGATGGATGGTACATATAGGAGAGAATGGACGGCACATATAGGTGGGTATGGACGGCACATATAGGTGAGTATGGACGGCACATATAGGTGAGTATGGATGGTACATATAGGTGAGTATGGATGGTACATATAGGGGAGTATGGATGGTACATATAGGTGAGTATGGATGGTACATATAGGAATATGGATGGTACATATAGGTGAGTATGGATGGTACATATAGGTGAGTACGGATGGTACATATAGGAGTATGGATGGTACATATAGGTGAGTATGGATGGTACATATAGGTGAGTATGGATGGTACATATAGGTGAGTATGGATGGTACATATAGGGGAGTATGGATAGTACATATAGGGGAGTATGGATGGTACATATAGGAGTATGGATGGTACATATATGGGAGTATGGATGGTACATATAGGTGAGTATGGATGGTACATATAGGTGAGTATGGATGGTACATATAGGGGAGTATGGATGGTACATATAAGGGAGTATGGATGGTACATATAGGGGAGTATGGATGGTACATATAGGGGAGTATGGATGGTATATATAGGTGGGTATGGATGGTACATATAGGTGGGTATGGATGGTACATAAGGGGAGTATGGATGGTACATATAGGTGGGTATGGATGGTACATATAGGGGAGTATGGATGGTACATATAGGAGTATGGATGGTACATATAGGAGTATGGATGGTACATATAGGAGTATGGATAGTACATATAGGAGTATGGATGGTACATATAGGAGTATGGATGGTACATTTAGGAGTATGGATGGTACATATAGGAGTATCGATGGTACATATAGGAGTATGGATGGTACATATAGGGGAGTATGGATGGTACATATAGGCGAGTATGGATGGTACATATAGGAGTATGGATGGTACATATAGGTGGGTATGGATGGTACATATAGGGGAGTATGGATGGTACATATAGGGGAGTATGGATGGTACATATAGGTGGGTATGGATGGTACATATAGGGGAGTATGGATGGTACATATAGGTGGGTATGGATGGTACATATATGTGGGTATGGATGGTACATATATGTGAGTATGGATGGTACATATAGGAGTATGGATGGTACATATAGGTGAGTATGGATGGTATATATAGGGGAGTATGGACGGTACATATAGGTGAGTATGGATGGATGGTACATATAGGAGAGAATGGACGGCACATATAGGTGGGTATGGACGGCACATATAGGTGAGTATGGACGGCACATATAGGTGAGTATGGATGGTACATATAGGTGAGTATGGATGGTACATATAGGGGAGTATGGATGGTACATATAGGTGAGTATGGATGGTACATATAGGAATATGGATGGTACATATAGGTGAGTATGGATGGTACATATAGGTGAGTACGGATGGTACATATAGGAGTATGGATGGTACATATAGGTGAGTATGGATGGTACATATAGGTGAGTATGGATGGTACATATAGGAGTATGGATGGTACATATAGGAGTATGGATGGTACATATAGGAGTATGGACGGTACATATAGGGGAGTATGGATGGTACATATAGGGGAGTATGGATGGTACATATAGGTGGGTATGGATGGTACATATAGGAGTATGGACGGTAAATATAGGGGAGTATGGATGGTACATATAGGTGTATGGATGGTACATATAGGGGAGTATGGATGGTACATATAGGGGAGTATGGATGGTACATATAGGGGAGTATGGATGGTACATATAGGGGAGTATGGATAGTACATATAGATGTATGGATGGTACATATAGGGGAGTATGGATGGTACATATAGGGGAGTATGGATGGTACATATAGGGGAGTATGGATGGTACATATAGGGGAGTATGGATGGTACATATAGGGGAGTATGGATGGTACATATAGGGGAGTATGGATGGTACATATAGGAGTATGGATGGTACATATAGGGAGTATGGATGGTACATATAGGGAGTATGGATGGTACATATAGGTGAGTATGGATGGTACATATAGGGGAGTATGGATGGTACATATAGGGGAGTATGGATGGTACATATAGGAGTATGGATGGTACATATAGGGGAGTATGGATGGTACATATAGGTGAGTATGGATGGTACATATAGGAGTATGGATGGTACATATAGGTGAGTATGGATGGTACATATAGGGGAGTATGGATGGTACATATAGGAGTATGGATGGTACATATAGGAGTATGGATGGTACATATAGGAGAGTATGGATGGTACATATAGGGGAGTATGGATGGTACATATAGGTGGGTATGGATGGTACATATAGGTGGGTATGGATGGTACATATAGGGGAGTATGGATGGTACATATAGGTGGGTATGGATGGTACATATAGGGGAGTATGGATGGTACATATAGGAGTATGGATGGTACATATAGGAGTATGGATGGTACATATAGGAGTATGGATGGTACATATAGGAGTATGGATGGTACATATAGGAGTATGGATGGTACATATAGGAGTATGGATGGTACATATAGGAGTATGGATGGTACATATAGGGGAGTATGGATGGTACATATAGGTGAGTATGGATGGTACATATAGGAGTATGGATGGTACATATAGGTGAGTATGGATGGTACATATAGGGGAGTATGGATGGTACATATAGGGGAGTATGGATGGTACATATAGGTGGGTATGGATGGTACATATAGGGGAGTATGGATGGTACATATAGGTGGGTATGGATGGTACATATAGGTGGGTATGGATGGTACATATAGGTGAGTATGGATGGTACATATAGGTGAGTATGGATGGTACATATAGGTGAGTATGGATGGTACATATAGGGGAGTATGGATGGTACATATAGGTGAGTATGGATGGTACATATAGGAGTATGGATGGTACATATAGGTGAGTATGGATGGTACATATAGGGGAGTATGGACGGTACATATAGGTGAGTATGGATGGATGGTACATATAGGAGAGAATGGACGGCACATATAGGTGGGTATGGACGGCACATATAGGTGGGTATGGACGGCACATATAGGTGAGTATGGATGGTACATATAGGTGAGTATGGATGGTACATATAGGTGAGTATGGATGGTACATATAGGTGAGTATGGATGGTACATATAGGAGTATGGATGGTACATATAGGTGAGTATGGACGGTACATATAGGGGAGTATGGAGGTACATATAGGAGTATGGATGGTACATATAGGAGTATGGATGGTACATATAGGTGAGTATGGATGGTACATATAGGTGAGTATGGATGGTACATATAGGAGTATGGATGGTACATATAGGTGAGTATGGATGGTACATATAGGAGTATGGATGGTACATATAGGAGTATGGATGGTACATATAGGTGAGTATGGATGGTACATATAGGGGAGTATGGATGGTACATATAGGGGAGTATGGATGGTACATATAGGAGTATGGATGGTACATATATGGGAGTATGGATGGTACATATAGGTGAGTATGGATGGTACATATAGGTGAGTATGGATGGTACATATAGGGGAGTATGGATGGTACATATAGGGGAGTATGGATGGTACATATAGGGAGTATGGATGGTACATATAGGGGAGTATGGATGGTACATATAGGTGGGTATGGATGGTACATATAGGTGAGTATGGATGGTACATAAGGGAGTATGGATGGTACATATAGGTGAGTATGGATGGTACATATAGGGGAGTATGGATGGTACATATAGGAGTATGGATGGTACATATAGGAGTATGGATGGTACATATAGGAGTATGGATGGTACATATAGGAGTATGGATGGTACATATAGGAGTATGGATGGTACATATAGGAGTATGGATGGTACATATAGGAGTATGGATGGTACATATAGGTGAGTATGGATGGTACATATAGGTGAGTATGGATGGTACATATAGGAGTATGGATGGTACATATAGGTGGTATGGATGGTACATATAGGGAGTATGGATGGTACATATAGGAGTATGGATGGTACATATAGGTGTATGGATGGTACATATAGGTGAGTATGGATGGTACATATAGGTGGTAGGATGGTACATATAGGAGTATGGATGGTACATATAGGTGAGTATGGATGGTACATATAGGAGTATGGATGGTACATATAGGAGTATGGATGGTACATATAGGGGAGTATGGATGGTACATATAGGTGAGTATGGATGGTACATATAGGAGAGAATGGACGGTACATATAGGTGGGTATGGATGGTACATATAGGTGAGTATGGATGGTACATATAGGTGAGTATGGATGGTACATATAGGTGAGTATGGATGGTACATATAGGTGAGTATGGATGGTACATATAGGGAGTATGGATGGTACATATAGGAGTATGGATGGTACATATAGGTGAGTATGGATGGTACATATAGGTGAGTATGGATGGTACATATAGGAGTATGGATGGTACATATAGGTGAGTATGGATGGTACATATAGGTGAGTATGGATGGTACATATAGGAGTATGGATGGTACATATAGGGGAGTATGGATGGTACATATAGGGGAGTATGGATGGTACATATAGGTGGGTATGGATGGTACATATAGGTGAGTATGGATGGTACATATAGGTGAGTATGGATGGTACATATAGGAGTATGGATGGTACATATAGGTGAGTATGGATGGTACATATAGGAGTATGGATGGTACATATAGGAGTATGGATGGTACATATAGGGGAGTATGGATGGTACATATAGGGGAGTATGGATGGTACATATAGGTGAGTATGGATGGTACATATAGGTGAGTATGGATGGTACATATAGGTGTATGGATGGTACATATAGGAGTATGGATGGTACATATAGGTGAGTATGGATGGTACATATAGGAGTATGGATGGTACATATAGGAGTATGGATGGTAATATAGGAGTATGGATGGTACATATAGGTGGGTATGGATGGTACATATAGGAGTATGGATGGTACATATAGGAGTATGGATGGTACATATAGGTGAGTATGGACGGCACTTATACGCGAGTCTTACTCTTTTTGATTATCTTTATCTTGTATCATCTTTGTGTTGTAAAACAAATATGTTGTGCTGGTGTGCATGGGTTGACTAAGCCTTGCATAACTATTTATATATAGCATATATACATGTAGATATAATGTGATGGAAGGTGGATGGGGTAATTAGTTACACTGACCTTGATTATCTTGTTGCCAGGCTCCCGTTGGTAAACCTGCAACACAGTTCACCGCATATTTTACCCCGACAACAATTTACTGCAATCTATGATGGCAGTCTAGTTCAAGTAACACAATCATCCCCCAAGGCATTAACTATTCCTCACAACCTGAACACTACACTGTCGTATTCATAGCTTATTAGCATGAACACGGTATCAGGCTCCTTGAAACAGCCGAATGCGACACAAACTGTTTCTACTCATATTTATTTTATAATAGTGTTTCCCATAAACAGGAATAGGACAGCCCGCCCTGCCCTTTTTGGGGGCCGCCCTTGTGCCTGAAATTCCGAAAATCTCTGCCCTTGTGTGCCTAAATTCTCAATAAAACTTGATGATAATTATTGCAATATTGCATGAAATCCCTCAACAAACACCAGTCCTGTGTTAGACTGATGCTATAACCTGGAATACACAGGTTTACGATCAGTATGCTGTGAAATGTCAATCTATGTTACAACACATTATATAAACAAACAAATGCTTTCTGACTCACACTTTTTGTTAGACGTATATGAACTTGCATCATCATGAAAACGGAGAGATTTAAACTACTACTGGAAGAATTTCTGCCTACAATAACGTCAAGTTGGTGTGAGAAAATCAAATGTTGACATCTCCAACAGATAACTTGTTTGAATTACTGGAATAATGCATGCTGAGAATACAGGGTGGAGAATTTCCGAGATACTCACTGCGAGTTATTATACATATCAATGTGTAACCAAATGTTATATTAATGTGCATGTAATCCTTACTGCTGTCATATTGTGTTTCATATAGTTTCAAACACACATGGTGCTCAAGACATATACCACAGGCATTCCGTAAATCAACTGGATCATTAAATTATTATATGTCTCATTGGTTCACACATTTCAAAAATTCATTTGATGAAAGGCAATTCAGTGGTACTGCAACACAACCAGATTCTGAGAAAATCACAGAGAAGAGAACAAAGGTATCCGTGGTATTAGGTCTCCTGTTGGTAGACAATACCGGTACACAGGGCCTAGATTCTCAATTGTGTGAGTTGCAGATTAGCCATATTTCCTCTAATAGGAACCATAATGTGTAAGTATATAAGTATACACAACGTTCATGCTGACCAACAACAGCACTATAACAAACAATACATAACAAGCAATACACTGCTCCAATAATTGTTGGAAATTGGGGACCAAATACCCAAACTTTTCCAACCATGGGGGTAAGTTGAATTAAAATAATAATATACAATTTATAGATGAGGGATAGTTTTCTCGGATACATATGTTAGTTTCAACACTAGCCTTTCCAAGAAACAATAGCATAATAAATTGTTTGTATGATTTATTAACCAATAAAAAATCATTTCTTAGAATTAATGACGTCCCTTAGCATATAATCCCCCATAATGCTCTTCTTCCTTCTATTCTTCCTCATTATTCATAAAATGACCGACTTGGACGAGACCAATTCGACAACTGTGTATCCATGTTAAAAAATGAATTTATTTTTCGTTGCTTTGGTGTTGAATACGCAATAATTAGCTATAACCAGCCAGATTTATAATAACGCAAATAAACAAATATTCCGCAAACTTTGAATCTAGGAGTAAGAAAGAAGAACGTTACCCGCAGGAAAGCTACAAACTGAGAAATAAACAGAATACTGCATCATCCGAGCTGTACTATTCCAAGGTGAACTTCTAACTGATTTTTATAAAGTTTCTAAGTACAAGTACCGCACCCCGATCAAGCCAACACGAACAAAACATTTGCAAACTTTAAATAATACAAGCCAAAGCTTAATAAATGTACAAACAACATGCATACATTTAAAACTATTACGTTGGGGCATAATATACTTTATGACACCATAATAAGACACTCATATTATAAATAAAATGGTCCTCTGCATTAAAATCTTTTCTGGTATGTTTCTCTTCAAATGGATAAACGAAAACCATAATTCAATTGCAAATTTATCCATTTTCAAAAAGTAATTTTGTTACAGGTACCAAATATCCATAAGGGGAGGTAATTTTGCATATCTATAGTTTCACAAAAACAAGTTCATTATTATAGCAAAACTGACCTAAATCTGAATCATTTATCATTGACAAAATAAAAAACAGTTCTCATGATTTCTAATCAGCTGATCCTTAGAATATCTCGGAGTGCAGCGCATTCTAAGTAATCTAAATATAGGAAGTAAATGCATTATCAATATTCCATCAGATTCGAAAAGCTTGCTATTTTTTCTATGAACATATTTCGAAGCCAATATGAATATATGCCGACAGACATCCAGTATACGAATAATTGTTGTTCTTTCAAGCTTAAATGATGCAGCAATGTATTTCATACAAAAGACAATATACAGCAAATGCCATGCTACAAGCATCTACAAATAAAAATATACACAAAATATTGCAAGTACATGTATAACACGCATGCTTTAAAAATAAAGAATCATAATTTAGAAAGATTACATCGGTTCCATGCCAAGTGTAAATTCAAATAATTAAAACGATGGAATAGGTCTTAAGCTGGGAGACTGCACATGGGAGAATGCTTTCTCCTTAATCCTTTGCATGCTGAGTAAATAAAATCACCATCAATCTGACCATGATCTATGTTGTTTGCTATTCAGCCAAGTGTTTTAGCTCCACTGTCCGAATAGCAAAGAGCCTGATCATATGGCCTGTTCTGTGCCGTCTGATCTGGCTCTATGCTGTTTGCAAAAGTGATTTTATCTGCCGGTAGTGTGCAAAGGGTTAAAGCCAAATATACCCTGCTCGATGTTTATCACATGAGTGAAAACTGATAACATATAGACTATATAGATGGAACTGGGCCAGTTTTTAAAATTTATTTTTATTTAAGTTTATTTAATGTCGCTAACGGTTGCCCATTTGAGCGACGGGCAGTTTACATAACAACACCTTTCCTAGGCAGGCTCCAGCAGTTAACCAGTACTTGGTGCACCAACCTCCGACAGAAATGCCAACTTTTTCATATGAGACACGGTCTGAGCGGGGCTTGAACATGTGACCATCAGTGATGATATGTTACAGTGGTATACAAGACAGCGACCATAACCACTCGACCACGAAGGCTGCAAACTTTCATCAAAAGTATCAAAAAATTCCTCCCCATTTTAGGTCGAATGGTATGCGTTTTTTTCAATTGGAAAATAATACTATATTTCATATTCAAATTTATCCCAGTGTTAACTTTAGTAAACTACCGCTTACAGTAGACACTTAATTAGGTGATTTTGGTAAAGAAATATCCATAAAGGGAGGTAATTTCACAAAAGCATGTTCGTGTGTGGGGATATTTTTCCAAATTTGAAAAATGTAAATATAATACAATAATCACAATATCTAATCATCTGCTCCTTACAATATCTTAGTGTGCAGAACATTATAAGTAAACGCATAACGAGGCTTTAAGGATTACGAGTTTTTCCATATATAGAATATATTGAGAGAAATCAGCAAACTTCACTCAAATGTACCAAGTACTTCTCCCTAATGTGACAGTCTAGCTTAACTAAGCCACGCGAGTGAGAAATGTTTTCATATAGTTAATCTAGAGGAAAATGAGAAGTCTGAAAATGTCTCTCAAGTGGTCTACAATCATCCCAATTTTGACAGTCCAGCTTAAAACCCTGTGAAAAATCTAATACAAGCATATACCCATTGTGCTCAATGTTACAGGGAAAATAAAACAGTTTCAGCGCCAAAATAACTTTGTTAAAAATACAAACTTGTTCAAGGTAAACTAAATAATTGATTGTAAAGCTAACCAATCTCTCACCTCCTTGTCCAGCTAGTGCAACAGCTGCATCGGCTTGTGACGTACCCACATCACCTGCCACCGACGTCGGAAAGTATGTGAACCGTGCGTCAGCTTGGGCATCTGCTGTTGGACTACCATTGTTAAACGGACTCTGTATTACAGCCTACAATGTACAGATACTATCAAGCTTGTTCAAATATTGCACAGTTGTGAATCCTACGATTTCAACCTCAAATCCACAAAGATAGTATCAACTTTAACAAAGAGTGCGGTGCTGTGAATCCTACGATTTCAATCCCAAATCCACAAAGATAGTATCAACTTTAACAAAGAGTGCGGTGCTGTGAATCCTACGATTTCAATCCCAAATCCACAAAGATAGTATCAACTTTAACAAAGAGTGCGGTGCTGTGAATCCTACGATTTCAATCCCAAATCCTCAAAGATAGTATCAACTTTAACAAAGAGTGCGGTGCTGTGAATCCTACGATTTCAATCCCAAATCCACAAAGATAGTATCAACTTTAACAAAGAGTGCGGTGCTGTGAATCCTACAAATTCACAAATATAACATCAACTTTAACAAAGAGTGCGGTGCTGTGAATCCTACAAATTCAATCCCAAATTCACAAAGATAGTATCAACTTTAACAAAGAGTGCGGTGCTGTGAATCCTACAAATTCAATCTCAAATTCACAAAGATAGTATCAACTTTAACAAAGAGTGCGGTGCTGTCAATCCTACAATCCAGAAAGATAGCATAAAATTGTACAAAGAGTGCAGATATGTGACCTCCTGCAATTTTGATTCCAAATGTGCAAAGCTAGCATCCATTGTACAAATAGTGCGACCATCGACCCCCAACATATCTTCATAAAAGGGGACGGCAACAGTCGGACGGAGACCATTTTATTATCGATTCCAAATCCATAAAGATAAAATTATTATCTGTGTACTATTCAATAATTTATATATTTCTATACTTCTTGCACCACTAAATACAAAGCTTACATAATAAAACATTTGCTCTGCGAGTTATTATTACTCATATACAAATGTACTACAACAGTTTATGATGTAATATGCACATAGCATTCTTGTTATAGAATATTACAGTATAAAGGCATAAACAGATGACATGAGTAACCCGTAACCTGGCAATCACAGCCATTTTTGCAAACAGCATAGAGCCAGATCACACGGCACAGAATGTTCCATCTGATCAGGCTCTATGCTGTTTGCTATTCTGATAGTGGAGCTAAAACACTTTTCTGAATAACAAACAACATAGATCCTGAGCAGACGTGGCGCTACGCCTCTATGTTGTTTGAACATTACGTCCCAATTTATTCGACAGGTTAAGAAATATATCTTTGAGTTTGTTATCTTTGTGGATTCATTTACAAATACAGTCTACATCCGTTATGTCAAATTCCGTCAGACCAAACAAAATACTTTGACATAACCGAAGTTTGACATAACGAAATTCTATATAAACGGAGCCAGTTATATGTAAAATGATAGTGTCTGAAACTGTTCAAACAGGACTTTGATCCGACTTCGAGATAACCGACTCACTTAACAGATGTAGATTGTACTGTACCATGAGTAGTACTGACCAACATTATGGGCAAATGCTTAAGCTACCTGTGTTGTGGTTGGAAAGCCGGTGGTGGAGACGACCTGGGCTTGAGGCTCAGTGCCATCTTGTGTAGCAACTTGAACCACTCGGTACGTTACTTGTCCTGAAATAGTCGCATGACAATGTTTAATCATATTTTCTTTCTCAATCAATTCTGTCTTACAATTATATATATGTGAATACTTTCAACATGCCAATGCAAAGGAAAACAAATGAGACAAACAACACATTCCAGCAACATTATTTATGGCTCATCACTAAATGTGTCACATTGTTATGCATATCGGTATAACATGTATGTGTAAGATTCTAGTTCGACAACAGTAAAGAGGGCATCACATAAACTAAACAACTGTATTCAAACTAGACGCTGGTCACAAACGTTTCTGTAGTCCAGTGGTAATCCAGGGATCGCAGGTTCGATCCCCTGTCTGACCCTAATAAAATTAACAGTCTTTCAGATGGTACATTAAACCGAGGTCTCATGTTGGTGCTGTACACCGTGCACGTAAAATAACAAGAGGAGACTCTGGAATGGGTCTCTGTCTGTATCATTGCACTATCCTCCAAATATCTAAATTGACTAATCTCTTCAGGAGGCGTCGCTCATATGTGCAACAGGAAGAGCGATAAATAAATGAAAAACACATAGACTGGTTAAATATTCCGGTAACTATCTGTCCTGCTGTATTAGATGAATTGGATCAGCCATGCAGACACATTTTTCATGCTAGAAATGCAACATTAATAAATATGTTATATTATAAAAAATGCAATCAATCTGTGAACATTCCACACATTTTCCCAAACAAGTACTTATTGAATGAACTTTGGAAGAATCTCCTAAATTGAACAACTTTAACCCAATTCTGCCCTGTTCGTACGCCACACTGACCATTACCCCTGTATCTCATATATCCCCTGTATCTCATATATCCCATGTGGCATGTGTGTTCCAAAGTCATACCAATCTTCACATATAATATATATGATAATATTCGATACATAGTTACCATATTTGATACATAGTTACCATATTTGATACATAGTTACCATATTCGATACATAGTTACCATATTCGATACATAGTTACCATATTCGATACATAGTAACAGATTGCCTACAAGCCTGGCGTCTGGCATACAAGCATAGGATTCGGGTAGTACTGATGTTCATAAAAAAAGAAGTGTCTCATAAGACAAAAATGGCTAGCCCTTTAAATAGGGGTGACATTATACTAAACAAACACCTTACTTTTTATATTATAAACCTTGACCGTTGATAGATTTAGTCATATGGAGATTCACCAGCTATTATAGGTCGAGGACGACCGCATAATTTCAGACATGGATGGACACAAGGGTAGACCCACTGACTTTCCATAAGCCCGCTGGATAGCTTCTTCATATAATATAAGTTGACCCCAGTTTCAGTCGAACATACCGTGGTGAAGGTCAAGTGATTTGAATTCAACGACCATGACCACTGAGGCGCTGGTGTCTGTTCTAAAGTCACACCGATCATTCATTTGTACATTAAATACTGACATTGACCTGTGTCATTTCTGAAGTCATGCTGACTTTTTGAACAATATCTGACATTATACTAACACAAACCGGTGTCAATTCTGAAATCACCTTAGTTTATACAAATTTATTTTAGCTCAATTGCGAAACAAGTTCATACAACTTATATTAATAACTCTCGAGACCTCACTCCTGATGGAATCCATCGCCACGAGGGAAAGAGAAGAGGAATCATGGAATTTAAATGCATTGCCTAAGGGCACAATCATAACGGCTCTAGCCGGACTCGAACTCCAGGCTGTTCGCACCTAAAGCAAACGTGATACCATCATGACTTCCACATAATTTTCTGATATCATGTGGACTAACACCCAATTTAGACTATTTGGTTTACACTAGTATTAACTTGTAACATACTTTATGGCAATGTCCCTATGCTTGTTTAATAAATAAATGCGACATTGCAACATAGAATCACACTGACCATCACTTGTTCATATATATCTGTATCTCAGGTGTATCAATTCTAAACTCATACTGACCTTGACCTGTGTCCGTTCTAAATTGATATTGTAAGTTGGTAGGATCGATAGTCAGCTGTCCTGCTTGGTTCAAACCAGACTGGTCATCATCTGAAACAGTATTGTTATGTTATCATAAAAACCTGTCGTCACTGTGCTTTGCGTGCTATATTGAAGATCATTATGCAATCAGCACTATGTGTGCAATCATGTTTAGGCTTGTGATGATAGCATAGCACATTGTTAGACTGGTCAGATTTAGGCTTGTGATGATAGCATAGCACATTGCTAGACTGGTCATGCTTAGGCTTGTGATGATAGCATATTGTAAGACTGGTCAGATTTAGGCTTGTGATGATAGCATATTGTTAGTCTGGTCAGATTTAGGCTTGTGATGATAGCATAGCATATTGTTAGACTGATCATGTTTAGGGTTGTGATGATAGCATAGCACATTGTTAGACTGGTCAGATTTAGGCTTGTGATGATAGCATAGCACATTGTTAGAGTGGTCATGTTTAGGGTTGTGATGATAGCATAGCATATTGTTAGACTGGTCAGATTTAGGCTTGTGATGACAGCATAGCATATTGTTAGAAGGGTCAGATTTAGGCTTGTGATGATAGCATAGCATATTGTTAGACCACCTCTAATATAGGCACCCCACGTAAAAATGCAACATGAAATGGCTCTTAATAGGAAATAATTGGCTTACCTGTCTTTAGTACTGTTGTTTAACGTAACCCATATATATATAAACTCCAAGCTCATGAATCACTAAGTATGCATGAATAATATGCGCATCACTTGTTGAATGTGTATCGCTATAAAAAAGTATTTATTTTCACTGAAGAATTCACACAATATCAACAATGCCTCGAGCTATTCAAACCGAAAGTACATGGGTAGTTATTTACATAGACACCGTATAACAGTTTATAACGCGGAACAATCCACAGAAACACGGGTTAACTTTAAATGTATACGATTTACGTGGCATAATAGAATGTACCGCATGTACAGAACATAATTATCGATCGATTTAGGTAACACACGATGACGTAGTAGGTGTCGCATTATGACAAAGCAAGGTCACCGAGCAGTTTCTTCCAATTAGTTGACAATTACTGATATTGAAACGGAGATTTTCCACTCCTATACTACAGAAATTAATTACTCTTAATTAGTGCGCCCCTTTTGTGCTTTGCATCGCGCCCGGGCGCTATAAATAGGAACAATACGGTAGGCTTGTGATGATAGCATAGCATATTGTTAGACTGGTCAGATTTAGGCTTGTGATGATAGCATATTGTTAGACTGGTCAGATTTGTTATTGCTAGATCATGCCATCGTAGTGGTGCACATTCGAAACAAGACTATATCATATCATTCTGTTACAATTCAGAAATGTGCACAAAGTAATATCGGGAAATAAATTATGCTTGACACCAGTTTAACAATTAGCCTCCATAACTCGAGAGAACTTGTATCATTATTCACCGTTTAAGACAAGTCATACACTTAATGTGTGTTTCTGTTTACAGCCTAGAGTCACACAAACAGTGTAGGTCATATTAACTTCTATTATTGTTGAATGAAGACCCTGAGTGCCCGTCAGAGGGGTATTTCAGGCACAGACAGGAACAGGGTAGAACCACCAGTCTTCCACAAGTCAGCTGGATAGCATCCTCACTTGTAAGTGGGATTCAATCTACAGCGGTGAGGGGTTAGTGATTTCAAGTGGAAGACCTGCACCATTAGTTTATACAAATTTATTTTAGCTCGAAACAAGTTCTTACAACATATATTATTAACTCTCGAGACCACATTCCTGATGGAATCCATCGCCACAAGGGAGAGAAAAGAGGCAACATGGAATTTAAATGCCTTGCCTTATCGTAATGGCTCCAGTGGGGCTCGAACTCCAGACCGTTCACACCTGAAGTGAACGCGCATCCACTGCGCTATCACGACTTCCACCTGAACCATTGAGGCCTCTCATACACTTACTACACTACTAAGCAATAATTTACCCGGCTGTGTTATTTGTACTTCATCCGATGCTGCAGAATCTTCTTTTGCTTGGCTGGAAAGAGCAATAACACTAGAATTTAGTGAACTACCAAACATTGCACTGTGAAAACATGTACTGGCTTTTAATGTAGCAGATCTTGCAGCTTAGGTAATGAACAAAATTAAAAATTTGCATACAAATCTTCAAATTCCTACTCGACAGTACTTAGCACGTTCAACTGGCCATGGCGATGCAGAAACGTGCAATTCTCAACACATAGCATTAAAATGGCAATCCGTTGATATCATTCACATTTGAACAGGTGCTTTTTCATCTTGACCGTATTCCGAACCTATTATATACGGATATAACCTGACAGCACCAAGTTCTATAGCAATAATAAACACAAATATTCTCTACAAATTTTCTCATACATCTAACTCTTCAGTATTTAGTGCGGAATATTTACATTCGGTAATAATAACCTGGTGATAGTCATTTAGCGACCAATGGTTAACCAGTACTTGGTGCACCAACCTCCATAAAAAAGCCAACTTTTTTATATAAATAATAGACACGGTCAGGGCGGGGCTCGAATCCGTGAACATCAGTGATGATAGGTTACAGCGGTATACATACTATACAAGTCATTGATCATAAACACTCAAGAACGGAGGCGGACTGCCTAGTATATTAATGTCCTGCCAATTTGCTTTCTTATATATATGTATGTTCCATTAATGTCAAACCCCTTGCTTTCCTAGGCAGGCATAGCCGACCTAAGCGGTTAACACGTACTAAGTAATGTAATGTGCCTTGCTCAAGGACACTACATATGTGGCCTGACCGAGTATCGAACCCGACACTCCCCTGGTCAAACAAATTGATCAATTGAATTCCAATCCACACTGAAGTTTCTAACAACCTGTAGTGTAGGATGTAGAAATGATAGACCCCGATATGTGAAGTTTATATTTATGCAAACAAAATGTAGAAATACGATACCCTCATTATTGGCATTGACTACGCCCATGCATGAATCATGATATATATGTAGTCTCGTTTTCGGCGTCCTGGCCATGATACACACACAGTTCGCTAATATGCAATATATGCGGCGCTACAAGTAGGCTACAACGTGGAAGACGATGGAATCGTCACGTTTTTCAGGATTTTTTTCTGTGCATAGCCAGAAGTGTTGAGCAAGGGCGTTTGCTTAACAGGACGTTCGTGGTTTTCATACGAATTCAGAAATTACCTTCCATCTATAGCCTCGTCCAGAATATCCATGCGGACGTTTGTTTTGAATTTACCAGGATAATTTCAGCTTGATCACGGGGCCAAACAACAGGTCATGTGAGAGGAATATCATGGACATGTGACAAAGATGGCGGCGGTCCTGCTATGTCGGCGTATGAAAATAGTTCTCATGCAGATAAACTAATTTCATTTCGTACTTTTCTAGAATACTCCTTTCTAATTGGTTGTATATGCAGTTATCATTACATAGGAATATGATGTTCTAACCATTTTCTTGCCAAACACAACAAATGTGATTTCAGAACATTGACTTATTTCTTTTGATAATGTCTAAGTTGTGCATGTGCAATGCGGCATCAGGAAGTAACCTAAAAATAGAACCCAATCAACTGGGAAGAAATATCAAAGTACTACAACTTCAACTTGATGTGGTCATTATATTAGGAGATAGTAAGTGGTAATTAGGAGATATAATTGGTAAGTATGAGATAATAAGTGGTAAATAGAATATAGTAAGTGGTAGGTAGGAGCTAATAAGTGGTAGTTAGGAGACAGTAAGTTGTAAGTAGGAGATATCAAATGGTAAGTAGAATATAGTTGAAAGTAGGAGATAGTAAGTGGTAAATAGGAGATAGTAAGTGGTAAGTAGGAGATAGTAAGTGGTAAGTAGGAGATAGTAAGTGGTAGGTAGGAGATAATAAATGGTAAGTAGGAGATAGTAAGTGGTAAGTAGGAGATAGTAAGTAGTAGGTAGGAGATAATAAATGGTAAGTAGGAGATAGTAAGTGGAATGTAGGAGATAGTAAGTAGTAGGTAGGAGATAGTAGGTTGAAAGTAGGAGATAGTAAGTGGTAAGTAGGAGATAGTAAGTGGTAAATAGGAGATAGTAGGTTGAAAGTAGGAGATAGTAAGTGGTAAATAGGAGATAGTAGGTTGAAAGTAGGAGATAGTAAGTGGTAAATAGGAGATAGTAGGTTGAAAGTAGGAGATAGTAAGTGGTAAATAGGAGATAGTAAGTGGTAAGTAGGAGATAGTAGGTTGAAAGTAGGAGATAGTAAGTGGTAAGTAGGAGATAGTAGGTTGAAAGTAGGAGATAGTAAGTGGTAAGTAAGAGATAGTAGGTTGAAAGTAGGAAATAGTAAGTGGTAAATAGGAGATAGTAAGTGGTAAGTAGGAGGTAGTAGGTTGAAAGTAGGAGATAGTAAGTGGTAAGTAGGAGATAGTAGGTTGAAAGTAGGAGATAGTAAGTGGTAAGTAGGAGATAGTAGGTTGAAAGTAGGAGATAGTAAGTGGTAAATAGGAGATAGTAAATGGTAAGTAGGGGATAGTAAGTGGTCAGTAGGAGATAATAAATGGTAAGTAGGAGATAGTAAGTGGAATGTAGGAGATAGTAAAAGGTAAGTAGGAGATAGGATTTAGTAAGTAGTAAGTAGGAGATAGTAAGTGGTAAATAGGAGATAGTAAGTGGTAAGTAGGAGATAGTAAATGGTAAGTAGGAGATAGTAAGTGGTCAGTAGGAGATAGTAAGTGGTAAGTAGGAGATAGTAAGTGGAATGTAGGAGATAGTAAATGGTAAGTAGGAGATAGTAAGTGGTAAGTAGGAGATAGTAAGTGGTCAGTAGGAGATAGTAAGTGGTCAGTAGGAGATAGTAAGTGGTAAGTAGGAGATAGTAAGTGGAATGTAGGAGATAGTAAGTGGTCAGTAGGAGATAGTAAGTGGTAAGTAGGAGATAGTAAGTGGAATGTAGGAGATAGTAAATGGTAAGTAGGAGATAGTAAGTGGTCAGTAGGAGATAGTAAGTGGTAAGTAGGAGATAGTAAGTGGAATGTAGGAGATAGTAAATGGTAAGTAGGAGATAGTAAGTGGTCAGTAGGAGATAGTAAGTGGTAAGTAGGAGATAGTAAGTGGAATGTAGGAGATAGTAAATGGTAAGTAGGAGATAGTAAGTGGTCAGTAGGAGATAGTAAGTGGTAAGTAGGAGATAGTAAGTGGAATGTAGGAGATAGTAAATGGTAAGTAGGAGATAGTAAGTGGTCAGTAGGAGATAGTAAGTGGTAAGTAGGAGATAGTAAGTGGAATGTAGGAGATAGTAAATGGTAAGTAGGAGATAGTAAGTGGTCAGTAGGAGATAGTAAGTGGTAAGTAGGAGATAGTAAGTGGAATGTAGGAGATAGTAAATGGTAAGTAGGAGATAGTAAGTGGTCAGTAGGAGATAGTAAGTGGTAAGTAGGAGATAGTAAGTGGAATGTAGGAGATATTAAGTGGTAGTTACGAGACAGTACGTTGTAAGTAGGAGATAGTAATTGGTAAGTAGGAGATAGTAAGTGGTAAATAGCAGATAGTAAGTGGTAAGTAGGAGATATTAAGTGGAATGTAGGAGATAGTAAGTGGTAAATAGGATATAGTAAGTGGTAAGTAGGAGATATCAAATGGTAAGTAGGAGATAGTGGTAACATGCCCGTAGGCAGGCATTTTTGTAGCGGTTGCGTAATAAATCTACGGGCCGAAGGGCGTGATTTGCTACGGGGGTCCGGTGGCATGCCCCCCCCCCTGATTTTGTTTTAAGCTACAATGCAGGAGATGCGTTTTCCTGCATTCTGGGAAGTATATTTTACACTGTATTTGCCTCAGAATAAGGATAAAGAAAATAACAAATATTGGATAATGAACCATAAGGAGACACAGGAAAGTCTGAAGGGCAGAACAATATTCTCTGGAACAATTGTACACCAACCACCCATCCCCACCCACTAAATGGGCCACCAAAATTAAGTCCACATGATCTAAATTGCGAAGGGGGGGGGGGTCGTACACGATGGCACAATGTTGTTCTCTGCAACAAGTGTACACCAACCACCCACCCCACCCACTAAAATGGGCCACATGATCTAAACCACAGGGATTCGGCACGTTTGGGGGTACTAGTATATATATTTAAGTACCCCCAAACGTGCCGAATCCCTGTGATCTAAACTGCGAGGGGGTGCATGGTGTCTTACAAGAGGGCAAACTGTTGTTTTCTCTGCAACTGTCACGTACGATACGGATACGGTATCTGTGATGCCGTCACAGCCATCAACGTATTTATGGCAGTGTGGTAATACTATTTTAACATTTACGTTCTGATCGAGCGGACCTTGGCGGAAAAGGGGGTGGGGTGCGTACCCCCTGCCTACGGGCCTGGATAAGTAGGAGATAGTAAGTGGTAAATAGGTAGTAAATTGTAGGTAGGAGATAGTAAGTAGTAGATAGTAAGTGGTAAGTAGGAGATAGTAAGTGGTAAGTGGGAGTAAGTGGTAACTAGGAGATAGTCAGTGGTAAGTAGGATATAGTACTTGGTAAGTAGGAGACGATAAATGGTAAGTAGGAGATAGTAAGTGGTAAGTGGGAGTAAGTGGTAATTAGGAGATAGTAAGTGGTAAGTAGGAGATAGAAAGTGGTAAGTAGAAGATAGTAAGTGGTAAATAGATGATAGTAAATTGTAGGTAGGAGATAGTAAGTAGTAGATAGTAAGTGGTAGATAGTAAGTGGTAAGTAGGAGATATTAAGTGGTAAGTAGGAGATAGTAAATGGTAAGTAGGAGATAGTAAATGGTACTTAGAAGATAGCAAGTGGTAATTAGGATATAGTAAGTGATAAGTGAGATAGTAAGTGATAAGTAGGGGATAGTAAGTGGTAATTAGGAGATAGTAAGTTGTAAGAAGGAGATAGTAAGTGATGAGTAGGAATTATTAAGTGGTAAATAGGAGATAGTAAGTGGTAATTAGGAGATAGTAAGTGGTAAGTAGGAGATTATAAGTGGTAATTAGGAGATATAAGTGGTAAGTAGGAGATTATAAGTGGTAATTAGGAGGCAGTAAGTGGTAAGAAGGAAATAGTAAGTGGTAAGTAGGAGATTATAAATGGCAAGTATGAGATAGTTGGTCAATGCGACACTGTTACAACGTTAAATGTTTACGTCGTGGTAACGTCATGTTCCCAGTGCTAAATTACGTGATTGATTGCTTGTATAATTGTGATCGCGACGTCGGTACCAGTAATCCAACATTGTAGCAACGTTAAATATCCGACGTCTACGATAACGCCATTGTAATGACGTTGTTACAACATTAAATATTCGACGTTGTGGACAACGTCATATTCACAGGGTTGGACAGACGTGGGTTATTCATTGTATTGTGGTCGCGACTATGGCAACAATAATCCGACGTTGTCGCACCCTTAGATATCCGACGACGTTGACAACGTTATATTTACGACGTTGTCACAACGTTAAATGTTCGACGTCGTGACAGCGTCACGTTCCCATCTTTGGTGAGTCGTGATTTATTGGTTGTATTGTGATCGCAACGTCCATAACCAAACGGCAACATTGTAGGAATCTTAGATATGCGACGTCGTGAAAAGTTATGTTCCAGTGTTGAAACTACTGGCGTATTAGTTGTTTTGTGATCTTGGATAGTTATTTTGTGGTATTGGCAACCGTAATCAGAATCCAACGTTTAGTTTCTATCCGACGTCGTTTACAACGTCACTTTTACGACATTGTCGCAACGTTATATATTCGACGTCTTGTTCCCTTCAAATACACTACGTCGGAAAGACGTTGTTTATTGTATTGTGGTCGCGACCTCGGTGACCTGGTCCAATGCGGCTTAATTTATGCAAAGCGATACATTCGCGACGCCGCCATCCCGACGCCATAAGGGCGTTGAAACAATGTCATATCCAAGTTGCACATATGTTGTGGTGTGGCAAATAACATAACTATACGGTGGCATAGAGGTGACATTTGCAATATTTATTTTATCTATTTTAACTGGATACAAATCAACCAGTGCATTACAAATGCACCTGCCGGGGATCGAACTTCCCGATCCAAAATACGACGGCTATCAATGCGCTATCGGTGTGTGTGTTTTACGTTTTATTTAACGTCGCTACCGGTTGCCCACATGAGCGACGTCGAAGAGATTAGTCATTTTAGATTTTTGGAGGATAGTGCAATGATACAGACAGAGACCCATTCCAGAGTCTCCTCTGGTTCTTTTACGTGCACGGTGTAAAGCACCGACACGAGACCTCAGTTTAACGTCCCACCTGAAAGACTTAATTGTATTAGGGTCAGACGGGGGATCGAACCTGCGATCCATGGATTACAAGTACAGCGTGTTACCACTGGACTACAGATCCGTCTGCGGTATCAGGCGGGCCACCGGCCATTATGCCTATGACAAAGGAGACAGTTTTGATTGGCTAAGCTAACTCGTACCCAAGGGCTAGTAGTAGTATGCCGTTCCCATGAGTATTTACCTATGTCCAACGAGTTAGTATGACACTTCCCCCGTCTGACCCTAATAAAAGTAACAGTCTTTCAGATGGGACGTTAAACCGAGGTCTCGTGTCGGTGCCTCAGTGTGGATACGGGCCTGTGCACTCACTATCTAGGGGTTTTGATATAATTGGAAGATAATATAGATCGTTTTTCTATATTTACGCCCTTTTACGTAAAAGAACTATGACACACATTATAGAGTGTACGTATGTGGGCTAGACACATTTACGTTCAACTCGGAGATAAAAAAATCGTTTGACTAGTCGTTTAGGGCAGACAATGAGTAATTGTTACCGAATAGTTCGTTTGCAGTACTGTTGCATATTGGTACTAAGTAAGTGTAAACTCTTTATATATCCATGCACTAAAACTTGGATAAAATTGGATACTTTTTTAATATGCATTCTTACACTTTGTCAGACGTCTGAAAGCAGTTGGAACTTGTCATGCAAAGAAGTGGACGATGAACATTCATTTAAACTTTTAGTTTTAGATATTGTTTTGTGCTCTGTTCTGGATTTTAAGTTTCATGACACAGGCGTTAACGTAGGTTGAATAATCGATCATCCACAAACCAGCTATGTATGTATGTTCCATTAATGTCAAACACCTTGCGGGGACCTAGACATGTTTTCCTGGGCAGACTTACCGACCTAAGCGATTAACCAGTACTAAGCAATGTGTGTGAGGTGCCTTGCTCAAGGACACTACATACGTGATCTATCCGAGTATCGAACCCGGGACCATTCGATTCAAAATCAGAAGCTCTACCACTAGACCACGGACGCCACATAGATAGCTGCCTCGCATGAATTAATTCATCACCAGTGTAGTGTAGCTCGACGTTGCAGTGGTGACGGGTAAGTGCTATGAACTCACAATGCTATGACACCAATGACGTTAACCCCACAGCCACAGCGGTCCCCATTGAGATGTTGTAACAACATGGCAATGCTAAAGTAAGTATCATATTATAATATAAACACAACACGTATGATAGATTAACTACCAGGTAAACCTCCACAACGTGCACGCCGTGACCTAGGCACGCCAAACAACAGCAGCTGATTCAAGACTTCGTCTCCTCGACACAGACTCGGTCTCTCGTGTTGTGTGTATGTAACGGTCATGCATGAGGGAAACAGCCCGGAAATAACTTGATGTCATGAAGTACCATGAACATGATATCTGCTATTGGTTTCTGTTGCGGGATGACAAGGGTGGATGATGTGGGTTCAACAAGCACACGTTGTTCGAAAGAATCACTATCACATGACTTGTCACCTAGGATAGGGATAACCAGGCCATCTACGTAGACCATAATCACATTCCTTCAGCGGTTGCAACGATTAAAGAAAACTACATCATTCGTAGATTAACTAAGACCTCCATTGGAATGTAGCAAAAACATATATGGGACACATAAAGGCTCAACCCATAAATTCCCCATAACAGTTGTAAATTTAAAATGACTGTATTTAATATTTGAGCAAAACATTAAAGGAAAGCTTTCCCACGTCATTCAACATTAAACAAATTATATTTCAAATAATGTAAGTTCACTCAAGGTCATTCTCTCTCCACTCGGCTGCATACTTTCTACCTCCTTTCTTTATTCTTCCGTATCGCCTTTACGCCAGAGTACGCTGTTACATGTTCGTATCTAATTATGTATTCATGTTCATTTACACACAGGGATTCGGCACGTTTGGGGGTACTAGTATATATACTAGTACCCCCAAACGTGCCGAATCCCTGTGCATTTACATAAGTACTCTACATTAAAGCGACATTACATCGCAACAAGCAAATAACATGCACTGTTCACGTATAAATACATTGCTACTACAAATTCTTCCGAATACATTCGAACACTAACATTGAATTAATAAACAGTGTTGTTGTGGTCTACAAATTGTGTTTCACAATTGAAAGTAAGATTTCATATAACGGCCATCCATGCTCCTGATTTGACGTTTATTTGTCATCGGAGTCAATACTTAGCGCGAGATAATGCCGTTTATAGATAATTTAAATACTATTAGTCTACAAATATATATGCATAAGCACAACTGTGAGATATAGCGGTAAATCTGTACCATAAATCGTGCTATTCATGATACACTAGTCGCATGGATTTACATTATTTTGTTATGTCAACAAACCGCGTATACGTATATTAGTTTAAATACTCAGTTTTTTTAGCAAATATTTGGAAAGATATTATACCATATAATAGGCAAATACATTCTGTAGAAATCTGAATTTCCACTGATGTAGTGTCGCTTTAAGCAAACTAGTCTTTTACTGTTATGGTAACCTTATCAACCAGTCACATATATACAAATAAGTCTAACCAAGGAGAGGTATTGTTATCCTTTCCATTTATATTACTGTCATTTGTTGTTGTAAATAATCGAAAAATAATGTTTTTATTATGTTTAAAGTTTTAAACTCGTAAGGTTTTTCGATTTACATTTGCATTCCGATGTGCTAAATGTCTAACGCCAGTTCTCCATGGGTACGGATAACACTACGGTTAGCTTAGTATTAAATGATATGGCTCATTTTATAAAATATTATTATTATTATTATAAATAAATAATTATAAAACATATTGTCTTTATTATATTTAAAGCAGCATTACATCGTATGAAATAAAAGATATTTGAAAAATTAAATTTTTACGTATGGGTAGCAATGCTGCTACACATTCTAACATTATACTTTGTATGCTTATGTTCATTTGGTAAACAGTGTTTGTTTGCGATAAAACAAACTCGAAACCGAAAGTAGGACTTTCCGAGTCGATCGGCACGCACTTGTTTACAACCGGAACGCATCGTCCGCACTTGTTTACATTCGGAATGCATCGTCCCCATTTGTCCCACGTTGTCTTTTTTAATTAAATTACTTGATATGTTGATTCATACCTCTGTTAGCTAAGTCTTTTAGGGACATTTCTACATCCCCGCGAGCGGTTCGACATTAGAGGAAGATAGATAGTCTTACATGTTCAACATATATACGTTGTTTTCTACATCATCTGTTGTTTCACGCATGCGCGCTGTACGTGTTTACATTTCGTGTGTTGATAAACAAATTCGCGTATACGATGGTTTACATTTATTGGAATTTTATCGTTTCTGAGCAACTCTTTCGATTTTTGTAAACACACACACATTAGTATTTATATTTTACCAAAAACATCCTTTATTACGATGTACTGATGCTTTAATACAAAATAGCACGAACTTATAAGAAAAATACAGATGATGTGCACGGTTTCAGTCGATTTTTGTGTTCGGTGGTATGAACTTTTCAGAGCAAAGACAATTTATGCATCCGAGTTGGATATGATGTTGCTATCCACCATTAACTCGTAAATAAATTATACTACGCCGAACTCAGAACTAATTCGTGACTGCGAATCCAGGGATCGTAGGTTCGAAACCCACAATTACCCTAATAATATCAACAGTCTTGCAAATTGGACTTTAAACCGAGATCTCGTGTCGGTGTAAAGCACCGTGCACGTAAGAGAATCAGAGGAGACTCTGGATTGGGTCTGTATCATTGCACTATCCTCCTAAAACGACTAATCTCTTCAGGAGGCGTCGCTCATATGGGCAACCGGTAGCGACGATAAATAAACGTAGACATACGTTTTGTTGATAACAATACTAACTACGTCATTCGCAGAGATAATTATTTGGCAACATTAAACTGAGACATTTGCATATTCTGTGAACTTACGTCGTTAATAATCGATTTCCGAAGTATCATATTAGTTTTAGATTATAGTACACTTACTTATTTGATTCAAATATTAACGGTAACATCTAACGTATTTCCTGGTCGTAGTTCACGAAAACGGCTTTGGCGGAGATTAATTAGTCTCAGTTTAATGTTGCCAAACAGTACGTCTGTGAATTTTTAACATGATAAACCATGTCATGGCAACTTCAAAATACACACACATACTGCATCACTCATTATCAGTTGACAAATACAGCTGCACAACGATAAAATAACAACATTGAATTCATAATTATGCTCTCTAATTAATATGTGAAAAAAGGTAACCAGGTGTTGATAGGTAAGTTTAACAAAATAAGTAAATCCTGAAGTAGGCCTTTCTGGATATGCATATTAATAATGTGCAACATATACATGTAACTACATACATAACGTCTCTTATAATTCTTCCAGAATGGCAATGTATATTTTATAGTGATAATTTATTTTACACATGTCTGTAATATTGTATTATACATTGATGAGACGAAAATAAAGATATACTACTACTACTACTACTACTACTACTACATTTCTTAAACATAAATATATATTTGAAATGCAGACTAGTTAATCAATTATATGAGCAATTAGTCACTAATTACTAAACAATTAGACTAAGTTTGTAATCACGCCTAGGAATTAAATATTATCCGGCAGGTCATAAACTAATGAACCCACAACATTTCTTTGCAAACTACAACGGATATATTCGATAATTGGCGACCATTTGTTTAGACATCAACATTAAGAAGAAGAATCGTTTATTAAGACACAAACATAAACAGTTTATGGTCTACACACAAATGAATATAATAATACTAAATACTAACCAATCAATCTTGTATTGCATTTGTAAATCTCTGACATACATTACCCATTTATATATACATATAAGGTATTATTATAAGTGTGCTTACTAATTGGAGCTTTTAAGTGTTTAATATATTAATAATGTTGATTATATTGGAGGATAATCTCAAAACATCCTAAAAGTATAATTCAAGGGATTAGTGCAAAACTACCGCAACCCCTTCACTGTATCCCTGTATCCATTAAGCTACGCGGACACCAACGTTGAACATCAGCATTGTCACGTAAAAACCAGACAACATTATACTAAGAATGCCTCATGGTGTAACTATTTGAGATTTTCCGATCAGTCTAACAGACTCCGACACACCAGTGGAATATTTCTGTATACGCTAAAAGACTGCTGCAATCCCAAACGAATATTCATTATCTCCATGGCATAGTATAGTATAGTTTTATTCTGGTAAAATAGAATAGATTGTATGAATATGTATATATCACCAAAAAATTGACTGACATAGAAAAGGTAATACGAAAACTCAATACCCTGAAAATAAAACATTAACATGGAATGAAAATAATGACCATTAAAAGGACTAAATTGATTCTGATTGCATAAAATGTGTCTTCACATATATTTTAAAATGACTACGATTACTTAGAGATCTGAAATGTGACGGTAACCTGTTCCACACATGACAGCTATTATAAGCGAATGATTTCCACCCAAAACCCTTAACCACGGAAATGGAATAATTGTTACTGTCTCTGAAACGAGTTGAATAAGAGAAAGGACAGTCGTGATTGTGCTGTGGTAGCATGTTCGCTTCAGGTGCCAAATGCCAGGAGTTTGAGTCCAAGTTGGAGCCACTACGATTGTGCCCTTAGCAAGGCACATACATCCACGTTGCCTCAACTCGCTCTCTCTCTCTCGTGGCGATGGATTCCATCATGAATGAGGTCTCGAGAGTGATTAATATAAGTTGTAAGAACTTGTTTCGCAATCGAGCTAAATAAATTTGTATAAACTAATTAAGAGTGTACCTCATTTGCAAACTTAAAATACTCATTCAAATAGCTGGATGCACTATTACTGTGTATCTTATGTACAAGACCAAGGAGAAGGGAATCCACCCTCAAGTGAACAGGCAACCAGCACATTTCCTCGAAGTGCCCCCAATATGAGTACTAGGAATGAGATTAAGCATAAATCGCACCATCTTATTCTTGGTGGCATGAAGTCTGTTTGTCAGGTTTTGGCTCAACCCCAAATCCCAGGAGGCAAATGTATGGTCAATGTGATTTTGTATTAATGAAGAAACCAGTAGCTATATAAAACTTACTTTTTCTAAATAAAAACTTTAGTGTTGCATTGGCCTTCTTAATAACCTGATCGACAGTGTCGAATGCCTTCTGTAAATCTAAAAGGATCCTACCAATATAATTTCCTTTATCAATTTCAAGCTTAATAAAATCAGTAAGATGTAAAGTACAGGTGTCTGTTGAATATTTATGTCTAAATCCAGATTGATGGGCATATATTAACTTATTTCCCGTTAAGTAACGCTCTACTTGATCGTATATTATTTTCTCAAGGACCTTTGACACAACACATATAATTGACACCGGGCGGTAATTACCAGCTTCCGTGTGTGTTTACGTTTATTGATCTCATTTTAGATTTTGGAGGATAGTGCAAATGATACAGACAGAGACCCATTCGAGAGTCTCCTCTGGTTCTCTTACGTGCACGGTGTAAACACCGTCACGAGACCTCGGTTTAACGTCCACTCTGAAAGACTGTTAATTTTATTAGGGTCAGATGGGGGATCGAACCTGCGATCCCTGGATTACCAGTTCAGCGTATTACCACTGGACAACAGATCCGTCTTGTCACTCTCTTTATATAGAGGTACAACACGGGTAGAATTCAGGTCATCGGGAACAATACCAGTACTAATGGATACATTAATGATATGAGTAAGGGGATCAGCAATTGTACAGGGGTTCCATCAAGGTCTGTAGTTTTTTGTGTGTTTTACGTTATTTATCGTCGCTACCAGTTGCACATATGAGCGACGCCTCCTGAAGAGATTAATCATTTTACATTTTTGAGGATAGTGCATGATACAGACAGAGACCCATTCGAGAGTCTCCTCTGGTTCTTTTACGTGCACGGTGTACAGCACCGACACGAGACCTACAGCACCGACACGAGACCTCAGTTTAACGTCCCATCTGAAGGACTGTTAATTTTATTAGGGTCAGATGGGGGACTCGAACCTGCGATCCCTGGATTACCATATAGTTTTGTTGGCCCCTAATGTGCTTAAATACGTGATGACAGTACTCTTGGTAGCAACTGATAAATGTTGTAACTGATTTCCTGTTGACAAATACTATTCGTTTCAGCCACATTAACAACCGTAACATGCCAAATTGATGCCTGTACACAGGTGGCTCACATGGACTGTGTTAACGGCTACAGGGGAGAGGGAAATGAAACTGTATGTTGTTCAGACTTAAAGGTGTACACTAATTTGTAAGTACTTTTAATAAATAAAAAGTGTAATTATTAACGTGGTATCCTGCTTATAATATCTAGCATGCAATTATATGTTTTAAAGTTTTATTTACAAGTACATGTAGCTGTTGAAAAGTTTTATTCATAATTTAAAAAACGTAACATTATAATTGATAAATTCATTTGCGCTTAGATATTATCCTGGAAACAGGCGTTAATATATAAATATTATTATTTAACACCGAAACCATTAATTGGGCCATGTTGAGTTTCTGATAAAAATCATTTTGCAAGAAGTAAATTAGTGAAAAAATCGACAGAATGGAACCCAGGCTACTTAGATAGATATAAATATATAGTTATTAAAACAGAACCAGTAATTGTATTTATGATATGTTACTTTTACTTTCTATAATATAGAACATTTGGTTTTGTAGGAACATTTTAAAAAAGTAATATTTCTAGAGGATGATAGCGTCGGTATAATAATAATAAGAAACAACTGGCAGAAAATGTCACCCTTTTTATTATGGCCTAGTTATTAAATGCAATCTTATTAGGTAGCTTAGTCTGTACGTACATTCAGGTCTTAACAGACCTAACCACAAAACAACAAACACCTATTGCACTGGCAAGTGTATACTTTATTGTGCGACTAGTGAGTGGGAAGACAACCTTTGTACTATGTGTATGAAATACATCCCTGACTATAATACATACATGTATAATACATATAGTCGAATATATATATGAAACATAACCTCGGTACAGACTCTGAGATACACGGGACCAGTGTAAAAACCAGAGGTAAAAAACATTAATGATAATGTAAACAACTCTGGAAAACTGTATCCAATGTACCTCAGCGATGTTTCATATATTTGACTGACAAAATATCTTCGATATTCATGTTCAATATCTTGTAGAAGACGATATTTACAATACGATTACATATTCGTACTCGGATTTTCGACTCCTGAGGCTATTTCTCGGAATAATGAACATACGGACCGGACCCTGTTCAGAAGTTTTTATATACCAAAACATGAAAATAACAGAATGTCACTTGTCTGTTTCATCATTATAAATTTGAACAGCATAAAGTAGATGTTTCTAGCTTGAAAACTTGCGTAGAACTGATTTATTCGCTACCGAATAACCGCTAAAAGTCACGTGCACAAAATGGTCCACTGATTGTGTGTATCGCTATGTTAAGACATCTGTTCTCCGCTATACTAAGTACCGCGGAGAACGTCAAATATTAAAACATTAAATGTTAAAACCGGTTGCCTCAAGCTCTAAACAAGTTGCTATCATACAATAATGTTGTATTCGCTACACAATCAGTATTACACAAGTTTTGCAGTAAAGAAATCCATCCTTTTTAAAACATTTTAATGTACGTGAACATTGTTGAAACATATACGTGTAGTTTTTTACGGAGGTTGGTGCACCAAGTACTGGTTAACCGCTGGAGCCTGCCCAGGAAAGGTGTTGTTAGGTAAACTGCCCGTCGCTCAAATGGGAAACCGATAGCGACGTTAAATAAACTTAAAATAAAAATACGTGTATAATCTTATTTTGACTAGGTCATTCCCTTTTTTTGGCTCTCTTCGTAACATTTTATCCATAGCAATTCATGCCAGCAATGGCTCTGTAGTCCAGTGCTAACACTCTGGACTGGTAATCCAGTGATCGCAGGATCGATCCCCTGTCTGACCCTAATACAATTAACAGTCCTTCAGATGGGATTTCAAACCGAGATCTCGTATCGGTGCTGTACACCGTGCACGTAAAAGAACCAGAGGAGACTCTGCAATGGGTGTCTGTCAGTATCGTTGCACAATCCTCCAAAAATCTAAAATGACTAATATCTTCAGGATGCGTCGCTCATATGGGCAACCGGTAGCGACGACGATAAATAAACGTAAAACACACACCACAAAACAGGACACTCCCATACAATGCAATTTCGTTTATTATAATATATCTTTAAATTATATTTTATGACTTAATTAGTAAGCATATGTTGTAAAAGTATCATTTTAATGTAATGTTCTAATATAAAACTATATTTTATAGTTAAATTTAATCATAATCGTGTGGCTAGTTAGCTCTACAAAGTCGTTATTTGCCTTATCAGGAAATCATTGACGTACTGGTGTGCGTGAATATGTCACGGTCTTATATGTAGTTCAGTGGAAGATATGACCCGATTGAAACATTGTGAACAATAGGAGAACGAATGCACATATATGAGTTAAAGTAGTTCCCACCAAACCACATAATTATTTATTCGCATGCACTCAAATTTGGCTGCACTAAATTAAATGTCTGCATGTTATATGCAGTGGTGTAGCTATCTCAATATGATGCATAGGCTGAGTTGTAGGTGGGGGGGGGGGTCCGGGGCATTACCACGAACATTTAGTCCTCTCAGTCATCGAGTGTAAATCCATATATATTGATGGATAATATCTAACAGTTGAAATCATAACTCATCAATGCAAGGAAATAAATATATATGTACATGGTCGTATGCACACATGTAATTATTACCCGTTGAAGTAATACATGTACCATCAATATTTTCAGATGTTTTTTCGCGCAAGAAAAATGCGGCAATAGCCCGTCACTTACCGTATTGTATCCCGGAGAATGTGTTCTAACTACACATACACCAGTTCTTAATACGACAGACGTGGTCAGTGACAGTCAAACAGTAGTGAACACGCCCATACCGCCAGCCACATCCACAATGAATACAATCGATCTGATTTACGCTGCTTTCTGTGCTAATAAAGACGAAATTCCATGCTCAGTTCACTTAAACCCAGTATGTGGTACGGATGGCAATTTTTACCAAAATAGGTATGTATCATAACTAACGAGATGTATATTATATAGTTTTATAACATAATTTGCGCTGCACACGGATACTATCTCAATTACATAGTTTTCGTATTTCACGGTATATATGTATTCATACGCTATGCCAAACAAATAAACAAACAACATGTAGTCGAAATCAAGTGGCATTGAAAATCATATATCCAGCTGTTAATACTATAATTATAAAGCATGCACGACGGACTACTGACTCTACAAATATTGCCAACTCGCTGAATTCTTCAACAGCCATATCCAGCTACAATAGTACTTGTGACGTCACAATAAAGTAATTGTGACATCATAAGCGCGTGGTGCTCTACTCATACGATTGACATAATAATATACATGTAGAAAGCACGCTGTTGTGTAGTATACATAAATTTTACTAGTTTTTCTCAATAACAAATGCCAACTCATTTAATGTCATATATAGCCTCCAGTTCACAGTGTTAACGTTGATGGTGACATGCTGTTGCCCACAACGACCAGAACTATAGACATTGTCCACAACATATGTTAGTAATGGTACATAAGCTATACAACGTAATTTGCGAGGTCACTCTTCAATGTCTTTACACACTACAACACACATATGCTATAAATTCAAGAAATTTGGGACACTTCAATATATTAAAGTTTAATTATAGCTTGCAATTAAATCCACTTGTCTTTGGTGTTGGTGTAATTTATTAATTGCTAAATAAATAACACACACACGTATATGTGTATGGACATACATGTATCTTTATTGACGTTAGAAATAATAAAACAGTATATACATATATCATGCACGGAATACATGCATGTGGAGTAGCACACAATAGTATTCTTGCGGCTTCAATCTGTGTTTTGTTTTGTTCTAGTTCTTTTTCTCCTATTTGTGTTATGTTGTCCCATACACTGTCTACATATTCCAAACTTGGTCTGATAAAGGACGTGTACATAGTTTGAAGAGACTCTCTATCAATGGTGAATTTGAATTTTAGCATAATGCTGATTCTCTGCCAGGCTTAATAGCTGTTTCATGATTTCAATATGTTGGTGTCATGAACCGTCTTGAGAAATTGTGACTGCTAGATGTATGTGTGTTTCAACGTCGCGATTTGATTTCCATTACGGTAAAGAGGAGGAGGTGGACACATGTTGCGGCTTTTTCTTGATATAATAATTGATTCTGTTTTGTTGGGATTGAACGTGACTAATGTGTAGATGCCGCTGTAGTCGTAGGATAATCAACAATAAGATGATAAATAGTGGAATTGAAATTCAGTACAATACAATTGATATATACTATGGAAACTAAAGGTCCAAGTATTGATCCTTTTGGAACTCCGGCATTAATATTTAATATATCTGAACTTGACATAGATTATACAGCTCGTTGTTTTCAGTCGTTTAGATATTCTTTAAACCAGTCTAGAAGGGTTCCTGAAATGCCTGCGGAAGAGAGCTTGTGTAGCCTATTAATCCCATATGCCACACTCTGTCGAAAGCTTTAGATATATCACAGAAAACAACACGGTCGTCCGTTCCTGACATAATGTGCTGATCGACAGTATAATCGGTTGGAACTAAACCAGACTGGAATCTGGAATATATGTGATACTATTATTGTCATCAACAAAAAAGTGGAACTGCTTATGAATAATAATGTCCAAGACTTTGTTGAATGAGCATAAGATAGCTATTGGCCTGTAATTGAATATGTCTTGTGGACCATTCTTCTTGTATATCACACGCACGTGATTCAGACTTAAGCATCTCGGCCGCGGTAACTGCTTGTAAGTGTTGTTGCGACATGCTTGTATTGGTCAACATGTTCGGCAAATATGATATTGAATTACCAAATAGTGTTGTATATCCAGGCTTACCGTATATCCGTTGTGACTGATCACGTGAATACAGTTTTGATAATACAGAGGTGGCGCGTTCGCATCAGGCGTGAACACCAGCTGCAGCCGTTTAGGTAGCGCTCTTAAATTCCACATTGCCTCCCATCTCACTCATGGTGATGGATTCCATCATGAATGAGGTCTCGAGAGTGATTAATCTAATGTAAAAACTTGATTCGCAGCCGAGCTAAAACAAGTGTGCATAACATAAACATTAATACTATCCTGCTTTCTGTTTTCAGTTGCGAATTTGCTAAGATTCAATGTGGCGATACTACATTACGAAAACAAAGCTTGTCGCTATGCAAACAGGCCAGCCGTTTCAACAGAATCTTACACTATGTGTAATCCTGTTAAAATGTCAATTGCCAAAATCCGTCCAAGAGTCTTCAAAACATGTCGTTGTCAGCTGATTTAAAGCGGAAGTTCCTGACACTTACATGGAAACTATCGTATGATAACACCATCTAACGAGTCAATGTGATCTTTTGTTTAGATATTTAGTTATATTTTTATATTATTAATATGTTATTATACAAGTCATGATGCTTAATTGCGGTAATGAAACCGAAGTATAGCTTGATACACTCGATTAATAATGCAAGAATTACTTCCCATTCACCGGGAGAGGTACTCCTTGTAGACATACTATGCCTTTGTTGTCGTATACGACAGTTAACTGTACATTGTTTTATACGCTCGTATATTTGTTCAAGTCGGATTGATAGTACCAGAATGAGTAATATTTGGGAATGTACATATTTTAGGCGATTGTGTCAATGCATTCATACACAGAATGTGCTGATTCCAAGGATTTAGTTAATTGATAATGTATCGCTTTAAGAGTAGATTGATGGTATGGATCCTCATGTGATTATGAAAACATTGTTAGTGTGCTATGCTGTTTTCATTTATGACCATTGTAATAGGCCCGCATTGGAGGGGCAATGCTTTGTTCGAAAACAAATCAGAAGCAAATTTATCAACTGTTTACCAAGTTTCCACTTCTACTGCCCATCAATGATTTTCTGATTATTTTTGGGAGATTAGTATGTTGCGGCGCACCCGCATTTCCTGGGTATGAACCAGTACACATAATGTATCTGTTGTCCCCGATAGGGAGCGAACCTCAGTACTGATGATAGCGGTGAAAGGCACGTACAAATAAACGAGACTTACCTCGTTAAGTCTAAGTTTGATTTCAATTATTTGCGTTAAAGAATTGAAGAAACAATGTTATTGGAATAGACGAATATTACCTTAGGACCGAAATGTGACACGTTACATATCACCGTAATATCCACAGAGAGCTTACGTCTAGGTGACATACTCGAGCAAGTACCCAGTATTCCAAACCTGGTTAATTACATTGCGGAGTGCTATTCGTATGACGGTCTATGCAGAACAGAACAGAACATAAGTTTATTCATGACGTATACATAAGTACATAGTCATAATATATACATATAATTACATATAAATAAACAAGTGATCAATAAAGCTATCGTATAGCTACTGTAATCTAATTTGATATAGAGGATGGACATTCTAGTTAGTTGTTTTGTGTAATTAAGAAGAGCAATCAATATTGAGTTCATATGGTTTAAAGCATTCTTAATAAATCGAGCCAAGTTTAATAAAACCTTTATATTATCTACATATAGTAAATATTAGCTAGACATGTACTATATCAAAGATATAGTCCTTTAAGCTGGGAGTCCATCAATTATATTTCACACTGGCTTATATCCAGACACGTACTATCAACGATTCCCCCCTCTGACCATAATAAAAGCAACCTTGCATCTTCTCTCTACCTCATGGCGATGTATTCCATAGGGAATGAGGTCTCGAGAGGGATTAATATAATGGTCTAAGAACTTGTTTTGCAATCGAAATAAAACAAATTTAAGATGGGGCAAATAAAGGTCTCATGTATCGGTGTTATGCACCATGAATCGGTTCTATACACCATGCATCTATCGGTGCTATACACCATGCATCTATCGGTGCTATACACCATGTATCTATCGGTGCTATACACCATGCATCTATCGGTGCTATACACCATGCATCTATCGATGCTATACACCATGCATATATCGGTGCTATACACCATGTATCTATCGGTGCTATCCACCATGCATCTATCGGTGCTATACATCATGCATCTATCGGTGCTATACACCATGCATCTATCGATGCTATATACCATGTATCTATCGGTGCTATCCACCATGCATCTATCGGTGCTATACACCATGTATCTATCGGTGCTATACACCATGTATATATCGATGCTATATACCATGCATCTATCGGTGCTATACACCATGCATCTATCGGTGCTATACACCATGCATCTATCGATGCTATACACCATGCATCTATCGGTGCTATGCACCATGTATCTATCGATGCTATATACCATGCATATATCGGTGCTATACACCATGCATCTATCGGTGCTATACACCATGCATCTATCGGTGCTATACACCATGTATCTATCGGTGCTATACACCATGTATCTATCGATGCTATATACCATGCATATATCGGTGCTATACACCATGCATCTATCGGTGCTATCCACCATGCATCTATCGATGCTATACACCATGCATCTATCGGTGCTATGCACCATGTATCTATCGGTGCTATACACCATGCATCTATCGGTGCTATACACCATGCATTTATCGGTGCTATGCACCATGTATCTATCGGTGCTATACACCATGCATCTATCGGTGCTATGCACCATGCATCTATCGGTGCTATACACCATGTATATATCGGTGCTATATACCATGTATATATCGGTGCTATATACCATGAATCTATCGGTGCTATATACCATGTATATATCGGTGCTATATACCATGTATATATCGGTGCTATATACCATGTATATATCGGTGCTATATACCATGTATCTATCGGTGCTATACACCATGCATCTATCGGTGCTATATACCATGTATATATCGGTGCTATATACCATGTATATATCGGTGCTATATACCATGTATCTATCGGTGCTATACACCATGTATCTATCGATGCTATATACCATGTATCTATCGGTGCTATACACCATGCATCTATCGGTGCTATATACCATGTATCTATCGGTGCTATGCACCATGCATCTATCGATGCTATATACCATGTATCTATCGATGCTATATACCATGTATCTATCGGTGCTATATACCATGTATCTATCGATGCTATATACCATGCATCTATCGGTGCTATGCACCATGTATCTATCGGTGCTATATACCATTTAACTATCGGTGCTATCCACCATGCATCTATCGATGCTATATACCATGTATCTATCGGTGCTATATACCATGTATCTATCGATGCTATATACCATGCATTATCGGTGCTATGCACCATGTATCTATCGGTGCTATATACCATTTACTATCGGTGCTATCCACCATGCATCTATCGATGCTATATACCATGTATCTATCGGTGCTATGCACCATGCATCTATCGGTGCTATGCACCATGTATCTATCGATGCTATATACCATGTATCTATCGGTGCTATACACCATGCATATATCGGTGCTATCCACCATGCATCTATCGATGCTATACACCATGCATATATCGGTGCTATACACCATGTATCTATCGGTGCTATATACCATGTATCTATCGGTGCTATCCACCATGCATCTATCGATGCTATATACCATGTATCTATCGGTGCTATGCACCATGCATATATCGGTGCTATACACCATGTATCTATCGGTGCTATCTACCATGCATCTATCGGTGCTATACATCATGCATCTATCGGTGCTATACACCATGCATCTATCGATGCTATATACCATGTATATATCGGTGCTATCCACCATGCATCTATCGGTGCTATACACCATGTATCTATCGGTGCTATACACCATGTATCTATCGATGCTATATACCATGCATCTATCGGTGCTATACACCATGCATCTATCGGTGCTATACACCATGCATCTATCGATGCTATACACCATGCATCTATCGGTGCTATGCACCATGTATCTATCGGTGCTATACACCATGCATATATCGGTGCTATACACCATGCATCTATCGGTGCTATGCACCATGTATCTATCGGTGCTATACACCATGCATCTATCGGTGCTATACACCATGTATATATCGATGCTATATACCATGTATATATCGATGCTATATACCATGCATCTATCGGTGCTATATACCATGTATATATCGGTGCTATATACCATGTATATATCGGTGCTATATACCATGTATATATCGGTGCTATATACCATGTATCTATCGGTGCTATACACCATGCATATATCGGTGCTATATACCATGTATATATCGGTGCTATATACCATGTATATATCGGTGCTATATACCATGTATCTATCGGTGCTATACACCATGTATCTATCGATGCTATACACCATGCATCTATCGGTGCTATATACCATGCATCTATCGGTGCTATATACCATGCATCTATCGGTGCTATATACCATGTATCTATCGATGCTATATACCATGCATCTATCGGTGCTATGCACCATGCATCTATCGGTGCTATACACCATGTATCTATCGGTGCTATATACCATTTATCTATCGGTGCTATCCACCATGCATCTATCGATGCTATACACCATGCATCTATCGATGCTATACACCATGCATCTATCGATGCTATATACCATGTATCTATCGGTGCTATACACCATGCATATATCGGTGCTATCCACCATGCATCTATCGATGCTATACAACATGCATATATCGGTGCTATACACCATGTATCTATCGGTGCTATATACCATGTATATATCGGTGCTATCCACCATGCATCTATCGATGCTATATACCATGTATCTATCGGTGCTATGCACCATGCATATATCGGTGCTATACACCATGCATATATCGGTGCTATATACCATGTATCTATCGATGCTATACACCATGCATATATCGATGCTATACACCATGTATATATCGGTGCTATACACCATGTATCTATCGATGCTATATACCATGCATCTATCGGTGCTATACACCATGCATATATCGATGCTATACACCATGTATCTATCGGTGCTATACACCATGCATATATCGATGCTATATACCATGCATCTATCGGTGCTATACACCATGCATCTATCGATGCTATATACCATGTATCTATCGGTGCTATACACCATGCATCTATCGGTGCTATACACCATGCATCTATCGGTGCTATACACCATGTATCTATCGGTGCTATACACCATGCATCTATCGGTGCTATACACCATGTATCTATCGGTGCTATCCACCATGTATCTATCGGTGCTATACACCATGCATATATCGGTGCTATGCACCATGTATCTATCGGTGCTATATACCATGCATCTATCGGTGCTATACACCATGCATCTATCGGTGCTATACACCATGCATCTATCGGTGCTATACACCATGTATCTATCGGTGCTATACACCATGTATCTATCGGTGCTATACACCATGCATATATCTGTGCTATGCACCATGTATCTATCGGTGCTATGCACCATGTATCTATGGGTGCTATACACCATGCATATATCGGTGCTATGCACCATGTATCTATCGGTGCTATACACCATGCATCTATCGGTGCTATACACCATGTATCTATCGGTGCTATACACCATGTATCTATCGGTGCTATGCACCATGTATCTATCGGTGGTATACACCATGCATCTATCGGTGCTATATACCATGCATCTATCGGTGCTATATACCATGCATATATCGGTGCTATCCACCAGGCATGGAAAAGAACCAGGGATAATTTAAACTTTAGTTATTTTACAACGATTGCGAGAGCAAATTTTAACAACTTATTTTAATCACTCTCGTTGACGCGGATGGAAGCGTATATGTGGTCATTCATTTGGGAGGAAACCGGAGTACCCGGAGAAAACCCACCTGTCCGATCTGGCGACAACTGCAACCAGGGAAGATTCTGGAATTGGGGCGTCTTCTGTATCTTGCACGATTCTCTAAAAGATAAAAGATTGTATTCTTTATTTCAGTCTTATCAATGTACAGCATATAACAAAAACAGAATATAGTTTACATATTGAAAAGTACATTGCCACTCAATTCAGAGTTACAAGAGACTATGTATATATACATCATTCATCTATAACATATTGCACTACTATGGTATATACATGTACATGTGATAACTACATGTGTGAGATAAAGCTGACAAGCAGTCGTTAATTGAAATTTAAAATCTTATTAAGATGTAATGGAATGAAAAATACTGAAAGCAAAATAAGCACTACTGCGCAAACTAAAACATGTTTTAAAAGATAAAATTCCAATCAGATTGGGATTAGCCTAATTAGCAAATGCTTTTCAGGTGTAATACAATATGAAGACGACATATAAAACACTCATAGGCATTATTTACAAAGATAAGAGTCGTTGAGTACGTCGTTGTAAAATACTAAAACAGGTTTTGGCAGCTAATCTAATAATGGGTGCATTTGTGAATATGAACTTAAGTTGTTCTTGACTAGACATATTAACAAAACCAGGTTGTATAAGTTGAACTCTATCAAATAATACGTTAATTAATTCATCATAAAGGTTACATTCAAGGATAACATGTAACTCATCTTCAATTGTGTTACACTTCTGGAGTCTTCGCTTCGAATAACAATGGGGCGACTACCAATAAACATATCCAAACAATTACTTTCATCGAGCAAACCTACATTCCTCACAATGGAAAGACAAACATTTACATTGCGCACTGTTATTCATAACGGGTTTACAAATGTACATGGCTTGTCTCAGTTAATGTCACATAGACCAACAGTTTAACGAGTAGCTCTCATCCCTTGACACATTCATTGCGTATTTCCATGTATACTTTTAATATCAATTGGCTAAATAGTTGAGGGCATTTACAATTCGTGTCAATAATAACCTCGATTACTATGTTAATAGTCGTCTAAGGAAATACTTGACAAAATGGATAGCCATCCAGATCCATATAACCGTGAAGTTGAATTATTTCATTGTTCAGTATAACAATTAAACTAATTTTGAATTCAGTTATCATTACTAGACCACGGACGGGGACGGAGTAACAAGCAGATTAACTAGTCAGTCAGTTAATATTGGTAATCTGTATGCAGCGTTTGCAAACAGTGTGATATAATGGTAGGGAACTGCATCATCGGTTCATTGTTGCATTATTGTAGTGAGTTAATGGCCCTTGGTGTGTGTTTTACGTTTATTTATCGTCGCTACCGGTTGCCCATATGAGCGACGCCTCCTGAAGAGATTAGTCATTTTAGATGCTTGGAGGATAGTGCAATGATACAGACAGAGACCCATTCCAGAGTCTCATATGGTTATTTTACGTGCACGGTGTAAAGCACCGACACGAGACCTCGGTTTAACGTCCCATCTGAAAGACTGTTAATTTTATTAGGGTCATTATTATTACCAGTCAAGCGTGCTACCACTTGACTACAGATCCGTTTGTATGGCCATTGGTTTTTTTTTAGTTTACGTTTATTTATCGTCGCTACCGGTTGCCCATATGAGCGACGCCTCCTGAAGAGATTAGTTATTTTAGATGTTGGAGGATAGTGCATGATACAGACAGAGACCCATTCCAGAATCTCCTCTGGTTCTTTTACGTGCACGATGTAAAACACCGACACGAGACCTCGGTTTAACGTCCCATCTGAAAGACTGTTAATTTTATTAGGGTCAGACGGGGGATCGAACCTGCGATCCCTGGATTACCAGTCCAGAGTGTTACCACTGGACTACATATCCGTCTGTTGGCCATTGGTTATAAAACATTTCATATTTAAACTCAAGCTCAAGGAATTTGATTGGTTGAGTATGGGGCTACACTCAGTAGAACCAATCAGACACTTGATACTAAGTTTGAGATTGGAGAAAATAACCTTAGGACATGGTGAGATGATAAACATGTTATTCGGTCAAGTATTGTGACCCTCGGTGCTAGTTTCCCCAATATTATGAAAACACTACCTGCCTTGTTCACACGAGTAGGCACGAGATAGCTGTGAATTGGGGATTGGAGGAAGAACAAGCTGGATTGTGGAGGCCAGACGCTTGGAAGAATATTGTAATATGTATGTAAGTAAGTAAGTAAGTAAGTTTTTATTAAAGTGACATGTGCAGATTTCAACAAATATATATAGCAAATATTAAACAAGAAGACGCACCCGGCCCCGTGGGCCTATACGTCACCTAATAATATGCATTAAATAATAATTATATAGTGTGAACAGAACTGATCTGATCATTAGATTAATAAATTGAAAATTGAAAAATATGGCGCTTGATGGTAATATGATTGGTGATTTGAGAAGGGAGAAGCGAAATAAAACACAGGCGGGCTGGAAGCTGACTGTGTCAAGCTGCTTGTGTGGATATTTGAATTTGATTCTAAGAAGACAGATATCAGACTTTTAAATAGTTAGTTTATACAAATTTATATTAGCTCGATTGCGAAACAAGTTCTTTCAACTTATATTGATCACTCTCGATACCTCATTCCTGATGGAATCCATCGCCATGAAGGAGAGAGAAGAGGCAATGTGGAATTTAAATGCCTTGCCTAAGTGCACAATCGTAACGGCTCCAGTGGGGCTCGAACGCCGGACCTTTCGCACCTGAAGCGAACTCGCATCAACTGCGCTATCATGACTTCCACATTTTAAATAGTGTGTTGCGTGTGATGTAGATATTGTAAGAAAAATGATGCAATTCCATGTGCAGCACCTGTTGTATAAATACAACGTCTCGTGAATTAAACCACCGAACATAGAATCTTGGCTAGTTCTTGCACAACGTACCTCTTTTCTTTGTAAATAATGCCTATTGAGTGTTTTATATGTCGTCTTCATATTTTATTACAACTGAAAAGCATTTGCTAATTAGGCTAATTCCAATCTGATTGGAATTGGTATTTGATCTTTTAAAACATTTTTTAGTTTGCGCAGTAGTGCTTATTTTGCTTTCAGTATTTTTCATTCCATTACATCTTAATAAGATTTTAAATTTCAATTAGCGACTGCTTTTCAGCTTTATCTCACACATGTAGTTAGCACATGTACATGTATATACCATAGTAGTGCAATATGTTATAGATGAATGATGTATATATACATAGTCTCTTGTAACTCTGAATTGAATGGCAATGTACTTTTTAATATGTAAACTATATTATATGTTTGTTATATGCTGTACATTGATGAGACTGAAATAAAGAAAAATATATAAAATATACACATTCTATTGCTAATTAGGTAACCCTCAATCGGATTGAGAATAATAATTGTTTTTCTAAAACCACTTCTTAATTGTGCATTAGTGCCCATATTCCCTTCAGTTTCGTAGCACAGTGTATTGTAATTATTTTTGAACTTTCAATTATCAACTGTTCCTCAGTTTGACCATGTATATAATGCTTTGATTGCATGTACTGATGTTGGTAGCTGTGATATAAGTCTCTTGTAACTATATTTATTGAATGGCTATGTACGTTGACAACTAATATATATTGTAACCATATCTTGAGTGATAATACCAATTTCGTTCTGTATCATTTTGGAATTTCGTTGTTCACCAATTTAGAATTAACATGCTGTTTTGAAATTGAATACATTATTTTCTCTGTCCCCGTTGTGTTACCCGCATACATATATTTGCATATTTATTATGTCTGTTGTTACAATGTAACCATGGCAACTAAAAGGTTGTTGTTGTTGTAGTTGTTGTTGTTGTTGTTAATTTGTGTATTTATTTTTTGAGGCCCTCATTATATAGGTAACCCCGTTTATCTACATTTTTTATTAACAATAATACATAGAATTTTAACAAATATTTCACGTGAACATGAAGTATATACCAAATATGTTCTTTATATCTTATTTTTTGAGGCTCTCATTATATAGGTAACCCCGTTTATTTACATTTTTTTATTAACAATAATACATTGAATTTGAGCAAATAGTTCACGTGAACATGAAGTATATAACAAATATGTTCTTATCATCTGTTCAAAGTTACTCAACATTTTGGTTCCTTGTTCGCCAACTTATATTACCTTAACTCTTTCAGCGCCGAAAAAATTCAGAGCATGTGCAAACAACATAGATCCAGATCATTCGCGGCGCAACGCCGCGTCTGATCATGATCTATGTTGTTTGCTATTCGGACAGGTGCTTCAGCTCCACTGTCTGAAGAGCAATCAGCATATAGCCTGATCAGACGGCATGTTCTGTTCTGTCCGATCGGGTTCTCTACTTTTTTACAAAGTCGCTTTTATGCGACAGTGGCGCTGAAAGAGTTAAATGCGAAACGAAATATAAAAGATAACAATGACGAATCGAGGTATTACATAATTATTCTAATGGAGGTATTACATATTCTAAATGTTTTCATCTATACCATTTGGAAAGTAAGCTTTGATTTTTTTACCATTCAATTCAAATTTTAAGTTATAGTTCAGCATGTATATAAATTGATTTATCTTCGGAATCATACCCGTGTGCTTACATGTATTTCGATATGTCCAAATAATCCACGTTGTTTCTAATATGGCCGTGTTTGATATGTGTTTCTATTTGCTGTTATGTACATAGATGAGACTGAAATACAAATAAAAACTATTTAGTGCAGGTAACATGTTGTGATATTAATAAACACGTTCTAATAACATATATTAATTCTAATAACTTATAATTATTAATAAACACGTTCTAATAACTTATATTAATTCTAATAACTTATGTTAATAAACACGTTCTAATAACTTATATTAATAAACACGTTCTAATAACGTATATTAATCACCCTCGTTGGTGCGGATGAAAGCGTAAATGTGGTCATTCGTATGGGAGTAAACCGGAGTAAACGAAGAAAACCCACCAGTCCGATCAGGCGACAACCGTACTAGTACATCTCACATACTTCCAGGTCCGAGGATCGAACCCGGGTTGCATTGGTGAGAAGCGAGCGCGCTAACCTCTGCGCCAATCGACAAGTACGTAAGCTCAATCATTAACGAACCAAGTATTGAACTCACAATCAATTACGCTACAACTGAACTAATGTGATAAGACTTGAATCGAGGTTGAAACAAGATTGTTATAGATAAGTGTGCATCCATTTGAAAAGCACCCTATCGGTTGCTATACACCATGCATCTATCGGTGCTATACACCATGCATCTATCGGTGCTATACACCATGCATCTATCGGTGCTATGCACCATGTATCTATCGGTGCTATACACCATGTATCTATCGGTGCTATCCACCATGCATATATCGGTGCTATACACCATGCATCTATCGGTGCTATACACCATGTATCTATCGGTGCTATACACCATGCATCTATCGGTGCTATACACCATGTATCTATCGGTGCTATACACCATGTATCTATCGGTGCTATACACCATGTATCTATCGGTGCTATACACCATGTATCTATCGGTGCTATCCACTATGTATATATCGGTGCTATACACCATGCATCTATCGGTGCTATCCACCAGGCATGGAAAAGAACCAGGGATAATTTAAACTTTAGTTATTTTACAACGATTGCGAGAGCAAATTTTAACAACTTATTTTAATCACTCTCGTTGACGCGGATGGAAGCGTATATGTGGTCATTCATTTGGGAGGAAACCGGAGTACCCGGAGAAAACCCACCTGTCCGATCTGGCGACAACTGCAACCAGGGAAGATTCTGGAATTGGGGCGTCTTCTGTATCTTGCACGATTCTCTAAAAGATTGTATTCTTTATTTCAGTCTCATCAATGTACAGCATATAACAAAAACAGAATATAGTTTACATATTGAAAAGTACATTGCCACTCAATTCAGAGTTACAAGAGACTATGTATATATACATCATTCATCTATAACATATTGCACTACTATGGTATATACATGTACATGTGATAACTACATGTGTGAGATAAAGCTGACAAGCAGTCGCTAATTGAAATTTAAAATCTTATTAAGATGTAATGGAATGAAAAATACTGAAAGCAAAATAAGCACTACTGCGCAAACTAAAACATGTTTTAAAAGATAAAATTCCAATCAGATTGGGATTAGCCTAATTAGCAAATGCTTTTCAGGTGTAATAAAATATGAAGACGACATATAAAACACTCATAGGCATTATTTACAAAGATAAGAGTCGTTGAGTACGTCGTTGTAAAATACTAAAACAGGTTTTGGCAGCTAATCTAATAATGGGTGCATTTGTGAATATGAACTTAAGTTGTTCTTGACTAAACATATTAACAAAACCAGGTTGTATAAGTTGAACTCTATCAAATAATACGTTAATTAATTCATCATAAAGGTTACATTCAAGGATAACATGTAACTCATCTTCAATTGTGTTACACTTCTGGAGTCTTCGCTTCGAATAACAATGGGGCGACTACCAATAAACATATCCAAACAATTACTTTCATCGAGCAAACCTACATTCCTCACAATGGAAAGACAAACATTTACATTGCGCACTGTTATTCATAACGGGTTTACAAGTGTACATGGCTTGTCTCAGTTAATGTCACATAGACCAACAGTTTAACGAGTAGCTCTCATCCCTTGACACATTCATTGCGTATTTCCATGTATACTTTTAATATCAATTGGCTAAATAGTTGAGGGCATTTACAATTCGTGTCAATAATAACCTCGATTACTATGTTAATAGTCATCTAAGGAAATACTTGACAAAATGGATAGCCATCCAGATCCATATAACCGTGAAGTTGAATTATTTCATTGTTCAGTATAACAATTAAACTAATTTTGAATTCAGTTATCATTACTAGACCACGGACGGGGACGGAGTAACAAGCAGATTAACTAGTCAGTCAGTTAATATTGGTAATCTGTATGCAGCGTTTGCAAACAGTGTGATATAATAGTAGGGAACTGCATCATCGGTTCATTGTTGCATTATTGTAGTGAGTTAATGGCCCTTGATGTGTGTTTTACGTTTATTTATCGTCGCTACCGGTTGCCCATATGAGCGACGCCTCCTGAAGAGATTAGTCATTTTAGATGCTTGGAGGATAGTGCAATGATACAGACAGAGACCCATTCCAGAGTCTCATATGGTTATTTTACGTGCACGGTGTAAAGCACCGACACGAGACCTCGGTTTAACGTCCCATCTGAAAGACTGTTAATTTTATTAGGGTCATTATTATTACCAGTCAAGCGTGCTACCACTTGACTACAGATCCGTTTTGTATGGCCATTGGTTATAAAACATTTCATATTTAAACTCAAGCTCAAGGAATTTGATTGGTTGAGTATGGGGCTACACTCAGTAGAACCAATCAGACACTTGATACTAAGTTTGAGATTGGAGTAAATAACCTTAGGACATGGTGAGATGATAAACATGTTATTCGGTCAAGTATTGTGACCCTCGGTGCTAGTTTCCCCAATATTATGAAAACACTACCTGCCTTGTTCACACGAGTAGGCACGAGATAGCTGTGAATTGGGGATTGGAGGAAGAACAAGCTGGATTGTGGAGGCCAGACGCTTGGAAGAATATTGTAATATGTATGTAAGTAAGTAAGTAAGTAAGTTTTTATTAAAGTGACATGTGCAGATTTCAACAAATATATATAGCAAATATTAAACAAGAAGACGCACCCGGCCCCGTGGGCCTATACGTCACCTAATAATATGCATTAAATAATAATTATATAGTGTGAACAGAACTGATCTGATCATTAGATTAATAAATTGAAAATTGAAAAATATGGCGCTTGATGGTAATATGATTGGTGATTTGAGAAGGGAGAAGCGAAATAAAACACAGGCGGGCTGGAAGCTGACTGTGTCAAGCTGCTTGTGTGGATATTTGAATTTGATTCTAAGAAGACAGATATCAGACTTTTAAATAGTTAGTTTATACAAATTTATATTAGCTCGATTGCGAAACAAATTCTTTCAACTTATATTGATCACTCTCGAGACCTCATTCCTGATGGAATCCATCGCCATGAAGGAGAGAGAAGAGGCAATGTGGAATTTAAATGCCTTGCCTAAGTGCACAATCGTAACGGCTCCAGTGGGGCTCGAACGCCGGACCTTTCGCACCTGAAGCGAACTCGCATCAACTGCGCTATCATGACTTCCACATTTTAAATAGTGTGTTGCGTGTGATGTAGATATTGTAAGAAAAATGATGCAATTCCATTTGCAGCACCTGTTGTATAAATACAACGTCTCGTGAATTAAACCACCGAACATAGAATCTTGGCTAGTTCTTGCACAACGTACCTCTTTTCTTTGTAAATAATGCCTATTGAGTGTTTTATATGTCGTCTTCATATGTTATTACAACTGAAAAGCATTTGCTAATTAGGCTAATTCCAATCTGATTGGAATTGGTATTTGATCTTTTAAAACATTTTTTAGTTTGCGCAGTAGTGCTTATTTTGCTTTCAGTATTTTTCATTCCATTACATCTTAATAAGATTTTAAATTTCAATTAGCGACTGCTTTTCAGCTTTATCTCACACATGTAGTTATCACATGTACATGTACTATAGTAGTGCAATATGTTATAGATGAATGATGTATATATACATAGTCTCTTGTAACTCTGAATTGAATGGCAATGTACTTTTTAATATGTAAACTATGTTCTATGTTTGTTATATGCTGTACATTGATGAGACTGAAATAAAGAAAAATATATAAAATATACACATTCTATTGCTAATTAGGTAACCCTCAATCGGATTGAGAATAATAATTGTTTTTCTAAAACCACTTCTTAATTGTGCATTAGTGCCCATATTCCCTTCAGTTTCGTAGCACAGTGTATTGTAATTATTTTTGAACTTTCAATTATCAACTGTTCCTCAGTTTGACCATGTATATAATGCTTTGATTGCATGTACTGATGTTGGTAGCTGTGATATAAGTCTCTTGTAACTATATTTATTGAATGGCTATGTACGTTGACAACTAATATATATTTTAACCATATCTTGAGTGATAATACCAATTTCGTTCTGTATCATTTTGGAATTTCGTTGTTCACCAATTTAGAATTAACATGCTGTTTTGAAATTGAATACATTATTTTCTCTGTCCCCGTTGTGTTACCCGCTTATATATATTTGCATATTTATTATGTCTGTTGTTACAATGTAACCTTGGCAAATAAAAGGTTGTTGTTGTTGTAGTTGTTGTTGTTGTTGTTGTTGTTGTTGTTGTTGTTAATTTGTGTATTTATTTTTTGAGGCCCTCATTATATAGGTAACCCCGTTTATCTACATTTTTTATTAACAATAATACATAGAAGTTTAACAAATAGTTCACGTGAACATGAAGTATATAACAAATATGTTCTTATCATCTGTTCAAAGTTACTCAACATTTTGGTTCCTTGTTCGCCAACTTATATTACCTTAACTCTTTCAGCGCCGAAAATATTCAGAGCATGTGCAAACAACATAGATCCAGATCATTCGCGGCGCAACGCCGCGTCTGATCATGATCTATGTTGTTTGCTATTCGGACAGGTGCTTCAGCTCCACTGTCTGAAGAGCAATCAGCATATAGCCTGATCAGACGGCATGTTCTGTTCTGTCCGATCGGGTTCTCTACTTTTTTACAAAGTCGCTTTTATGCGACAGTGGCGCTGAAAGAGTTAAATGCGAAACGAAATATAAAAGATAACAATGACGAATCGAGGTATTACATAATTATTCTAATGGAGGTATTACATATTCTAAATGTTTTCATCTATACCATTTGGAAAGTAAGCTTTGATTTTTTTACCATTCAATTCAAATTTTAAGTTATAGTTCAGCATGTATATAAATTGATTTATCTTCGGAATCATACCCGTGTGCTTACATGTATTTCGATATGTCCAAATAATCCACGTTGTTTCTAATATGGCCGTGTTTGATATGTGTTTCTATTTGCTGTTATGTACATAGATGAGACTGAAATACAAATAAAAACTATTTAGTGCAGGTAACATGTTGTGATATTAATAAACACGTTCTAATAACATATATTAATTCTAATAACTTATAATTATTAATAAACACGTTCTAATAACTTATATTAATTCTAATAACTTATGTTAATAAACACGTTCTAATAACTTATATTAATAAACACGTTCTAATAACTTATATTAATCACCCTCGTTGGTGCGGATGAAAGCATAAATGTGGTCATTCGTATGGGAGTAAACCGGAGTAAACGAAGAAAACCCACCAGTCCGATCAGGCGACAACCGTACTAGTACATCTCACATACTTCCAGGTCCGAGGATCGAACCCGGGTTGCATTGGTGAGAAGCGAGCGCGCTAACCTCTGCGCCAATCGACAAGTACGTAAGCTCAATCATTAACGAACCAAGTATTGAACTCACAATCAATTACGCTACAACTGAACTAATGTGATAAGACTTGAATCGAGGTTGAAACAAGATTGTTATAGATAAGTGTGCATCCATTTGAAAAGCACCCTATCGGTTGCTATATTTGAATGTCAAGAACATTAATTTGCACATTCGACATGCATAATAGTGCGATCGTCAGGGCAGAATAAATGTTTTCCGAATTGCTTAAAACTTCACTAATTTCTGAGAATGACTTTCATTTTGGAATTTACTCATCATTATAAGTGATTTATCGAATACGACAACACCTGCCAATTTGAAGAAAGAAACGTTTTTAACGTAAATCTTCATAATTTAAAAAGATTGACACGTTGTTTGCACCGCACCGCATCTGAAATGGAGAATGTTGTAAGCGTTACTCATGACTTGATGCATATATTGGGAGATATTAAACGATATACAAAGGAAATATATTTCACGGAAAACTTGAAAATTACATTATAATTCTGAGTCAATATTAATGGTGATTGGCTTCAAAAATAAAAGAGTGTATTTCAAACGATTTGGAGAGAGAATAAAATGTACTCAGGCATGTTGAGATGTAGCAATTTAGTAATGAAGAAAATAGTACTATAATCAATACTGCCAAACAACACAGTTATAAGCATGTCCTTACTTGCCCTTTGGCCGTTACCTTTTCTTTGCCGCGGAGGACACATTCATGATTAGTGTCATTACGTAAAATCTATTACACAGCCTAAAAAATATTAATTTACCAAAGGTGTAGTTAATTACACAAGCATACTTGTCATTTTGAACATCATCTCAACCCATCTTACGATTCACCATACCATAGCGTAAGGAATAGCCCATCACAATGTGTTATTGTGACTCTATTAAACTGACGTGGACACGACAAGTCCTTACCTGTCTTCTCCATGACAGCTTAACTGCCACTCAAACTGAGAGAATAGCAATACTCACGGAAAACATCAACCCACCGAACCGTTGGATATCATATACTACGACGGAAGAGTAAGTGTTAGACAAGGTGCCATTATTGGATGTTAACTATTCTGAATCAGACATGGCCGTTTCAGTAGGATCTGTGTTGGTCATCGCGATTTGCTTAGGTGAGTGCTATTGTCCATGAGTGGAAATGATCGATATATTTGGAGAATATATTACATAATTATTTGTAAATAAATACTCACCGCGCTTTGCAAATGCGAGTGCTATTGTCTATGAGTGGAAATGAACGATATAGTTGGGAATATAGTACATACTTATATGTAAGCAAATACTCATCGCGTTATGTATAGTTTTATGAGAAGAGTGTTTCATTATTGTATGGGAATTTATTTCAGAATGATCGATATACAAATACGCATTAGTGTATATAGTGTATATATAATATATAAGTGAGCGGCATTTTCATTGAGTGGAAATTATCGTTATTTTGGGGGAATAGCCTAATGTTTATTTTCCTTTATAAAAAAATATGCCCGTGTACTGTATAGGCAATATGCATTTTCTGTTAGTAAAGTTTATCAATTTGGAGAATATTGTGCATAATAATTATTATAGTAAACAATTATTCATCGTGGTGAGCTTTGATAGCTCTTGTTATGAACATGTGAATACTTTATACACATATCTCTAAAGATATATCCATCGTTGTGGATCTTTATTGACTAGAATAAGCTATTGAATCCACAAAGGCATTACACAACATCAATACAAAGTGAATGATTAGTATACGTGGTGCAATAACGATGTAGATCTATGTGTGCGTGTTTTACGTTTATTTATCGTCGCTACCGGTTGCCCATATGAGCGACGCCTCCTGAAGAGATTAGTTATTTAAGATTTTGGAGGATAGTGCATGATACAGACAGAGACGCATTCCAGAGTCTCCTCTGGTTCTTTTACGTGCATGGTGTAAAGCACCGACACAAGACCTCGGTTTAACGTCCCATCTGAAAGACTGTTAATTTTATTAGCGTCAGACGGTGGTCTAACCTGCGATCCCTGGATTACCAGTCCAGCGTGTTACCACTGGACTACATATCCGTCTGTAGAGATCTATGTGCGAATGCAATTAGGTATATGTAAACAAAATTTAATAGTCCTGTTACTGGAATTGTCATGAGTGAGTATTATAACAGGTAATCTATTTGTGAATGCATTATACATGGCGTAGACATTTTATATTCAAACTCCAGTAGGTCAATATGATCCATGATATACAACACTATACATAGAATATATTAACAAAATAAAATGAAATATAATAGACTCTCGGATGAGCTATATATTAGACGGCTAATGAATGCTTAATGAAACAGACGGATCTGTAGTCCAGTGGTAACACGCTGGACTGGTAATCCAGGGATCGCAGGTTCGATCCCCCGTCTGACCCTAATCAAATTAACAGTCTTTCAGATGGGACGTTAAACCGAGGTCTCGTGTCGGTGCTATACATCGTGCACGTAAAAGAACCAGAGGAGGCTCTGGAATGGGTCTCTGTCTGTATCATTGCACTATCCTCCAAAATCTAAAATGACTAATATCTTCAGGAGGCGTCGCTCATATGGGAACCGGTAGCGACGATAAATAAACTTAAAACACACATGCTTAATGAATGCATCACATTAGTAAACAGATATTCCGTGCAGTTAATATGTTTCTATACGAGGAGAACTTAATGCTTTTTAAATTGTCTGTGGATGTATTAAGTATTTAAACAATGATACAATCATGACTTGATATAATTGTGTTCCTATAAAAATAGAACAAGTCTACATTTGGTAAATCTGCAATAAACCACGGCTACGGTTGTTGAATTTTGCTCCCGATGTAAACAACTTATTTATGGACGTATATATGCACAGCTTTTAAAGTTTAAAACTTTTATTTATTTTTACAACGATTGCGAAGCAAGTTCTGACAACTTATATTAATCACTCTCATTGGCGCGGATGAAAGCGTATATGTCGTCATATTTCGTGTGGAAGGAAATCGGAGTACCCTGAGAAAACCCACCGGTCCGATCCGGCGACCATCGTACCATCTCACATACTTCCCCTAGCGCCCCCTAACCACTGTGCTAATCGGACAACTTTACAATTTTATATTTGGAATTGAAATCAACGATTGAACAGGATTTGTAGTGTTAATGACCAGCAATATAGGAACTAGAGTGATGATAGCTGGGTGATGATTTTCAGTGACACTGGAATACAGACGGTGTTTTACAGGGAGGTATTTTGTAAAGCAATCAGCCAAATAACAAACAAGGAGACACAATAACGCACACATGTATTCGTTTATGGCATTATATTGGGTCAGGTTAGAAAAGAAATAATATTTGTTTTGACGTTGTTTGCGGTTATGTATTGGAATTCTGATGCGTAGGAATTAGCCACACAGGCCGTAGCCCGTAGGCATAAATGGTTGATTCATACGCAGCAGAACGATGTACCACATAAAAGTACATACTTAGTCGAGCGAAAAACATCACTAATGTTGTTAGAACTTGTGGCCCAACCCATTGGTTAATTATGTATTTGTAATTTGTTTGTAACTGTTACATACATGTATATACAGAACAGAACAGAACAGAACATATGTTTATTTTAAGACTTGTACATGGTACATCGTCATAAACATACAAATATACAATTACATATATCATGTATATACAGCAATAAAATATTATCAAATCTAAAAAAAAGATACTAAAATAACAATAAATAAACATTCTTCCGATTTAGATATTAAGTTATTAAATATAGCTGAACTAATGTTTGTACAGCATTATTTCAAATTTTAATTACATGTTATTCCATTAAAGTTGAAATTACATTTTATTCCATTAAAGTTGAAATTACATTTTATTCCATTAAAGTTAAAATTACATGTTATTCCATTAAAGTAGTTCTATACATAACTCCATATTGAATTTTATGCCTCACTGAAATAATCGCCACCGGGGAAATCGATATTATAGATATTCCAGAAACATTTATAAGTGCAAGACAATAAAATAAATATATATTTTACTAAGCAATGCAACATTCATCGTCAATTGACGTCGATTAATTAGCATAGAATGTGAATAGTAAATTTAACATTGAAAAATTGCTGGGGAAAAAAATATTTTGTTGATCCTGCGTTCATGTAAAATATATGTCAAATACGACATGTCTAATAAGTGTTACTTTGTTAGGCACCTAACGCTGTGACGTCATATGTTAATTAATACAAGCATGGAGCATGAACAGTGTACATGTATATTCGGCTCCTGTCCGATATAATGCACGCCTCGTCACGTATAGTTTCTCCAACTCGCCTAATAAATTAAAATATATACACCAAAAGCTTAATGGATGTAATGCATATAAATAAAGGCACTTCCACACGATGGTTCGATCCCCCGTCTGACCCTAATAAAATTAACAGTCTTTCAGATGGGACGTTAAACTGAGGTCTCGTGTCGGTGCTTTACACCGTGCACGTAAAAGAACCAGAGGAGATTCTGGAATGGGTCTCTGTCTGTATCATGCACTATCATCCAAAATCTAAAATGACTAATCTCTTCAGGAGGCGTCGCTCATATGGGCAACCGGTAGCGACGATAAATAAACGTAAAAACAAAAACAAAACCACGATGGTTTATTTGTTCTCTCGTGTTTGGATGATGAACTATGCCTATCTCGAACTTGGTGTTATTTCGAAGTTCATAACCTAGTTCCAATGACTTGGATTGATCCAGTTTCAGTTGTAATGTATGCATATATACACATTCAACATTTGACAGTATAAGGGTACATATATGCAACGATTTCCATATGCTATGTACTGACTTCACATACGCTATGTAAGTGAAACGTATATTTCGAAGTTAGATAGTTTATACAAATTTATTTTAACTCGATTGCGAAACAAGTTCTTTCAACTTATATAAATCACTCTCGAGACCTCATTCCTGATGGAATCCATCGCCACGAGGGAGAGAAGAGGCAACGTGGAATTTAAATGCCTTGCCTAAGGACACAATCGTAAGTTAGATATATGTGAACAACTTGTGATATAGGTCAAATTATGTGTTATTGCGACTAGCTGTCTATTATTAGGCATATGTGTCACATTTAATCAATCACCTGAGTTCATCTTCTGTACATGCAGTAAATGTATGCACTTTATATTTAACACAAGTGATTATTGTAACCCCATTATCATACAATTACAAATACACGGTCAGGACCTGACTTGTTTTATGCACAATATATACCAATGTCTTTCCACATCGCTAAATATTTCCCAGTCTTAAATGAACACACAGCAAATATGATGTTCATACATGAAACCTGTTAGGTAGTCATGTATTTGTTTTGCTTAACCCTTTCAACCCCAAGTAACTGACATGGACTGGTGCATTCAACCCCAAGTAACTGACATGGACTGGTGCATTCAACCCCAAGTAACTGACATGGACTGGTGCATGATATTTAACCCATTCAACCCCAAGTAACTGACATGGACTGGTGCATGATATTTAACCCATTCAACCCCAAGTAACTGACATGGACTGGTGCATGATATTTAACCCATTCAACCCCAAGTAACTGACATGGACTGGTGCATGATATTTAACCCATTTAACCCCAAGTAACTGACATGGACTGATGCGTGATATTTTCAGACCAATAAATTAATAAGAAAATTACCTTTGGACCAGTTCATTTATCAAAATGGGTAATTTTATCTAAAAATAGTGATAATTATTACTGGCAAAAAAGTCACGAGCCGGCTCATCTGGATCTACACTTTTTATAAGCCTATTTAGAGGCCTGTGGGGTTGAAAGGGTTAATCAAATGTTAAATTGATTGAAGTAAACCATGTGTGTGTATTATTGAAACAAACTCATATTGCATAATTATCCGTGTAAATTTGAATATAGTTTGACTGACCAATAAATCCCACTTCGATTTAGTCAGTGACTGACCAATAAATCCCACTTCGATTTAGTCAGTGACTGACCAATAAATCCCACTTCGATTTAGTCAGTGACTGACCAATAAATCCCACTTCGATTTAGTCAGTGACTGACCAATAAATCCCACTTCGATTTAGTCAGTGACTGACCAATAAATCCCACTTCGATTTAGCCAGTGACTGACCAATAAATCCCACTTCGATTTAGTCAGTGACTGACCAATAAATCCCACTTCGATTTAGTCAGTGACTGACCAATAAATCCCACTTCGATTTAGCCAGTGACTGACCAATAAATCCCACTTCGATTTAGCCAGTGACTGACCAATAAATCCCACTTCGATTTAGCCAGTGACTGACCAATAAATCCCACTTCGATTTAGTCAGTGACTGACCAATAAATCCCACTTCGATTTAGTCAGTGACTGACCAATAAATCCCACTTCGATTTAGTCAGTGACTGACCAATAAATCCCACTTCGATTTAGTCAGTGACTGACCAATAAATCCCACTTCGATTTAGTCAGTGACTGACCAATAAATCCCACTTCGATTTAGTCAGTGACTGACCAATAAATCCCACTTCGATTTAGTCAGTGACTGACCAATAAATCCCACTTCGATTTAGTCAGTGACTGACCAATAAATCCCACTTCGATTTAGCCAGTGACTGACCAATAAATCCCACTTCGATTTAGTCAGTGACTGACCAATAAATCCCACTTCGATTTAGTCAGTGACTGACCAATAAATCCCACTTCGATTTAGCCAGTGACTGACCAATAAATCCCACTTCGATTTAGCCAGTGACTGACCAATAACTCCCACTTCGATTTAGCCAGTGACTGACCAATAAATCCCACTTCGATTTAGCCAGTGACTGACCAATAAATCCCACTTCGATTTAGTCAGTGACTGACCAATAAATCCCACTTCGATTTAGTCAGTGACTGACCAATAAATCCCACTTCGATTTAGCCAGTGACTGACCAATAAATCCCACTTCGATTTAGCCAGTGACTGACCAATAACTCCCACTTCGATTTAGCCAGTGACTGACCAATAAATCCCACTTCGATTTAGCCAGTGACTGACCAATAAATCCCACTTCGATTTAGCCAGGAACATACCTCATTATTAAAGACAAAATGTTTCCTATTTATACATAATCAAGTATAGTAACATGAGTATACGTTATCAACAAGACAAGATAGATAGATAGATTTCCTTATTTATAGAGGGTGACCTAATTAGTTCTGAACTAATCTTCCTTAGGGCCCTCTAAACACATATAGTATATGACGTCATGTTACTCGATTTATTAGCCTGCAGTATCTTTGGAATGTTAACAAATATGGTATATGACGTCATGTTACCCGATTTATTGGCCTGCAGTATCTTTGGAATGTTAACAAATATGGTATATGACGTCATGTTACCCGATTTATTGGCCTGCAGTATCTTTGGAATGTTAACACATATGGTATATGACGTCATGTTACCCGATTTATTGGCCTGCAGTATCTTTGGAATGTTAACACATATGGTATATGACGTCATGTTACCCGATGTATTGGCTTGCAGTATCTTTGGAATGTTAACACATATGGTATATGACGTCATGTTACCCGATGTATTGGCCTGCAGTATCTTTGGAATGTTAACAAATATGGTATATGACGTCATGTTACCCGATTTATTGGCCTGCAGTATCTTTGGAATGTTAACACATATGGTATATGACCTCATGTTACCCGATTTATTGGCCTGCAGTATCTTTGGAATGTTAACACATATGGTATATGACGTCATGTTACCCGATTTATTGGCCTGCAGTATCTTTGGAATGCTAATAAATATGGTATATGACGTCATGTTACCCGATTTATTGGCCTGCAGTATCTTTGGAATGTTAACACATATGGTATATGACGTCATGTTACCCGATTTATTGGCCTGCAGTATCTTTGGAATGTTAACACATATGGTATATGACGTCATGTTACCCGATTTATTGGCCTGCAGTATCTTTGGAATGTTAACACATATGGTATATGACGTCATGTTACCCGATTTATTGGCCTGCAGTATCTTTGGAATGCTAATAAATATGGTATATGACGTCATGTTACCCGATTTATTGGCCTGCAGTATCTTTGGAATGTTAACACATATGGTATATGAAGTCATGTTACCCGATTTATTGGCCTGCAGTATCTTTGGAATGTTAACACATATGGTATATGACGTCATGTTACCCGATTTATTGGCCTGCAGTATCTTTGGAATGTTAACACATATGGTATATGACGTCATGTTACCCGATTTATTGCCTGCAGTATCTTTGGAATGTTAACAAATATGGTATATGACGTCATGTTACCCGATTTATTGGCCTGCAGTATCTTTGGAATGTTAACAAATATGGTATATGACGTCATGTTACCCGATTTATTGGCCTGCAGTATCTTTGGAATGTTAACACATATGGTATATGACGTCATGTTACCCGATTTATTGGCCTGCAGTATCTTTGGAATGTTAACACATATGGTATATGACGTCATGTTACCCGATTTATTGGCCTGCAGTATCTTTGGAATGTTAACAAATATGGTATATGACGTCATGTTACCCGATTTATTGGCCTGCAGTATCTTTGGAATGTTAACAAATATGGTATATGACGTCATGTTACCCGATTTATTGGCCTGCAGTATCTTTGGAATGTTAACACATATGGTATATGACGTCATGTTACCCGATTTATTGGCCTGCAGTATCTTTGGAATGTTAACACATATGGTATATGACGTCATGTTACCCGATTTATTGGCCTGCAGTATCTTTGGAATGTTAACACATATGGTATATGACGTCATGTTACCCGATTTATTGGCCTGCAGTATCTTTGGAATGTTAACAAATATGGTATATGACGTCATGTTACCCGATTTATTGGCCTGCAGTATCTTTGGAATGTTAACACATATGGTATATGACGTCATGTTACCCGATTTATTGGCCTGCAGTATCTTTGGAATGTTAACACATATGGTATATGACGTCATGTTACCCGATTTATTGGCCTGCAGTATCTTTGGAATGTTAACACATATGGTATATGACGTCATGTTACCCGATGTATTGGCCTGCAGTATCTTTGGAATGTTAACAAATATGGTATATGACGTCATGTTACCCGATTTATTGGCCTGCAGTATCTTTGGAATGTTAACACATATGGTATATGACCTCATGTTACCCGATTTATTGGCCTGCAGTATCTTTGGAATGTTAACACATATGGTATATGACGTCATGTTACCCAATTTATTGGCCTGCAGTATCTTTGGAATGTTAACACATATGGTATATGACGTCATGTTACCCGATTTATTGGCCTGCAGTATCTTTGGAATGTTAACACATATGGTATATGACGTCATGTTACCCGATTTATTGGCCTGCAGTATCTTTGGAATGTTAACACATATGGTATATGACGTCATGTTACCCGATTTATTGGCCTCCAGTATCTTTGGAATGTTAACACATATGGTATATGAAGTCATGTTACCCGATTTATTGGCCTGCAGTATCTTTGGAATGTTAACACATATGGTATATGACGTCATGTTACCCGATTTATTGGCCTGCAGTATCTTTGGAATGTTAACACATATGGTATATGACGTCATGTTACCCGATTTATTGGCCTCCAGTATCTTTGGAATGTTAACACATATGGTATATGAAGTCATGTTACCCGATTTATTGGCCTGCAGTATCTTTGGAATGTTAACACATATGACAGTTGTTATCATTATACTATATACAATATAGAGCTGATATTATATTGTATATATATATATACATGTACGTACTATGCAACATAGACAACTCACAACGGGAACAATACATGTAGATTTATTCTTTATTTCAGTCACATCGTTGTACAATACATAACATATACACAACAAAGTATCGTGGCAAAGTACAACACCATTCATTATAAAAGAATTATAAGAGACTAATGTAATCACAGATAATCAAACTATCACAGTCTATCGACATATTATTATATTTACATATTAAAACTGAGGAACAGTCGCTAATTGAAAATTAAATACTTATTAAAACCAGAAATTTTGACATACTGAAATGGAAAAAAAGCACTAATGCGCAATTAAGAAATGTTTTAAAAAATCAGTTATCAACCTCGATCAGATCGCGGTTGAACTAATTAGCAGCTGTTTCTCGGAATGGATAAGAGACACACAATCAATAAATCAAATGGATACATTATTTACATAAATAAAAGGATCGTCTTTGACGAATATAAGAACAGGTATGATGAGGTTGAACATGCACACACGCGACTGCCTATTTAGCAGAGTATTCATGTACATAAAGTATACGCTATATCCAAACGCAATAGTATATAGCAACATATCCAAACAAACGAATAGCCAGATATACGCCGTATGCAATACAAGTATCCATGACCACAGAAGAATGCATACATCATAGTACGATTATTCCACAATATTGACGATGTCCTGTCTTTAGTTTAATAATATGTTATTGCATTATATACACATATACAACTGACCACAGAGGAATGCATACATCATAGTACGATTATTCCACAATATTGACGATGTCCTGTCTTTAGTTTAATAATATGTTATTGCATTATATACACATATACAACTGACCACAGAGGAATGCATACATCATAGTACGATTATTCCACAATATTGACGATGTCCTGTCTTTAGTTTAATAATATGTTATTGCATTATATACACATATACAACAATACAAAGATTGACACACACACATGAACGCAAATGGGTTGGGCCACAAGTTCTTTCAACATCAACTGGAGGGCCCCATTGAAATTAAACAAATAAAGCGAAACTGAATTGGCGTAATCATATTTCATGTATATAATAACAATCTTAGTCTAAACAATAAAGACTAGTTCATAGTAAATGCATAACCCCTCGTTTTGATGTGCTCCACCCCACACCAACCCGGGCAATTTCTGCCAAATCTAAGGTCCAGTTTCACCAACAACGCCCCCGTGATCGCAGTTCAGCAAATATATAATTACAATGTGCTGTCGTATTATAACTGATTCATACACATGTTTACACAATTTAGATTGTTGAGATGTAGCGGTTTATAGTCTGCATACTAGGTTCAATAAATTTGATAACACTCCGTCTAACACAATAATATTACCCCAGTCGCGTTTACGCACATCATTATATACATTACAAATGCACAGAAAATGAAATTCATCTTCTATATAATCGGACTTACAATTAGGACAATATAATTAGTTGGTTAGTATATAATCAAGCATTAGCATAATAGCCCGGTCTTTGTTCTGCGTTGAGAAGAGGATAACCGTTATTTTGTCAAAGTAACTACATGTATTTACTCGGTACCTTATCATATAAAATGTAATAAAGTAATACAATGTTATCTTACTTTTAGCAATGTTCACTTTAATGTAATACCCATGTATATTGTATTACAATAATCCTATAAACTAATTATCTAAATTATTTTGCATCTCTACTGGTGACGTACTTATCATCATCATAGTGTCACCATATTATCCACAAACAACACAAGTATAAATGTAATATCAGCTAATGTCATACCAGAGGCACTATCAGTTAATAAATACATTTCTAAATTTTCTAAAGAGGAACATGGAATTGGCGACATTACCTCCCCTTAAACTGAACATTCAAAGAATTATGTATATGACATTCGTTTTGACAGTTGAGTACATATCACGTATTCACTGTAAAGGTTGTTCCATATATATCTATATTACAAAGTTTGCATCACATTTCATTACCGTGAATACTATCAAAAGCCTTCTGAAAGTCTATGAATGTACACGCAAGTCACCCAGTTTCGTCTAAACGCTTACTGACAATAATACTGTCGCCAACGGTGGAACGACAATACAAATGTATTCATAGCTTAAACATTATTCAAATAGATGAAAGGTTATATGTGTGTGTATTATTTAAACAATTGATTTCTTATTAAATAATTATGGTTACCAAAGGTAATGCCATCTCAGAAAGTGAATACTATAATTTAATGGGACGCATTCCGTAGAATAGTGTCACCATCGCAGTAATACTGTCATAATAACTGTCATAAAATGTTGTCCAGTCGTCAGGGTTTTACGATCTGTATTCTTCAAGCAATGTATAATTTTCTCAATGACGATATTGACAAAATGTTCCACTATATTTTCCATTGTACAAGTGTATAATTAAATTTGGATATACCATAATGAAATTATATCTAATTAACAGTACAGCTGTTCACTAACAAAATACTGGTATATATGTATAGCAATGTCGATGAGAGATATGGTAAATGTTGCATAAAATGTATCCTATTTTATATCGCAGTCAAAAGTACTTAACAAAGTAAATCTAATATCTGTTCATGCGTACACATAACATATCAACGGCCTGCTACTGAAGATTGTTTTATGTTGTTTTTTGTTGAGCTATCGCAATGATGTCCTACATACTGGTAGTTTGGACATGTTTATTTGACATTATGTATACCGCCAAAGGCTGAGGGATATATATATATATATAATTTGTTTTAATTTCATAGAGACCTTTATTAAACGCGTCCAGAAAGCATACACATTATTTAAGCCATACAGTACTGTAAGGCTTTGCTATTTTAAACGTGATTGGATATTGCCTATACAATATGTATACAATATAGTGTCAATCCTATTGTGTATCATAATGTTCTTAAAACATATTGTTTTGGTTTACAACATGACACAATTTGTCCACACCCCACGCATATGTGAATACACTGCCTTCAATGAAATTGTCGTGGAATGTGTGATTTGGTATCGACGATTGAGTAGACCGATACGATGGCATGTGATCTGCATTGTGTGTGTGATTTACGTTTATTTATCGTCGCTACCGGTTGCCCATATGAGCGACGCCTCCTGAAGAGATTAGTTATATTAGATGTTGGAGGATAGTGCAATGATACAGACAGATACCCATTCCAGAGTCTCCTCTGGTTCTTTTACGTGCACCTCGGTTTAACGTCCCATCTGAAAGTCTATTAATTTTATTAGGGTCAGACGGGGGATCGAACCTGCGATCCCTGGATTACCAGTCCAGATCTGCATTTTCTGATTGGCTACATATATATACTACTTTTAGGGGTATTCAGGGGCAGTAACTGACTATTTGTTCTCATTGTTATCACCACTACGTCTGGAGCGATGGGTGTTTATCAGCCCTATGATGGTATTGTCACTAGGCAGCGAATTCTAATAAATTCTACTTACCATCATATCTACTCGACTAATTGCTATTGTGTGTTGCAAAAAAATGAACACGAGAAGATTGTCATATAATGTCCATTATAGTGTCCTTATCAGGTGTAAACTTTGTTTATTTGACAATGAGCGCGAAAACAAGCTTTTAGCAACCTATGTTATATTAATCACACACGTTGAAGGCACCCTCGATGAAAGCCTATGCATGTATGTGGTCATTCGCGTGGGAAGAAACCGGAGTACCCGGAGAAAACCCACATATCCAATCTACCGCATCATCTCGCATATCTCTCCGCCAGAGGATCGAACCATAGTTGCAACGTGCAGAAACGAACGTGCTAACCGCTGCGTTAATCGTACAGCCACTTATATTGTTCTTAGTAATGCCAATGAGACACTATACACAGTTTGGACATAACAGATTAATGCTAGTCTAGATTGTAATATAGATATAGATATGTACAACAAGTAATTATAGTATGCACAGGACACTGCACTTTTTAAAGTAAACTACCATTTTAAGCGAGTCAAACATGCCATATTTGATAAAGTGTATAACATTTGTAGTTGCCTTAAATAGCGCACTTGAAGTAAGTTTCTGTCACAACGGCGATGTTTATAGCGTTTGCACGACATTTGTTACCAACACAGAAGTAAGACCGGAATACGATTAATGTTGCCACATGAATTGTACACGTAAATAATGTATAAAATATGAATGTAGATTTAACACTGTTTCAAAGCACATTAGATAGATACCATCCTGCAAACAAATATAAAACGTATCACATTTGACTGTTTTATTTCATATATCAAACTAGATTATACATATATAGCTACTGTTAAAATAACTTTATGTGAAGGATCGTATATCATAATTTTATGCTGATTCAGACGGACACAGTTTTATTAATTAATACATATTTTAGTTTCATTGCGAAACGTGTTCATACAATAGTAGCATAGGCGCTCTTGATATCCAATTCCTGGTGAACAACATTGGCCATGGTGGAAGTGGGACGTAGCTCTCGATATCCCTTTCCTGATGAACAACATTGGCCATGGTGGAAATGGGACGTAGCTCTCGATATCCCTTTCCTGATGAACAACATTGGCCATGGTGGAAGCGGGACGTAGCTCTCGATATCCCTTTCCTGATGAACAACATTGGCCATGGTGGAAGCGGGACGTAGCTCTCGATATCCCTTTCCTGATGAACAACATTGGCCATGGTGGAGGTGGGACGTAGCTCTCGATATCCCTTTCCTGATGGACAACATTGGCCATGGTGGAAGTGGGACGTAGCTCTTGATATCCCTTTCCTGATGGACAACATTGGCCATGGTGGAGGTGGGACGCAATCTGGAATCATGTGTCTTCTCTAAGGATAGTCTAAAGGAACTATCTTAAGACAATGCCCGCCATGTCCCACTAACCGCTAGCTCTGCTAACACATATATGTTGCAACATCATCATGGAAAGGAATTTACAGAAGCGTCCAGCTTGTCTGCCAATCCATTTCAAGTACTTTTGTATTGTATATTGTACACATACTGTATAAAGTGAATAAACTATGTTAAACTAATGACACCAATATCATGGTTTTGGCGATACTTGAATTCACAACCCCTCGGTAACTATATGTATACACAGATGATCTATACATGCGTATTCATACCAGCTCGTGATTCCATCCACTAACCAATGGACACCATTGTGGAAGTCGTGATAGCGCAGTGGATGCGCGTTCGATTCAGGTGCGAACTGTCCAGCTTTATCCCATACATATTGTGATAAATGATTGTGTATTATTATGTGCATCTCTTATAACTCCATGTTGGAGTGTCATTGTACTTTTATGATGTAACCTATATTTGTAATGTATGCTTTTAACCTAATTTCGCTGGCGCATGATTATATGTACATGAGCACAGAAAACCAACTCTCTATTTCCGAATAAATGTGTTTCATCATTTCCAAATACTCCAGAGACTGTAGCAGCAGACTGAACATGTAGCATGACAAAAATAAATACATGTAGTATAGGACCTTGCCTGGTGATTATAAACCTTTTCTCCATTCTCAAACTCAACCCTAAGCTAGATTAGCCAAGCCGTTTGATTTGCGTAGCCAAAATCAAATCTCTGATTCAAGAACATCGCTTGAGATTTGAGGAACGATTTATAACCGTTGGTCACCATGCTAGGGCTAGGGTTTAGGCTTAGGGTTAGGTTGAGTAACGGATTTACCATTTAAAGGCAGAGATCAGGACAGTATAAACAATTAATACTCGACCTAAGTTGTAATTACTATAGTATAAAACATTGAACGTACAGCACAGGCTAATATATACACAACACAACGAACGTCAATGCATACCTCGTTTGACCCTAACAATATTTAACAGTCTTTCATATGGCACTTCAACATGAGGTCTCGTGTCGGTGCAAAATCTAAATGACTATTCAGGAGGCGTCGCTCATATGGGCAACCGGTAGCGACGACGATAACTAAACGTAACATCACACACATCGACACACAGCGAGTGGGCGTTAGCATTTCTGATCGCACGGAAACAGATATATTCCCCCAGGACCTGATGGAAAAATAACCTGATAGGTGATACGTATCGTCAATCTCCTTGTTTTCATTGTCAACCTGTTTTTTAAATTTATTTGCTAATGACGTCACCGCTGTCAGAAGCAGGTGCTTGGTTTATATGGTACACGCTAGAACTGTCAATCAGGAAAATGAGCACACCAAAAGAGGATAAATAGTGACATAGTATTTGAAGAATGTGTAAATGTTGATGGTTTAATTAATCGCAATCACATGTACACTAGAAAACCTTCAAGTAATAAAGAATAAAGAAATATGTGTTTGGTTATGAAACGGATGAACGCTCATGGTATACTGTGCAATGTCACGTGTCAGTAGTGTGAACATCCAGGATTGTGAACAAATGCTAGGCAGAGATTGGCATCAGAAGCATTAACTGGCCTCCACAACTGCCAGATCTCAACCTTATTGAGCTGTTGTGGTGGGACATTAATAAATGGAATACAGCTCATTAGGAGTCGTAACATGGCGGTGTTTGGAGGTGGATAATGCAAGACAAGCTTAGGATTCGAGTCCTCCTGTAGGTGTGATACATTGCTAGAAGTATGCCTCGCAGAGTAAAGGTATGACGTCACGACAGTGTTTTAGACATAAATATAAAAACCCAACAAAGTCCGACGGATCTGTAGTCCAGTGGTAACACGCTGGACTGGTAATCGGGGGATCGCAGGTTCGATCCCCCGTCTGACCCTAATAAAATTAACAGTCTTTCAGATGGGACGTTAAACCGAGGTCTCGTGTCGGTGTTTTACACCGTGCACGTAAAAGAACCAGAGGAGATTCTGGAATGGGTCTCTGTCTGTATCATGCACTATCCTCCAAAATCTAAAATGACTAATCTCTTCAGGAGGCGTCGCTCATTTGGGCAGCCGGTAGCGACGATAAATAAACGTAAACACACACACGGTATGATATATTGTCATACTCTGTTTAATCGGAGAACTAAATTGTATTCTACTGTGTAATAAAAATGTACGGGAACAATTGAATCTTGCTTAATATGACACACCGCTAAATTGTGACATATTTATTAGTATACATTTCCAAATTACAAAGCCATATTGTGAACATTGAATATGTTTTTATGTTTGTATATTCAAGGAATATCACGTTTATTTAAAATAAATTGTGTATAAATTAAGTTACAGTACTATTTATATTACACATTGTATTCGATGTTGCTATGATTCCCTAGCTACATGCATACCGGAGATTAGGAAAGGTGAAATCGCAGAATGTTGTAATTTGAACATTTATACAACTAAGTTCCTTACACGTGTATATAAATCACAACTAACATTGTCTAAATGGTACTATCATAATCGGTTAATGCCACACAGTGGCGTCTGTGGTCCAGTGGTAGAGCGTCGAATTTGGAATCGAACGGTCCAGGGTTCGATACTCGGTCAGGCCACGTATGTAGTGTCATTGAGCAATTGCACCTCACACACATTGCTTAGTACTAGTTAATCGCTTAGGTCGGCTAAGCCTGCCCAGGAAAATATGTCTACGTCCCCGTGAGGGGTTTGACATTAAAGGTACATACATACATACATACACATGTACAGCTTCAAAGATACATTACAGGTGCAACCTGGATTGCCACGGCGTAAATGTTGCTCAATTAAATTGTATTATCATACTATGTATCTTTCCCCTATATTCTGTGTACTTTGCAATGTATATTTGATATTCAATAAATTGTGATTAAACTTTATGTCTACTTCTGAGTTCATGCAGACAGTGATTGCATATGACCAAATGTGGAGCGCTGTTGAGGAGCTATTTTTCCAAATTAACATAGATTCAAAACTGTTCGCACACCATGTTGGATATGCTGTTTTTATGTTTGAGTGTAGCCTGGGAACAGGCGTCGATATAGTTTGCGTGGTCAGTCAAATAAATATATTTTAACACCGAGACTATTAATTGGGCCGTATTGAGCTTCTGAGCATATCTGTCATTTTGCCAGAAGTTAAAAAGTGAAAAATCGACAGACTGGAACCCAGGCTAGTTTGAGTGTTAAGCGACATACTCAGTTGTTTCCATGTGTGTGTTTTACGTTTATTTATCGTCGCTACCGGTTGCCCATATGAGCGACGCCTCCTGAAGATATTAGTCATTTTAGATTTTGGAGGATAGTGCAGTGATACAGACAGAGACCCATTCCAGAGTCTCCTCTGGTTCTTTTACGTGCACGGTGTAAAGCACCGACACGAGACCTCGGTTTAACGTCCCATCTGAAAGACTGTTAATTTTATTAGGGTCAGACGGGGGATCGAACCTTCGATCCCTGGATTACCAGTCCAGCGTGTTACTACAGATCCGTCTGTAGTTGTTTTCATGATTCGGTCAGCATTATTTATAGTTTTCAAGGTATTACAAATGATGAATATTTTATTATTTGAAACAGCGTATTAGTTGCATAGCTATACAGGTATAATAATAATTGTCATTTTTACAAAAACAACACACTGCCGTTATACATTCCTCTAGTGATATTACTAATGAATTTGTCATAATACAGTAACAGCAATCATATCTGGGAGTGACAGCGATGCTAGTTGTACAATTAAAAAAACTATGAATACGTGATTGTTCGTTGTGTTTACGAAAACAAAAATAGTATAATGTCTGATTGATATATTCAACAATTTTAATGTCAAAGCTCGACATTTATATGTTGACATTACTAGTCCAAGAGTACAATGAAAATAGTCAAAACATTGTAATACAGTGTTAGTGCATCTTAGTTGTCTCCGGTTTCATACGAATTATTCATAAGTAAAACCCTACACTGAAAACATATGTCCTTAACGTTAACTGTCTTCCACTCAGTTTCTGAAAAATGTATCGTCAATCGCTCGGACATCATCTGTTTTAGAATTTGTTTGCAACGCCTGGCCAAATCCCGTTGATATGTTTTGACTTTCATTGTATTTAAAGTATTACGCAATGTACTACATGTATTTTATTTGCATATATGTGTCAGTTAAAGGTGATTCAACTAGTAAATAAGTTTGGCAAACGATGTAGTCATCTCGTTGATTCATGTAGTGGCGTGTAGCTGGATATAAAGCAAGCAATAGCATGCACATCTATAAATATGGTAGAAACCGAAAGGTTATGTTTATTGTGTAATACAAACAACCTGGAAGATGAGTTTCATTGCATGCTTTAATGTGAGGTGTATTGTAAATATGTTTAAATGTTACAGACGAGAAACCGTAAAGTTTAAGTCTTAATAACGTGTGGCGTCCGTGGTCCAGTGGTAGATCGTCGGATTTGGAATCGAACGGTCCCGGGTTCGATACTCGGTCAGGCCACGTATGTAGTGCCATTGAGCAAGGCACCTCACACACATTGCTTAGTACTGGTTAATCGCTTAGTTCGGCTAAGTCTGCCCAGGAAAACATGTCTAAGTCCCCGCAAGGGGTTTGACATTAAAGGAACTTACATACATAATTCTTCTTCTATAAATATAACTGATACTATGCCAATTATTGTAAGCAAAACAATCATGGTATTGTTAAAATTCCATTAATTCCAGAAGAGTAGGCTTAAACAGGCGTCTTACTTTCTATAACAGATAATAATATAGACACCTTAAAAAACTGTGCACTTTTATATTGAACGTTACTTTTTCGCTAAACATTTTAGAATTATGGATTTTATTATCCGGAGTGAAGAAAATAACACTTCTCACATTTGCACTAACTTACCCAATATGTAAGCGCGTAGAAGTCCAAATGTGCCTTATTTTTCTTAAATGATATACATTTAGTTTAAACATATTTATTTTCTGTCAATACATGATTATTTACAACAACTGATATAAGGAATTGGACAGAAAGCTGTATAGCTTATGATTGTCCTCTCCTTTCTAAATAATATACACAAACATTTCATGGCATAATAGTTTACAATTTCATAAATCAATGATTTTTCTTTAGGGAAAATGTAATGTTTTAGAATGATAATATATATGTACTTACATATAACATTACTAAACTTAATTCATATTTATATAAATATGTAATACTTTTAAGAGTACAGAACATGACAGGTTTTGAAAATTAAATGAAAAAGAAACAACAATTAGAAGATGAGAAACAAAAAGTAAATGAACATAGAGGAGAAAAGAGATATACAGAATTAATGAACAACACTCCACCATGATTCTTGGAAGTGACAGGGCGAGAATTTCGACACGAAATTGCACTACATCGTCAGTGATGGAAAGGAAAATCTACTCATTCGAAATAAAATGTATTATAAACCATTGTATACCTACTTCATTTCACAAACTATCTGAAGTAAAACCGTTTTATGTCTCTAATATAATTACGTATAACACTGAACAATGCTGCTTTCGATTCATATGTAAGCGTCGGATTTCCTTGCAAAATGACATCCATTGTAGGACTACAAACTTATGATATACATTTTAGCTCTAAGGCACGTGTACAGTTTCTGTCAGTATATAATACGTTGACACATGAATCATCAAACAAATTGCTTATTAAACACATGCATGGACAGCAATGTTACCTGCAACACTATTATTTGACAAATGATGATAGTGGTGTGTCTCGGTAACAGGTAATAATTGGTATGTTGGTGCAAATTCAACTGTCTCTGTTAATTATTCATGATTTGCATATACTTATATATATTGCACGTTATAGATACATGTATTATAGGGACTACTTTATTGATACAGGTATTATAGGGCTACTTTATTGATACAGGTATTATAGAGCTACTTTATTGATACAGGTATTATAGGGCTACTTTATTGATACAGGTATTATAGAGCTACTTTATTGATACAGGTATTATAGAGCTACTTTATTGATACAGGTATTATAGAGCTACTTTATTGATACAGGTATTATAGAGCTACTTTATTGATACAGGTATTATAGGACTACTTTATTGATACAGGTATTATATGACTACTTTATTGATACAGGTATTATATGACTACTTTATTGATACAGGTATTATAGGACTACTTTATTGATACATGTATTATATGACTACTTTATTGATACAGGTATTATAGGGACTACTTTATTGATACAGGTATTATAGGACTAATGGAACGTTTATGTACCCGAAACTGAGTGTAATAAGCATATCGTGCTCAAAAGCTACTTATTTCAACAATATAATGACGATACCGTATGAGGCTGTCCGATTAGCGCAGTGGTTAGCTCGCTCGCTCGCTCGCTTCTCACCAATGCAACCCGAGTTCGATCCTCGGACCGGGAAGTATGTGAGATGGTCGGTGGTCGCCAGATCGGACAGGTGGGTTTTCTTCAGGGACACCGTTTCCTCCCACAAGAATGACCACAACGAGAGTGATTAATATTAAGTTGTTAAAACTTGCTTCGCAATCGTTGTAAAATAAATAAAGTTTAAACCTTATGCCTTATGAATATTCATGTGACCTCTGAAAGAGACAAGTCAACATGCAGTAACAACATCCTAATGTTGGGGTCAAGCTTAGTGTCCACTATTAATGTATAGCTCGCACCCGATGTCGTATGTAAATAACACATCTGTACTTGGTGTATGTGAATATTTATGAGACTAAAGCCATGGCATATATCATAATTACGAATACAATGCATATGCATAAAGAAAAACAGTGTTATGCATGCGAAAGTGAGTGTCAAAGCAAATCCATTAAACACCTATGACCACATTTTGCTTGAAGCACAGATATTAGGCTTGAACTGTACCGATTAACATCTCGATCAGCTACCGTTATTGGCTGGATGGTATGACTACATGTAGACGACTAGTGATCTATGTGGTCGCTCGTTCGGCTCTGGTGTGTAGCCGAAAGATAATAATAATCCGTACTGCTTTTTCATTTTGTAATTGCATTATCTTAACAAATTTAAACATATTAGGTATATGCCAATAATATTTCTTGATGTAAAGTGTTCTTAAATCAGTATATAATTCAATAATAAAGTGATATTCATCCTCTAACTTGTTACATACATCGCATTTACTTTCAATGAAACGTGTACTTTGTGGTTGTTTCCATCTACCACATTCAATTTCTAATCTAGTTGATGGCATTCGTAACCAAGACAAAGCAATTTGATATTTTTGTTACACTTGTTCACTCGAGCTATGGTTGGAAATTAAAACTAGCAATCGATCTATAAAACAATGCCCTGGACGAATTCTCTAAATTAGCATGCCAATTTTGTACATAATTGTCTTTAATACATTGCTTAACAATATTAAGGAATATATTAAAATCACCCACACCTTGGCTTAGCCATACCTCATAAAAACCTAATCTGGAAAGTAAATCCTTAATTTCAGAGACACAGTTTAATTTCTCTGGGTGTAATTCCAAGTCACATTTTAACATATTGTATGCTATTTTGATGTACCTCTTATCTTCTGATCTGCATATTTTCAACAAGTATTTTATGAGAATGAAAAACCGTTTAAAACATATTGTGTTCGACCCATTTCACCATATACGAAACTATTTTGAGTGGACATCTTTACACCCAATATTCTTTTACAAAAGTTTAAATGCACTCGTTCGATATTTCTACCACACACTTCTGATGCATACTTTAGAATAGGTGTTATCAATTTGTCGAAAAGTTCCATCATATGTTTTGGCGATAATGGTGTACATTTATACAAATATTTATTCAACTGAAAAATAGCCTTACAGGCCTGACCTGCTAACATCCTATCCGTTTTCTCATCACCAGTCGTGAAAGTCACGCCAAGAATGTCTTAACAATTTATAGCTGCTGATTATTATAGTAAAACTGCAGATCTTGCGATCGTCTCCCACCTCGGCTAAAATCATAATGTTTGTTTTTGTAGTTTAATAGTCAGTATCCATTGTAAGCAATATTCAGCTAAAATGACCAATGAATTTTGTAGATTCTCAGCAGATTTTGCAAATAAAACTATCATCAGCATAGAGTAATAAACAAGGTTGCATAGTACCTGTATCTATACCCTCCACACCATTTAAGATAAACGTTTCTTCAATGTCATTGAGGTACATACTAAATAGAAATGGAGATATACATTCTCCCTGTCTAACTCCGAGAGTGTAAGAAAATTCCTCACTAAAATCATACATGGATTTAAAGCATCGACTGGATTTGAGATTCTTTCAGTAAATTGTATTATATCGCACAGTTGTGCCACTGCATATTTATTTTAGACTAATCTGATTTAAATTACAGTATCACGTGTTTCGTATATACTTCAATGATTTATAAACACACGTCAATTCTGGAGCGTGGCTGACCGTTATATGAAATCCTTAGACGTACGTTCAGTTTTGAGAGTTTGTAGACAGCAAAAACATTGTTTATCGATTCAGTGTTAGTTGTCAAATTATTTCGGAATAATTTGTAGTTGTTTTTTTGCCATGTTACAACGTCGCATTGACCCATGGTTATCTGCATTAATATTCAATATGTTCGGGACATTTTGTTTATAAAATATCAACGAGGTCGTACAGCAAAGACACTTCATCAACAGCCAGCAGATCTATAATACCATAACCCAGACAAGAAACACTCTGATATGTGCCACAGCTATTGGTAGATCAGTGTTGATTAAGTTTTGCAGATTTAGCCAAATGCCTTTAAACATGCTATCATAGCATTTTCCTTGCCGGTGTCTTGTATATCATGTTGATCCCCAGTCCTGCAAGCATGTCATATAGCTGTGTATCGTGTGGTTGTGGAACATTAGTGTATAATTACATCCACATACATTGCGATACACGTCTAGATATAACATACTGAATTGGAAAGAATCTCGAATCCAGTCATGTGTGGCAAAATTAAAGGACTAGCAACATTATTTTCATATATTTCATCAGTAACTAGATTATTTTGCATTGTTGCTTCATTTTAATGGAATCCGAAGCTAACACTTCTACTTACGAAGATTTTACAAAACGGTAGCACCGGAATAATAAATAGCATTACAACTAGCTATTATATGTTGACACAATGTCACCTGAATATGTATTACAACGCTTAAGTGATGTTCTTAACGAAATTGGCTTTAACTGTAATGCATATGTCTCCTGTATAGGCAGGCGCGAAGCTAGGCTTACGCATGTACGTACGATTTATTTTGACAGTTCCTGAAAATGAAATAAATGCGAAAAATGCAATATAAACTGGATCGTAAGGGGGTAATGGGGGTATTGACATTGATCATTCACTAGAAAGCAGACATGAACGAAATGCCAACATATATTGATTGTAACTGATGTTCATAGTAGGCAAATGTCACCTGAGACCATATAGTGGGATAAAAAATCTCCATGGTGCGTAATCCATATTTAGTCCTAGCTACGCGCCTGATTAGGTCACTCTATAGACACCTAGAAATGTCTGATGCACGTTTGAGGTGCATCTTACTGTCACGATATAGTTACTTGTATCATTTTACTATGATATATATCTGCAAACATGTTCGTAAAATTTCGTAATTTAATCATCAAATTGAGTGATGCTTATGGAAATGGTTGATGAATGAATACATGTTATTTGGGTTCACACGTCGACATGTTGGGCCACACGTAAATCCATCTGTGAAACGGAAGTGATCCATCTACTATGAAATAATAAAAGTATCTCCGAAATAGTTCTTCTGTATCAGCGAGAAGGTAATAAAAACATAAAACATATTAATCCGCGGTGTATTTTGATTTATATACACACTAGACAATAACAGGTACAGATAGTCCTGCGCTACTGGCTGTCCTGATACCAAACATAATTATGGTGGTTACTATGAAATCCACTTTTCATAATGTAATCAAAATGAGATGATACTGAGATATTATATAACTTCATAATAAAACGTCACATTTCACACGCAAACAAATACATTTATTTTATACAAATTTAAATTAGCTCGATTGCGAAGCAAGTTCTTTCAACTTATATTAATCACTCTCGAGACCTCATTACTGATGGAATCCATCGCCATGAAGGAGAGAGAACAGGCAATGTGGAATTTAAATGCCTTGCCTAAGGGCACAATCCTAACGGCTCTAAATGGGCTCGAACTCCGGATCTTTCGCACCTGAAGCGAACAGGCACCTACTGCGTTATCACGACTTCCACAAATACATTTAGTGCAGACGATTACTAATCATAATCCTATAACGATGCTGTTGCAACTATTCTTGTGTTATGTACCATTCGTGAATAAAATATTGTTTAAACTAAGTTTATTGTTATACATGAGCAATACTCATTGTTTCATAGTTCTTATTATTCCACCCTTGCATTATAGCTGTGGATCATCTATGGTGTCCATATCGGACTCGAAGAGGATTGCATGTTCCAACCCCGCTAGAACCATTGTGATTATATCTTTAGACACGCCGCATACATTCACATTGTCTCTATGCTCTCCTTCATGGCGATGAATATCATAAGGAATGAGGTCTCGTGAGCGATTATTTTGTAAAACCTGGTTCATTTTGTAAAACACGGTTTCGCAATGACGCTTAAACGTGTAGTCTACCATCTATAAAAATAATATCCATTCAATTAACTCAGTTGCTGAACTGATATATTGATGAGCTATGACTTAAAATGTTAGACACAATCATTCGTTGAATGTAAATGAGAGGTGGGTTTCCAAAATACACATACACATGTAGCTGAAGGCATTAGAATATGACAGTAAAGAGAGTGATGCTATTTAATTTATATATGCAGGCCGGTGTATTAAAGATATGAACTCTTTCAGTGCCGAATAAATTCAGAGCATGTGCAAACAACATAGATCCAGATAAGCCGCGGCGTAACGCCGCGTCTGATCAGGATCTATGTTGTTTGCTATTCGGATAGGTGCTTCAGCTCCACTGTCTGAAGAGCAATCAGTATATAGCCTGATCAGACGGCATGTTCTGTTCTGTCCGATCGGGTTCTCTACTTTTTTACAAAGTCGCTTTTATGCGACATTGGCGGTGAAAGAGTTAAATAATAACTAATTAAGTTATAATCTGCAAAACTTAGAGACGTTTTCTCTATACGATAACGGAGGGCCATGAAATACACACTCACGTAAGTCGCTACGCTACATGTAGTCTATTAATATACACATTAGTTGACGTTGCTAGCTTATTTATTACCCGATTAACCTGCTTCTCGCTATTAGATGCCCGTTATATACATAGGGTCATGTCGCACATGGTCACGTAATTACCGAAGTGTTAATGGTGTTACTCTACGGACATTAATGAGGTGACACATACACTGCCCTCTAAAAGTATGTGCATATACCAATTATTCTATTTCGCTAAACCACACTATTTTCGGAATTCATAATACAATGTCATGTAGTTTCTGATTGTTTCAGCATTAATCGGTCGGTTAGTTGTTGGATAATATGTAGTGGGTGTACATGTGTATAATTCCGGTAAATATGCATTCGGTATGATGAATGGACTGTTACAGAACAGTATATTTTCGGTATTAATTTCAATTTCAAGTTTATTGGCATTACCAGCAATACATTGCCTTTGGCCATTTACATAAGTATAAACTATGGCAAAGACATACACAAATAAATACAACACAAATAAATACATACATACATACACATGTTAAGAAACAGTGATATTATCTAGGGTATTTTGTCTTAGGCACATAGATTCCTTTATATACTTAGATAGTTTTAACAATTCTATTTTATTCTTAGAATACATGATATTATTGAATTTCTGTACACACGGCCACGATATATTACCAAGGTATTTAGTTCTTAAGCGTGTGTATCTCGTACAACATAGCAAAAAGTGATACTCCGATTCAACCGACTTTTGGTTACATAATTTACATAATCGACGTTCTCTTTCTATAGCATCCAGATTCTGTCAAACACTCTAAAGTCCGCCTCTTCGCCGATGACACAGCTCTTTATCTTTCTCTGACTGTTTCTTCTCATTCCAGCCTATTACAGCAAGACTTACACCAGCTTGAACAATGGGAATCCAAATGGGAAATGAAATTCAATCCATCAAAGTGCCAGGTTATTCAGATCACCAAACGCAAACTAGTCATATCCACGAAATATCGTCTGCATAATACCTTCTTAGAAACTGTTTCCTCAGCAAAATACCTGGGAGTAACAATATCAAGTGATTTAAACTTTAACAAACACATAGACAACATCAGCAAAAAAGCAAGTCAAACATTGGGTTTTCTAAGACGTAACATCAAAGTGCACTCAGAAAGGTTAAAATCAACAGCATACAAGACACTGGTAAGGCCCCAGCTTGAGTATAGCTCCACGGTTTGGTCACCGTATACGGCAGTTCTCATAGACCAGCTTGAGTCTGTACAGCGCAGAGCTGCCCGCTGGGCCAAACAAGACTACGGCCGAACGTCCAGTGTCACAGAAATGTTGAACTCCTTAAATTGGAGACGCCTTGACCATCGTCGCATCGACCAAAGATTGGTTATGTTCCACAACATCCTCCATAACCAAGTCGCCATTCAAGCTGAAAACTACCTTACCCCAAATACAAGATCTTCCAGAACATCCCATTCCCAAGCATTCCGACAGATCCAAACAGTGACTGACTACCATAAATATTCCTTCTTTCCAAGAACCATTGTCCACTGGAATGCTTTGCCCCCAGATATTGTCATCTTGTCTGGCCCACAGTTCAGTCTGGCTGTAAGTCGGATTGAACATGTTTCTCCCTAAATAAACCTGCCCTGTTCTTAACCTGTTTTTAACCAACCTAACATCATTCTTTTATCATCTTTTATTTCATTTCTTACTAACATTCTTGTCAGATGACGCGCGTCAAAGTCTAAGGTCCCCATCAGGGGTTTGACTTATAGGAAGATAGATAGCATTATATCTACCAAATTCAATTTCTAACGTGTGTGAACATAATCTTAAGCATGTGAAACACTTTCACAAGTCATCACTAACAATCGTATCAATATATTCTTCAAATATAAATTCATTTTTTAATAGAACATAATATTGTAGATATTTTCTTTGAAAGGCTAATTGTATGTAATTGGGACAATTCGCACTGAGAAAATAATACAAACTAACGTTTTCTTGGAAGGCTCCTGGTTAACTTAATGTAGTTAACACCACTATGTCACAGGCTCGGCAGCGATCCATGCACAGAGTTCGTCTGCGACAACTGGTAAGCAATGCCAACGAGCATCATGCATGGAATTAGATCAGACCAGATCTGATCACAAACAGAATTTATTTGTGCTCGGTGCTGTAAGTTTTGGCTATGGTTAGTAAAAACTAAAGGCGACTTTAAGTCATTATGCTTTATTTATGCTTTGTGATACGCTTATGGTATGTTTGTTACATTCTGTTAAGAGCTAAATATATGTTAGATACAAACTTTACTTGGTGTGTGTGTCCTACATTATGTTAAGAGCTAAATATATGTTAGATACAAACTTTACTTGGTGTGTGTATGTGTCCGTGTGTATGGGTTATCACTATGTGGCCATGTTTCGGTTACATATTTCCACGTCAATATATGGCAATGGATAAGGCGGCCTAAGCTTTTGTTTTGGTAAATTATGATTTTGTCTGAATATTAAATATGTTCTTACAGCTGTGACAAAGTAGATACACGTGAATGTTTGTTTACATTTGTGTCACTTCTATTAAATAATATTCTATTATAGTCATATTTCAGCAGTTCGTGTACATCTTGCTGTAGGAATGCAATTATTCGCCATAATTCACGTAGCTTGCAATATGCTGGACCTGATACACTTTGCATGCTCCGATATATGCAATTGGTGACTCAACTTCGCCGATAGGCATTCTCTTGTCCTAGTGATGTTGTTTACTTGTTGGGGTTTAACGTCGCAACGTAGCTTAGGTCACAAATATGGCGACTTTCCAGCTATTGGTGGTGGTTGAAGACACCGGATGCCCCTCAGAGTAGTATGTCAGGCAGGTGCAGGCACACAGATAGTGGTGGATGAAGACACCGGATGCCCCTCAGAGTAGTATGTCAGGCAGGTGCAGGCACACAGATAGTGGTGGATGAAAACACCGGATGCCCCTCAGAGTAGTATGTCAGGCAGGTGCAGGCACACAGATAGTGGTGGATGAAAACAACGGATGTCCCTCAGAGTAGTATGTCAGGCAGGTGCAGGCACACAGATAGTGGTGGATGAAAACAACGGATGTCCCTCAGAGTAGTCAGGCAGGTGCAGGCACACAGATAGTGGTGGATGAAGACACCGGATGCCCCTCAGAGTAGTCAGGCAGGTGCAGGCACACTGATAGTGGTGGATGAAGACACCGGATGCCCCTCAGAGTAGTCAGACAGGTGCAGGCACAATATAGTGGTGGATGAGACACCGGATGCCCCTCAGAGTAGTCAGGCAGGTGCAGGCACAAGATAGTGGTGGATAAGAAACAGATGCCCTCAGAGTAGTCAGACGGTGCGGCAACAGATAGTGGTGGATGGGTGTGGGTGGGGTGTGGTGTGAAGACACCGGATGCCCCTCAGAGTAGTCAGGCAGGTGCAGGCACACAGATAGTGGTGGATGAAGACACCGGATGCCCTTCGAGTAGTCAGGCAGGTGCAGGCACACAGATAGTGGTGGATGAAGACACCGGATGCCCCTCAGAGTAGTATGTCAGGCAGGTGCAGGCACACAGATAGTGGTGGATGAAAACAACGGATGTCCCTCAGAGTAGTATGTCAGGCAGGTGCAGGCACACAGATAGTGGTGGATGAAGACACCGGATGCCCCTCAGAGTAGTATGTCAGGCAGGTGCAGGCACACAGATAGTGGTGGATGAAGACAACGGATGTCCCTCAGAGTAGTATTTCAGACAGGTGCAGGCACACAGATAGTGGTGGATGAAGACACCGGATGCCCCTCAGAGTAGTCAGCAGGTGCAGGCAGGTGGTGGTGGGTGTAGGTGCAGGCAGGTGCAGGCACACAGATAGTGGTGGATGAAGACACCTGATGCCCCTCAGATAGTCAGGCAGGTGCAGGCACACAGATAGTGGTGGATGAAGACACCGGTGCCCTCAGAGTAGTCAGGCAGGTGCAGGCACACAGATAGTGGTGGATGAAGACACCGGTGATGCCCCTCAGAGTAGTCAGGCAGGTGCATCCACACAGATAGTGGTGGATGAAGACACCGGATGCCCATCAGAGTAGTCAGGCAGGTGCAGGCACATAGATAGAACCACCGATCTACCAGAAGCCTCCTTACTTATATTAATTCGACACTCCCAGTGTGATTCGAACATTTAGCTGCGAGGGGCAAGTGATTTGAAGCCAACGACCGTAACAACTCGGTCAGTGTTCCATTAGTATGTGAGATGGTACGATGGACGCCAGATCGGACAGGTGGGTTTTCTCCGGGTACTCCGGTTTCCTCCCACATGAATGACCACATCTACGCTTTCATCTGAGCTAGCGAGAGTGATTAATGTAAGTTGTTAAAACTTGCTTCGCAATCGTTGTAAAATATTAAAAAGTAAAAAGTATTTTAAAAAAAAAAAAATGTTCCATTAATTATGTGGTTCTGCTACAAAGCAATGAGGCCAATACTTGATGTTCACTGATAAAACGAAGCTTTAGGTATCTGCAACTAATTTTCAGTTGTATTTCCTTTGTTGACCATCAGACTTGAAGTTCGTAATTTTCCAATTGCTGATAGATAGCGTTCGCATTGTTTGTACTGTGTTTTTTAATTGGAGCCAACATATGCTTCATCATATTTGATCGTCTATATATACACACAATAATAATACAACATATCAGAAGCAAAGGGGTTGGGCAACAAATTCTAACAAAATTACATTAAGCCTTTCCCAGTAATGAAAATTATACAGAATTATATAACTGGTGACATACAATTGATTACATGTACAGTTAATAATATTTTAATGGTTACATTTAATTGAATTATAAGTACGCTTTTGTGTATGTAACATGTATCTAAAATACCTTTTACCAATTATATAGATTTACAGATAGCAGTGTCCATGTGCCACTATCTCCGGTTGCTTGCTCGGGTTGCAACTTGCCAGCTAGTAATCATCTAGGTACAGGGTTGATTAGAACGGTCGGAATAATATAATGCTGAGTTAATCATTTTTGAGTTCAACACTGCCAATCTTCATTAAATCGTTTTCTCAGTTTAATATATGTTTGTACAGTTTCAAAAATGGTCACCGTAGCCTAAATGTTCGCGTCCAAATAGTAGCAGGTTATTGTTTAGTGGATGATATGGTCTTGTGTCGTGGAATAAGGTGATTCTTTGATCACCAAATTGAATACAGTGGAAAAAGTAGTGTTCAACGTCGTTTTCAATATTGGAACGAAACTGGCAAAATTAAAGTTCTCTAAAGTGATTCAAAAACAAGTCATCATTTAAATTACTGCCTTTGTTTTTTTTATACGTACATGCAACAGTCCACCTCTGTGGTCGAGTGGTTGCGGTTGCTGACTTGTATACCACTGTAACCTATCATCACTGATGGGTTCGAGCCACGCTCAGGCCGTGTCTCATTTATATGAAAAAGTTGGCAGTTTCTTACGGAGGTTGGTGCACCCAAGTACTGGTTAACCGCTGGAGCATGCCCAGGAAAGGTGTTGTTAGGTAAACTGCCCGTCGGCGATATAGCCCAAAATGGTGCTGATGCAGGCGTAAAACCCGAAATATAACATAACATAACATATAATACGAATAAACAGCGTTTACCATGAAGACAATATATTGGTATCTCTGGTACTTTGTCTTTAAGTTGGAGTTATTTAGGGACGGCTAATTTTTTATTTCAACCTCGAGGTTATTCCATAAATCTATAGACGATGGTAAGAATGATGTAGTGTACAACTGGGTGCGTCTGGCTACAACTGTATAATTGACATGGTTGCTCAGGGGATAAGGGGTTGTTTCTGAAATTAATGATGGGAATATATTTAATGTATACGTATTCGGGTAAAAGGCTATTACATATGTAGCCGGTGCATGTTTTCAAGTAATATATAACACATACGATAGTAATAGTTCAATGGCCAATGAGATCAATGGCCAATGAGAACGAAATCTAGAATTATAAACCAAACACATTTATGGTATATCATGTATGTTTCAAATGTCAATCGATTGCATTTCGTAGTACGTGTATTAAGCTTATATTTCAACCATAGCTCAATGTTCTTCGGTATATTTACTTTAAAATATGTGATTAAAACGCGGCAACTATTTACTTTGAAATATGTGATAAAAATGCTGCAACTATTTACTTTAAAAATGATATCATCAACGGTTTTGACTTACTGTTTGCTTCAGCGGTACCCTCTAATGTTATAAGTCGAAGTGCTGCACGTTGCGCAGTATAGTGCCGAAGGTATGTTTTAACGTTGCCATAAGCACAATTCTGAGCGCGGAACAATATATCGGCGTGCCGTTCGTTCATCCGTGAAGGCACGAGATTTTCTTAGCTGGAAAACATAAGGTGATCACTTCTAGGCATCACATCCTAAGGTGGACATCGACCGACAAGTACAACCATTCAAGTTCGTATGGATGTGTATGTTCAATGTGTGTGGACTTTCACAGTTATATATGTGGAGGGGAAGACTTGTTAAAAACAAAACTGCATACATTACTTAAGATAGAAATTTCTATATAGAATACTTTTGATTTCTGGATATAGTTGTTTACATGAATTATGAATTTTGACCTCTGGTTTTTACACTAGCCCAGTCCAGACTTATGTGGCAATTCACAGCATTGATTTGATACGCATATACCATTGATATGTATTGTTTGTATTTCATAGATTGTGTAATAAACATGCCTGTAAATAAATGCCAGACCATAAGTCGATTTCACTAGCGCGAGTCTCGCTCACTGCACGTGTGTGTTTGTTTGTGTGTGTGAAGATACGTTACGACTCATAGTGTATGTAACCAATAAGCAAAGTAGGGAATAAAATTATACTTTAAATTACTACTCTGGCCGGCCATGAAGGCTTTCCCGTCTGCCTCCATATTGTCAATTGATAAATTACAAACGGTGAATTTAAACTAAGCGAAGGAATATTTGTTGTACCCTCGAGTTTCCGGTTTCCGTTATGATAAGAAATGAATGGCATTCAACAAAACGAATCTTAAAACTACATAGTTTCTAAATGTATGATGTAAATAAAGTAATGTTCCTCTTATTCCAAAGAATTAGAAATGAATATGACTACGTAAATAACAACGGGCGCTGTCATTTTTACCATGACCCGAAACAGACATCTGTGGTGACTGGTACCGGAGTTTTCGTGACCTTTCAGAATATCAATTTTGCGTAACATCGAATGGGTGTAAATATAAAACGAACACGTTTTATAAAGCATAATGATAATTTCTATTATTTTGATGAATATTTCTTTTCACAATGAACTCTTTCACAGTTTAACAAGCATTTTCACTTGTGGACACCTGAATTCATCACCTAATCTTGTAAACCTGACTTTTGAACAGTAAATGAGGTGGGTCCAATGGTCACACTGTGCCCATTTGTAAGGGCTGTTGATGAATATTGCCTGTACTTTCGCTTTGTAGGTGGTGGACTGCCACAAACCTAAAACAAAATTAAAAACTATTCCTTTAAGTACACTACACTACAGGACACATCGCTTAGTTGACGATGACAGTAACACTGTATGGACCTCAAAACAATATAAGAGAAGTCTCCAAAACGAACTCCCCTTACACTAATTAAAATTGTAACCCAGTCTATATTGACCTTCACATTAAATGACAGGTAGGTAAACAAATCAGACGACGCAAAACAAAACTGGAAATGGTCAATATTTTGCAGTAAATCAAATGGACAAATGGTGATGCAATATTGCATTATGAAAGATAGCATGTTTTATACCAATGCAAGGAAAATAACCGATTACTTATGCCTACAAGGATTATACGGCGCATTGTTGTTGCCAAATATGGAAAATGATCTTTGACACTATCTATTCCTGATTGGTGACGTCAGAAAACACCGATCGCGCGCAGTATTGTAAATACTTACGGGGTAACGAAAACGAAGGTATCACGATTTGAGGACACTAGAGGATACTATGATATATGTTATGAAATTCGAATCAAATGCAGATTTGTCAGTTGCTAAGACAATATGCCACAATGAACATACGTCAATCACTTCATTATTAATAATATCAATTATATATGTCTGACGATCTATTAGTGATGAAAACAACAGTGAATCCAATATATTGGAGACACTTATTTGACAGTTGTGTTGCTGATGTTTGACAGGAAAATGGTAATTAATCACTATAATTATAATAATCAGGGTAGGTCTATATATAGAACTGTGCATTCACATTATACTGATTTAATATTATTACGGAACACGTGGAATGCTGATATTTAACACGTGGAATGCTGCTATTTAACACGTGGAATGCTGCTATTTAACACGTGGAATGCTGCTATTTAACACGTGTGATGCTGCTATTTAACACGTGTAATGCTGCTATTTAACACGTGTAATGCTGATATTTAACACGTGGAATGCTGCTATTTAACACGTGGAATGCTGATATTTTGTCAGTATTGATATGTATATATATATATATATACACACGTTGTATAAACGTGTATATACTTCTATATTGTAGCATTAGCATACGCACGAGGTTTATACCTACGTTTCGTAGAATTAACACAAATATGCACGCGGCATGCTACGTTTGTCGGCACAGACAGACTTACGCGGTATGCTACGTTTTTCAGAATTAATATACACACGAGGTATGCTTCGTTTGTCGGCACATACAGACTTACGTGGTATGCTTCGTTTTTCAGAATTAATATTAATATACACACGCGGTATGCTTCGTTTGTCTGCACAGACAGACTTACCTGGTATGCTTCGTTTTTCAGAATTAATATACACACGAGGTATGCTTCGTTTGTCGGCACAGACAGACTTACCTGGTATGCTTCGTTTTTCAGAATTAATATACACACGAGGTATGCTTCGTTTGTCGGCACAGACAGACTTACCTGGTATGCTTCGTTTTTCAGAATTAATATACACACGAGGTATGCTTCGTTTGTCGGCACAGACAGACTTACCTGGAATGCTTCGTTTTTCAGAATTCATATTAATATACACACGAGGTATGCTTCGTTTGTCGGCACAGACAGACTTACCTGGTATGCTTCGTTTTTCAGAATTAATATACACACGAGGTATGCTTCGTTTGTCGGCACAGACAGACTTACCTGGAATGCTTCGTTTTTCAGAATTCATATTAATATACACACGCGGTATGCTTCGTTTGTCGGCACAGACAGACTTACCTGGTATGCTTCGTTTTTCAGAATTAATATACACACGAGGTATGCTTCGTTTGTCGGTACAGACAGACTTACGTGGTATGCTTCGTTTTTCAGAATTAATATACACACGAGGTATGCTTCGTTTGTCGGTACAGACAGACTTACGCGGTATGCTACGTTTTTCAGAATTAATATACACACGCGGTATGCTTCGTTTTTCATCATTTGACATATATATTACATGATACATAATAATGGTTTCTTTTTCAGCAGTAGAATATGCAAATGGTGTAACGATTTGCATCTCACTAGCAACATGTAGCTAAACATATTTCCACAAACACACGAGAGTCCTCATTTTGAGACCAGCACGTTTGCACGTACATATAGCTTCGCATTATACCATTAATTACAGTAAGACAAATAACCAAAGGCGATATCTTCTAATATTTCGACTCGTCTTATTTTCAAACAACAAAAAACGCACAAAGAGTGTTCAATGTTCTCCATAGAAAGTAATTCAAACTGAGACGACGTATAAAGGACAACTTTGCTAGTTGTTTTCCTAGGCCCTACTTAACAGTAATACGAACAATGTTTAGGGAAATTTGCAATGTTTGATTCTTGACACGGACACAATATATACGGAAATCATCAAACAAATAAATATTGATCTTGTTCTTCATGCTAATACGATCTTACAAATGTATGTAAGGCAAACAAAATCAGTGCTTTAAATGCTTGTAGATATATTTTCGTATTAAAGCATTTTAAGAAGAATTTATGTGAGGTTTCGTCGAAGACTTGATTTCTAATCCATTCGGTAATTTGTCGAGTGTCCTGTCCGGGTCGTCGTTGATGTTTCTATGCATAGTGATACATAATTTGATGTCAATCTGGTGTATCTGTATGACACCTGTTGTACACTACAAATTACTTAGGTATTCAGATCTCGGCGGCATAACATTGAAGGAAACGTATCGTATATGTATATATATCTCTCCGTATAAAACAAATATGACAGTCGACAGAGCAAACTGAATTTATATCACCAAATAAAATGTATATTTGCGTTACCCATTTTCCAGTCGTGAAAGCATTCTACGCTATGAGCTGAAACAACATTTGCACGAGCGGTATGCAATGTACAAATACAAACGTATATGTTAACGTGCGTTTTGATGAGAAGAATGATATAGGACTCTTCCATTCTAATCCTTTTTCTGTATTTTGATATGTGTGATGTATGCATTGTTGTTAAACTAAAGCACGTTTCTGTTGTTGTTTGTATTCTGCAGCAATCGGCTACGCAGAAGGCCAAACTAACAAGTATATAATTATACTTAGTGAACGGTATGCAATGTACCAAATCAAACGTATATATTAACACGTGTTTTTGTGTTTTGGTTTCCGCAACATTCTACAATGTCATACAATCAATGAACAAGTAAGTGAAAGGTACCCAATCAAATGTTTCCGTTTTGCAGCCGCGACAGACGACTTCTACCAAACCAAACGAACTGGAGGTTAGCATTCAGTACAAAACATACCAAATAAAATGTCAATTTAATGACCTGTTTTGTTTTGCAGCAGTGACAGTCGACTATGGTCAAACCCAATCATCTGGTGAGCGAGAAGAGGAGTGGGAAGGAGGTAACGGGGTATCATGTTCAACACCACAAAGGAAAACTTATCCATTAATACAATTTGTTTGCAAGTTCAACAACACAATGTAGCATTGCGTTCTATGTGGTATACATATTATGCAAATCTATACAAATAACGGTCTTTACTGCGACCAGTTAAATCAACGAAACTCACAAATTGATTGATGCTGCATATCACATGTGCTTGCTTCCATCGATCTTCTTGTTACGTTGTACCAAATAGTCACAGTAAACGCCATTTGTTTTAATCATTGCATCATATTGCTCAATGCACATGCTGTTCACTTCTTTACAAACTCTAGCAAGGTCTGACTTCATCTTACATTGAAATTGGAACTATTATGCATCTCTGTTACGAATCAAATTACACTTTATTTGAAAATGTAGCGAAATGATATATACAAAGTTCCTTTCATAGTTTGATATTAGATGCCAGTATGTATTTGAATTGTTTCCAAAGTTGGCCAAGAAAAGATTGTCAACAACTACTAATTTACTGCCACATTTGAAATTGTAAGTGTTGGTTTATTTTCATGTTTTAATGTCATGCTCATTTTATGGTTTTCCTTTGTCCATCAGCGTCTTCCATTTGGACCTGTACATCTCGTGTAACAGGCCTCACGGTGAATATTAGTGGATGTCATTAAGGTAACTATTGACGACAGCATATACTAGGATAGCCTAAATAGTATGACTTGCAATTTGGAAAGATTCTTTAAAGTTTTAAATAGCCTACATCAAAACAATAATAGTATTAATAAGACGAATGTGGGCATCAAAGGAAGAGATATATACCAACGTTTGATGCAAGTTACTTTTTTATTTTTTCGTACATTAGTGGTACGTATAGCATTTTGAGTGTCACGGTTTAGATGTTTAAAGTACAAGCCACATATGTATGGCTTCATATACTTTCATTCTGACAATAACTACACACCTTAGGCTAACACTAGCTTATGTCGATAGTTACCTTAATCTACATGTAGTTTGATTACTAATTTCTCAGGTACCCTTCCCATGTCATATCTGCACTCTCACCATTGAACTATTTCATACATATTCTATTGAAGGACTAAATCGCACACGTTTCAGCTTCAATTTCGGTATGAGTAGCATTTGGGTTTTCCGGATTAGAAACTTTAATCAATGCCACGATATCGTGTCGGCATTGGTGAAAAGAAAAGTAAATCATAATGTAACGGATATTCAAACGGTAGCCAATGAAACGGTGGCATTGATAATGTGCAAGGCAATTCACATATGATGGTATGCATTTAGAAAGTAGGTCCATCGTGGTGACTACAGCTGTAATATAATTAATAATGTTTATATTCTTAATATTCTAATACAAATTCAGAAAGTAATAACAATAACGACCTATGAAATCTTGAATAAATATAGTAAAAATTGTTGATTTTACTAGCCATTGTTTCACTCTTTTATGGGAACGGTATGAAATCATTCGAACTGAATACTATATATTAGATATTAGGGCGTTAGATGTAGAATAAAACAAAGCTTAATAATATGTTAATGTAATCAGTGTGGTGGATTTAGAGCAGGACGCCTGTCAAATTGCTTCAAATGTAGAGACCTATGTCTGGCATTTAGGATAATAACATAATACTGTTTTAAAGTATGTGTATTGTTCAGTTGGGTTTCCTTCATGCATACACTGTAGCTTGGTGGCCAGACGAACGTTTAATTATAGTTCTGATGATACAATAAATGAAAGGGAAGCTAAATAAAACCGAATGATAAATTCCAAAATGTATGCTGCATGCTATACTTGCTGTTATCCAGAGCAACCGAAACATTTCGGATTATTAAACCACTGCAGTATAGAAAACGTTGCAACACCTGTATAAAGATTAAAACCTAAAATAGTTGACACTCACTATATATAAAAAATTTAATTAATATAATCACATTTGTTATCGTCCGTAATCTTTCAGTGGCGTGAATATTTCGTTACCATTCTTATAATTCGGAATATTCAACATATGGAGTATGCATATATAATGAAAATACAGTTTATTAAATAAAATGCTACACACGCAAGGTACACTTGACATCAAATAGCATTGCTAACATATAAACAGTCAACGGTGGCTCTTTATGTTACTTATCATAATATGCGTGATCGTTACTACGTGAACGTGTCAATTTCATAAATGCATGCATACCTTCCAAATAGCCATGAATACAAACTGTATTTAATCATAGAGATATTATCATACAATAATTTCAACTGTATTTCACCGGACCATATAAACCGTTTGACATTCAACCATAAGGAACGTACTAAGAGAACACCTATGTATATATGATTTTCCCGTACGTAGTGTGGCACATGTAGTAATGTATTTCCCATGAAGGCGAATAAGGGAGCATTTTGGGCACAACGCATTGATAAAAACGAAGGGACCTGAGTAAATAGCAATCAATTTGTTGGCCTAACGATGTTGTCTGACTCATGACGCACGCTGATGGTTTGGACATGATTAGATGTAGAAGTATTAACATTTATAATTGTATTTTACCAGTGGGTATATATATGCACTCAACATATCTTACACAAATATTTAATGGTCGACATTACTATATCATGCTGGATTTTAGTTAATCATTGTCATGGTTAATTGTATTCCAATTATTTAACTGCAACATAATGCTCGTATTATTGAAAATAAAATGATACACTTTTGTTTGATTGTTTTTAGCAAACAGTAAATGCATGTGCACGTGAAGGAACTGTACCATAACTAGATACTAGTACTATAACACTTATAATGCTTAAAATGAAATGTATCGCTGGTTTTCAGTATGTTTCTTATTTAGATACATATACATGTTTTCTTTTCTTTTTCATTTTGAGTCCCCTATCCGGTTCAGCTAAATATAATTATATTTGGACACATTTTTAAATTGGAGTGTATACTTATCTCTTAGTTTGATTTTCGTTTTTTGAGATATGTGTAATGAATGACCGATCGCTTCTACTTACTATTCTTTCTTTTAGTTACATATTCAGTAATTACATTTATTACAAATTTCTTTATTATTTATTGTGATTCATTTTATTTCAGTATCAATAGTGATTTGATATGAAAATAGTTCAATACATATAATAAATATATATGATGATAATGGGCAGCCTTGCCTTACGCCTCTTTGCATCGGTAAAACTTCTGCTATATAATCACTGCTAGTGACCATTTATATTATTATAAAACAGTTTTATCCAAGTAATAAGGGGGTCTCTAAAATTAAAAGGATTTAAACATTTGCTGAGAAAATTATGATTCAGGCTATCAAAAGCTTTTCGTGGTCTGAACAGAACATGAGGCTTGGAAGGTCTATAGTTTCAAAGATTAATCGAACATATAATGTCCCTTCATATAACCAGTTTCATTGGTACACATTATTTGGGATGATACGTTTTTTAATTTGATTCGCAACGGCTTTTTTGCAATTTTATAGTCAACGTTGAGTAGACTTATAGGCTAGAAATTTGATAATATATCTAACTGTTTTCCCGATTTGGGTAATATAGTAATAATGCTTTGTTTCTGGAGATCTGTTAGTTTACCCTTATTGCACGACTAGTGTATTGATTTCAAATAGTATACTTTAATATCTGGTCAAACGTTTTATAGAACTCACTTATCAGAGCATCCGAATCGGGGTCTTTATTGTTTGTCATATCTTACAGAGATTACCACCACTCATACTCGGTTAACAATGCATCACATTGTGTTGACTGCTTATGTGTACGTTTTGTGATCGGCCTGGAAACAATCAAACATAGGGCTACCGGCCCCCTGTATTTTGTATAGTGCTTTGTAGAACTTAACAAGTTCCTTTAATATTTCTATTTTTGATTACTTTTTATAGTACAGTAGAATCGTCTCCATCTGAGAGCTTCGACTGTGCTACCAAATGCATGTTTTGTAGAGTAAAAGAATAATATTGAAAAACAGCGGACGATACCTTTCGTTTCCAGCGTTATAAGGGTTAATTCACTGATATAAGCTTCACACGTCCATTTATTCGAATTTGAGTATCACTAATGCAATGTATGCAACATTTCCTTTTTCAGTTATTTTATAGCAAAGTTTGCCCCATCCATGATGCAACTATATATAAGTGTGAAGATTTCTAAACGTTTCGATATACTAGTGCATATAAACCCACACGTACCAAGCAGAGCTTCGTGTGCCTAACACTTTAATGTTTGTGTATACATTACTGTTGTAGAACGTTCAGGATTTCATTTAATCTTTAGTGTACTTCAGTTGTCGCACCACATATGTAACTATGACACGTATGAACAGTTTGGTGGAAGGTTATCCAAGATAATAGTCTCTAGATGGTTTTGGTTTATGAATGTTGTAGTGGAAACAGTTTCATGAAACGTTATCAATGTAGAAGTTAGTCATAGATACATACACACATATCTGTATGCAACATTAGTTATCAAAGCAGATATCTAAGGAGTGTAGTAAATATAACTATTCGTACAGAATAAAACTTTTTACCCAACCAATAATGCAAACCCAATTAATCGATAGAACAGAACATATGTTTATATATAAGATGTGTACATAGTACATCGTCTAAATGCATACAACATAGTATACATAATTATTGGTAATTTAATTTTTAATTAGTTTCATATAATAATTATATTTAATACTAGTATATATAATATATAATTCATATCATTTCAAACGTTTTAACAAGAGAGTTTCTATCAGTCTAGTACTGATTACTTACGGTAAAGAGGATGACGATAATTGTATAGTGTATACTAAATAAGCATTAACACAGTAGTCTAAAGGTGCAGATCAACTAATACTAATATGTGTATGTTTCATTGCATAGAGATTGTATTCTGTTTTCACATTGTTATGTTTTCCGACAACATAGAAATGATTTTCCGTTCCCGCGACAAAGCTGCCATATTCATTGTTGGCGATAAAAGATTATTTTGAAGCGTATTATCTCTATCTGACCCGCGATATAATTATGGTATAGCCATATTAAGCAATGTAATACATATATTTAGCTGACACTCCCCACGTTAGAGAATCTAAATTCATCATTACCGGAAGAAATACCGACCTCAAGATGGAAAGGCCAGCTGGATAGCTTCCATACATGAACTAATTCGAAATTACCCACTGGGATGCGAACCTACAACGATGTGTGGCAAGCGATTTGAAGCCAACAATCGTAACCACTCGACAACGGAGGGAGCCCCCCCCTCCCCCACCGATTATACCACAAGCCATGTTGGTGTATTGACTATTGACATTTACAACCTCTATATTAAGATATCTCGTATATATCCAGTATGGGCATAACTAGTGATGAGCAACTGTTTAATGGCTGATATTCGCTGCAATTTTAATTTACGACGGTATAGTTCACTTGCAAATTCTAAGCACCAATATCGAGCCAGACTTTGGATAATTGCAAACATGATATAACCGGAACAATGCAAAGGTTCGGAAGTCTGTGCGATAGTTAGCCATTACACAGTATAACTTTTGATATTGTACATGCATGCAGTCGGTATTGTTTCCTGTTGTATCTCTTCTGTACAAATGTTGAGCACGTCTCATTGAAGTTTTTGAAATACAAATAATAATAATAATAATAATAAAGACTTTATTTATCGAGAGTACTCATTTAACAAAAGTTAATCTACCACGAGGCCCTCAAATGTGTTGTGCATCATGAATTGTTTCGAAGCATATGTTATTATTCAATATTTAAAAACAAATCGTGTTCATAGGCATTAAATATGTTAATTGTTATGTGTACATACGGATAAATGAAATTGACTTCTTTGTTTGTTCGAGTTTTACGTCTGCATCAGCACCATTTTGGGCTATATCGCAGACGTGCACTTTACCTGACAACATATTTCCTGGGCAGGTTCCAGCGGTTATCTAGTACTTGGTGCAAATTGCCAACATTTTCATATCTATGAGAAACGGCCTGAGCGGGGCTCGAACCAATGACCACCAGTGATGGTAGGCTACAGTGGTATACATGTCAGCGACCGTAACCATACGATCACGGACAGATGAAATTGACCAATACAAATAGTATTTGAGTTATTAATATTTACAAGGCTATTTCTTTTTTATACGGAACCCCAAAAGAAATGAACAGGTGCATATTTGTTACTATTACGTGTACACGCATATAGACATGAATGCATATATTCCAGGCTGTTACTATTACGTGTACACGCATGTAGACATGACTACATATATTCCAGGCTGTTACTATTACGTGTACACGCATATAGACATGACTACATATATTCCAGGCTGTTACTATTACGTGTACACGCATATAGACATGAATACATATATTCCAGGCTGTTACTATTACGTGTACACGCATATAGACATGAATACATATATTCCAGGCTGTTACTATTACGTGTACACGCATATAGACATGAATACATATATTCCAGGCTGTTACTATTACGTGTACACGCATGTAGACATGACTACATATATTCCAGGCTGTTACTATTACGTGTACACGCATATAGACATGAATGCATATATTCCAGGCTGTTACTATTACGTGTACACGCATATAGACATGAATACATATATTCCAGGCTGTTACTATTACGTGTACACGCATATAGACATGACTACATATATTCCAGGCTGTTACTATTACGTGTACACGCATGTAGACATGACTACATATATTCCAGGCTGTTACTATTACGTGTACACGCATATAGACATGACTACATATATTCCAGGCTGTTATTATTACGTGTACACGCATGTAGACATGAATGCATATATTCCAGGCTGTGGTGAGCATGTAGCACAGTTTTCAGGGTTAGTGCTATTCACTAAGCTGGTGTTATTAAATACACATGTGAGAGCGAATGCGATATTACGCTGTTCCATTTCTCTATACGCCGAACAACAATGCTCTTGACCATACTTTTTATCCATAAATATTTAGATTTCAGCCATTGAAGGGGCCGTAACTATTGTTGCTAGAAGTTGTGGCCCGACCCATTTGCCTTTCTTTAATTTGTCATGTTTTGGATTCACATGTATATGTAAAACGAATCGAGCAAATACTGTATGATTACGCTAAAGGCCAGTGTTGAAATTAGTGGAATAACACAATTGATTTCTCACCTCTTTGCACGTATGGTACCGTTGCATATTGAAATGTTAAACATTTCGGACTCAACTGTCAGTGACCTCATTTATTGTCTTCTAAACACGACGTTATAGTGCCATTTAAATCACGGTTGCAGCGTTTTTCACCTCAACCACTTTTCAGCCTAAAATATAAAAGACTATTTGTTTGTTTAAGTGAATGATCGAATACTATTTCACATATGAACATAGAACGTTATTATTATCACTCGTGGCTAACATCACTCGTGATAATAAAGCTTTCAATATTCATTCGGTGAACTATAATTCGATCAAACACGGAAACAAACAAATAGAGATTGACCTAATTCTGAACTATTAGCGTTCATTTATATTTGTAAAACGACAGCGTATGTGAATATACACACTAATTATAACGTAGGTACATAGTTACGCCATGCACAATATTGTACAATGTAGCTAATTTGATCCAAATACAAAACCATATAAGCCTCTCAGTCTTGAACATATTTAAAGACGTGTACGTCTTAATTTTAAAGTGGTCGACTATATCATATCTTTGGACCAGAATACCGCCTCCGTGGTCGAGTGGTTAAGGTCGCTGACATGTATACCACTGTAACCTATCATCACTGATGGTCACGGGTTCGAGCCGCGCTCAGGCCGTGTCTCATTTATATGAACAAGTTGGCAGTTTCTTACGGAGGTTGGTGCACCCAAGTACTGGTTAACCGCTGGAGCCTGCCCAGGAAAGTGTTGTTAGGTAAACTGCCCGCCGGTGATATAACCCGAAATGGTGCTGATGCAGGCGTAAAACCCGAAATATATCATATATAACATATAGACCAGAATATTCTAAAGAATTCTGCGACCCAAAAGGTATATCAAGCGATGTTTGATATTGAAACGATCTAAGCCAAGTATACTGTTTATATCTTTCTGGGATATCTCGAATGTTCATATTGATGATGATGATGATGATGATGATGATGATGATGATGATGATGATAATAATAATAGCGATGATTGACTAACAGGGTGCTCAATGTACATGAAAAAGTGGCAAACGGCATTATTAGACGATTATTAATTTACGAAAAACTTAGGCTAAGATCTCTATAGAATGCTATTGCCTACAATAAGGTCCGCCTAGTGGGAGTTCGATGACAACAGTCGAGCAGGGCGAGTATGAAATGGAGGAAGCCACAACGACGATAGCTACAACAACGAAAAAGACTAAATCGAAACGAAAACACAGGAAACAGCCAAAGTCTCGGAGACAAAAGCGTCCAAAGAACTTGAAAAAGAAGCCTACACCTGCAGTGAAATGTAAGTTATGTATTGATCACTCCTTATGCGCAGACAAGCATAACACTGATTCTGAACAGTATAACTTGTGAATCAAAATAAACAAATCGGTTGAATTACAATCCTAATTATTTGCCGCATGCTTAAACAATATATGGCTTTACATTAATAGTAGCATAAGGAGAGCGATATAGACTCAACATTTTGTAGGGGACGATATAGACTCAACATTTTGTAGGGGACGATATAGACTCAAATCTTTTTGTAGGGGTCGATATAGACTCAACATTTTGTAGGGGTCGATATAGACTCAACATTTTGTAGGGGACGATATAGACTCAAATCTTTTTGTAGGGGTCGATATAGACTCAACATTTTGTAGGGGTCGATATAGACTCAACATTGTGTAGGGGTCGATATAGACTCAACTATTTTTGTAGGGGTCGATATAGACTCACCTCTTTTTGTAGGGGTCGATATAGACTCAACTATTTTTGAATAAAAATAAACAAAACGGTTGCATTGCAATCCTAATTATTTGCCACATGCTTAGTATATGTATTTCTTAATAGTAGTATAAGGGGGCGAAATAGACTCAACATGTTTTGTAGGGGGCGATATAGACTCAACTGTTTTAAAGGGGGCCGTTATAGGCTAGGGGGGCGGCGAAATAGACTCAACATGTTTTGTAGGGGGCGATATAGACTCAACTCTTTTAAAAGGGACCGATATAAGCTCAACTTGTATGTAGAGGGCGATATAGACTCAACATGTTGTGTAGAGGGCGATATATAGATATTATCAAATTGTATTGTACATAGTTTTACCTTTACCCAGACAACATGATTACAATTCAGGCAATACGTATCAACTAGATAGGCGTATACGTGCTATGTAGGTTGTGTAAGAAGAACGTGGCGTTCAGCATACACACATGATATGGTTGTACAATTGAATACTTGATTTTACAGTTGCTAAATTTGCAACAAAATATTTCATTTCTGTAGTTGTGTGACGTCATATTTGCGATTTATAGATAGCTTGGTCATGTCAGAATCGATATTATATTTGTATTTACGTTATTTATAGTTGAATAAAACATGGTTAGTACGCGTCTGAACTCCAAACCATGTTTTACTCGCCAATGAACAACGGAAAGACACATCTTATTTCTTAAATAACTTATTTTGAAGTCTTTCTCTGTTACGATAAAACACAGTCAGGCATTAACAATTTACATAATATACGAAATACAGTAATGTTGTTGATGTAGTATGTAGTATGTGACCTGACAATGTAATTGCTGTTCTTCATAAGACAAAACAACTGAAAAGTGTTGACTATTTTACGGCCATGTTTCACATTGCAGTTACTCCAGCACCCACATTAGCCCCGACGGCACCACAAACAACCCCTGCATCTACCCTCGCCCCAACCCCTGCACCAACGCCAGCTCCCACGCCTGCATTACCAGCGACTCCAATCAAAGCTAAACCAGTAAAGACGGCATCAAAGAAGAAGGCTCGTCGCAAAGGTACAAAGAGGAGGAGTTTTGATAGAGCCGAAGTCACACACGTCATACAATGTCATAATAGTACAATAATAAGTAGTGCACACAAAATGGAAATAATAAAAGTTAATCTTATTATTACATGACATGCATAGCGCCCTAATGGAACCCTCAAATAGTTACGTTTATCAAGGTAAAATTGCGTATGCACATACTAGAAAAAGGAGTTACACTGATAAACATTAAATGTTGTAAATTTAATCATATCTAGTAAATTTGGTTGGAAATGTTGTGGTTATACATGTAGTACAGTTGGTTGGTAAATTTGGTCATAAATATAGTAAATTTGGCAATAAATGTTGTACATCTGGTCATAACTAGTATAATTGGTTAGTAAATTTGGTCATACATGTGGTACATTTTGTAATATAAACGTTGAAAGTCATTCGTTATTACATATAGCGTAAATGTTACTACACCTATTATTCGTTATTACACGAAAACGAAAGATGTGTTGATTTGACTACTTATATTTATACTACTTTCATTTTTAACATTAACATACTCTTTAATATTTTTACTATCCAACCAGCATGTTTAATTGATACAATGCTGAATGCATGGGTTCCATTTCCCCGCTGGGCAGCCTTTGTACACAATGTAAACTCATCTTTGGGAACAGCTGTTTTAACAAATGTTCACAGCTTTGACGGACATAGTACTTACTCCAAATTTCTGTAAGCTTCGTAGCAGTTCCACCATACAACTTTTAGCGTGTTGTAAATGCAACAGACCGAATGGGGATTTAAACAACTAAAAAGTCGTGTAAATATAAATCACGTCATTTTATGTGTACTTACTCTTAGTGTGTATAATAACCGTGCAAACAAGACACGACGACTTTGATTCAACGATGATATGTTGATGGACCTAAATTAATGAGGTCATTAGTGAGATAATTAGATCTCTTATCAAAGTTTGCCACGGAAACGTTCGAGTTGAAAGACGAGTTAATTCTTTTACACATGTATATAGTACCGCGTGGTACCTTCTGAAAAGCTCAGAAGATCAACTAAATGTGCAGTACAGACTGTGCTATTCGAGTAACGTTAATGGTATGGTGACTAACGTTTTGGAATGGGTGGCTGTACATAGGTCGTTGAGGACAACACAGTGCAGATAAAAGCTATCATGTGTGTATATGTTAAACTCGAAAACTTGAAAAGCTCGATGGAATTAGAGAATTAGAGAATTTGAGACTCGGGTTAGAGATCGAACTGCCTATAGAGTATCTAGAGAGCATGTCACCGTTGAATCTCGAATCGTGTCAATATCAAATGTATTCTACATCTTCACAACAGTAACATATATGCTTCAGGCAAAACACGTGCATGTCAATAAATCTGTGCTTGCCAGAAATACCCAATTATTCTTCTATAATTTCAATTGTGTTTTCAGAACGGTTTACAATCTCCAGTATTTTTAATTATAACAATATTTTGAATTCATACCATGTCATGTAAATCATGCTCTTTTCATTGATGGGTTTATATATGCTATTGATTGCTGTAGTGTTAATTCATATGTATATGTACTAATTGATCAATTAGGGTAGTTATTCTCGTGTACCATCACACATGTTTATTATTTGCAGTGTAGTCAATTAAACAACGTTGTTGCCGGAAAGACGCCATGTTGAATACATGACGGAAGTTGATATTAACTGTATTTTAAACATTGAGGATACCTATTTTATGATTATCTATGTAAATAATGTTTCATTTCTACATTGTAGTTCTAACAATCTTGCGGTATTTATAATTATAGTAAACTGCTTACATTGATTCTCCATTTTCTGTTCTACATAGAAATGTATATAAAATGTAAAACATTAAACCATTTCTATGAAATTAAGTTTAGTACTTTTGAGATGTTATTTTTGGTACTTTCCGAATTGTCTATGATTGTTTGCTACCAAATTAAATGTCAACATTAATGTTCAAACATATAAGTAAGGGTAAGACAAACGTTATTAGAACAATATCACGCAACTGTTACCAGCAAACCTTTTCATACCAACTATTTAATTGAGTGGGGTCACACAATAACAGTATATTTTAAATGTCATAATATATTCTTATTGCTGCAAATAGCAAACGTAAGATCACTTTTATGAAACGGATTATTTGTTTGTGTATACTTTCATTAGGTACGAATTGAATGACTTACTTTTAGTTTCATTTTCAGAGAACTGTATTGCAAATGGTGATTTCAAAGTAAGGGAAGTAATACATGTACATATTAAATAGCACCAGTACAACAACACATAGAGCGCACACAGAAACACCATTTTGTAGCAAAATGTGTGTCCAATTAAATTATTGATACAACAACAGTATAGCACTTATGTATAAATGGAATTCCGTCAACAGTTGACGTACCCTGTATGACTAAATAGTATGCATTGTATTTTGTTAAGAATTTAAATATTTAAAGTAATGACATATACTATGTGGACTTTGGTTTCCAAAACTTTATACTTTTCCCAACTTTTTATTGTGTTTTCACATTTGCAGGAACTGTCTCAGTGTTTCATATGTCAGTCATCAATAAACGGCGGAAGATTCATAGACACTAAATTGTTCCAAAATGAATGATTCTTTTGTCAGCCAAGTTGTTTGACTACACATCTAGTTTTCCACCAGATGTGAAAGTTTAATCTGAAGTAAACGTTTATATTTATTTCGATGGATAATTTAAAGACCTAATGAGGCCACATTTATTTTCGGGGGTGCTAGTATAAATGCTTTGCTTAAGAATAATTAGAAATATTAGACTTTCGTCTGTGTGACAGTACAACATGATATTGCTATACAATGCACATGCCCAATCAGGTTTCTGCGGAGGTACATGGTAGATCATGATCTATAAAATAGGTCTTTAACAAATGACATACAAAACATGCCAGTTCCGTTAGTTATACAATCTCAATGTGAAGAGCATGATTTATTTGTAATTCTATGTCCATGACACCATTTTATACCAGGGTCACAATGACATTACAATCAATCTTCTTCTTGTTTTTTGTTTGGCAGTTCCAGTTATGTTTTGCTCTTGAATTTCACAATGGCTGTGGTGTTTCATGTATATGTTCCAAATTTGGTTGTGCTTTTATATACTTGGTAGCTTGGGAGGAAAAACAATGCTTATTAACATGCGTTGTGAAGTTGTTTGTAATGCATAACGTGTGCGCAACCTGTAACCAGTAGTAACATAGGATTGTGGTATTTACCATACAATGCGTTTTCTTGATGTATTGATTACATAATGTACCTACACCGCCAAACGATATATATATAATATATATCTTTATTACTATCAAAGAGTTAAATTGATCCTACCAATGTGCCAATATTTCATTCCAAATTATTTAAAGTCTTTTGGCACAGTGAATTAAGTATAATTTCTCACAGAGTAATGAATACATACAGTCTACATCAGTTATGTCGAATTCCGTCGGACCGAAAACAATACTTCGACATAACCGGAGAATTCCGACATAACCGACTTTGATATAGCGGATGTAGACTGTATATATACAAATATATATAAGGTATGGACTTTTATTTGTCTTAGAATGACGTTAATGTTTCAGGTCAATCCCAATCTGGGTATGTCGCAGGAACAGGGGCTAAACCCCATGTCGGTGGTGGGTTGGCCCCAATACCGGTAGTGAAGGTAGTTCCTCAAGTTTATCCCCAACCCGTACCGACAACTACACCGGCTCCCACTACTAAGTCGCCATCGCAGTACTTGTACGAGCCTCACTCGTGCCCCAAGATGGATGTCGCTACCTGGGAAAACGAAGTGGTAATTTATGACAACAGAAATTGTGCAATGTAAGTGCAGAATGTTTAAGTCTATCGATCTTACTTTGTCCCCTGTCTTGTTCATTAAGTGGTATTGTGTCCCTTTAATATCTACAACATATTATATGCAGCGTATAATGTCGCTATAACGTCCTTATATTTTAACTAGTGACCAGATGATGAATCAGTATCATTAGTGTATTGTGATAGTGTTTTGTACAATAGGGCATTTGTATATATCGATGTTCTAGTAAAACGCGGTTGACTAGTACCGATACAACATTGTATTGTACCTTACTGATGTATCGCCTTTGCAATGTTCTAGTAAAACGCGGTTGACTAGTACCGATACAATATTGTATTGTACCTGACTGATGTATCGTCCATTGCAACGTTTGTATATTATTCCTTACTGATCTTGCAATGTTCCAGTAGAACGCGGTTAACAGTCGTCTGCACGATATAGTCTGGTACCCTGCTGTTCTATTGCCTCTTGTAGTGTTCTAGTAGAACGCGGTTAACAGTCGTCTGCACGATATTGTCTGGTACCCTGCTGTTCTATTGCCTCTTGTAGTGTTCTAGTAGAACGCGGTTAACAGTCGTCTGCACGACATTGTCTGGTACACTTCTGTTCTATTGCCTCTTGCAATGTTCCAGTAGAACGCGGTTAACAGTCATCTGCACGATATTGTCTGGTACCCTGCTGTTCTATTGCCTCTTGCAGTGTTCTAGTAGAACGCGGTTAACAGTCGTCTGCACGACATTGTCTGGTACCCTGCTGTTCTATTGCCTCTTGCAGTGTTCCAGTAGAACGCGGTTAACAGTCGTCTGCACGGCATTGTCTGGTACCCTGCTGTTCTATTGTCTCTTGCAGTGTTCTAGTAGAACGCGGTTGGAAGTCGTCTGTGCTATTGTGGCACGTCAAGTGCTATATCGCATCTTGTATTATTCTAATACACCGTGGTTCTGGAGTGTATCGTACAATATTATCTTGAATGTACACTTCTGTCGACGCTTGCAGAATGCTGTTGGCTGCTGTCTTTTACAAATATATTGGCCTGTATCGTAATGATATTTCGCCTCTGAATCACAGTAAGCCTTACATTGAATAGACTATGGAAATGCTTATAACACATTAACAATAGTTCATTCCAAGTAATATACCTCTGGTTGTATCTTTCAGAATTATTCGAATGAACCCCACATTACGGTATGTTATTTCCAATGTTCACATATTTACCGCGTAAATTGGTTAAACCAGGAGATGGAATGTACATGGTTGGGACCATCTCAAATCTGACCCATTGGCCTGGGGTACCTGTTACTCATGCTTTTATTTACTTGCTATATATACTGAGTCAAAACAGAAAAACTAAAAATGACGTAAAACGGATAAAACCATAGAAAGGTTTAATATATTATTACGTATCAGTACCGGGTATCTTATTGCAACGTCAGCTAACCATAAACACAGGTAAATAAACACCTGATAATCCTGGAACGCCGAATTCCCGATTTGCACGTGCTCCTCAACAAAGACAACTTCCTACACATGTACAAATCGGAAAACCGGTTTATTGTACTGTTATTGCATTATCATCGAGGAAAAACACCTTACATACCCATTGTTACCTCTAACAAAATGCCTAGGCTAAACCGCAATCAGAGAATGCGTGCCATTGGCATGATTGACGGCGGTTTACGTCAGCGTGACGTCTCAAATCGACTCAGGGTTACGCGGATCACGATAACACGTCTACTTCGACGTTATCGAACACATGGATCGGTGGACGACCGTCCAAGATCTGGTCGACCACGTGTGACGACGCGTGAACAGGACCGTCACATTCGGACGTCACATTTACGTGACCGGTTCCTACCTGCTACGCACACAACTGCCGTTACTCCTGGGATGACCAACAATCGCATCAGTGCACAAACAGTCAGGAACCGGCTCGGTGAACGTGGCATTCGTGTCTATCGGCCATACGTTGGACCCATCCTGACACGACGTCACCGTGACGTACGGCGGGAATGGACGACGGAACGTGCTCGCTGGACTCGGTTACAGTGGAATTCGGTGATGTTTAGCGATGAATCGCGGTTCTGTTTGCGTCGAGCGGATGGCAGAGAGCGGGTATATCGCAGACGCGGTGAACGTTACGCCGACGCATGTGTACGTCAGGTCGATCTGTTCAGGGGCGGAAGCGTTATGGCGTGGGGCGGTATCACCTTCGGCAGTCGCACTGTTAGTGGTGGACGGGAACCTAAACGCCCAGCGGTACTGTGAATAGATCCTTGCGCCAGTTGTTGTGCCGCTCTTTAACGCCAACAGAAACGTCACACTGTTCCAACAGGACAACGCCACGTGTCATACTGCTCGGATTTCCACCACATTATTGGAGCAGAACAATATTGAAACCCTGCCGTGGCCTGCGTTGTCACCAGACTTGTCACCAATAGAACATGTGTGGGATACGTTAGACCGCCGCGTCAGACGACGTCAGCCGGTAACGTTAAACCAACTGAGGGATGTTTTGCGTCAGGAGTGGACAAATATTGACCAGCAAGAGATTCAGACACTCTTCCGTTCGATGCGACGGCGGTGCATTGCAGTGAGAGACGCAAATGGTGCCCATACTCGGTATTGACGTCTGTGTGAAAACTCCATTAGACCCCTGTCCGACGAATTACGTCATCACGCAGCAGACAGTTTCGGAGGCTCATTATGCTTTATGAGCTCCTCTTTCAAACATGTTGGACCATCATCTTATGAATTTTCAAAGAATTTTCTTAATAAATGTTGAAATTATAGACACATAATCACCAGGTATCGTTTCTTTTTTGACTCAGTATATATTTATATATATAGTGTTATTGATGTGATGGAGATTATTGCCAGGGTTTGTGGTGGTGGTGCTTCATGCAAAGTCTACAAAGTATTGGTATCAGGTGCGAAATGCCCGGAGTTCGCGCTCAGCCGTAGCTGTTACGAGTGTGCCCTTAGGCAAGGCATATAAATTCCACATTGCTTCTTCTCCCTCCCTCGTGGCGATGGATTCCATCAGGAATGAGGTCCCGAGAGTGATCAATATAAGTTGCAGGAAATTGTTTCGCAATCGAGCTAAACTAAATTTGTATAACCTAATTATTGGTCTCAGAACAATTGAGTAGATGCAAGTGTGAGAATTGTTCAGACCAAGTCTGGCACCGAGGCTATATTACTATCTCCAATCTCAATCTCAGTTTAGTAGTTCAGACCAAGTCTGGCACTGAGGCTATATTACTAGTTTAGCGCTTCTCAATGATTCAGTTAAGTATAAATCTCAATCTCAGACTCGACGAATTCAGGGATCGCAGGTTCGATCCCCGTCTGACCCTAATACAATTAACAGTCTTTCAGATGTGACATTAAACCTATGTCTCGTGTCGGTGCTTTACACCGTGCACGTAAAAGAACCAGATGATACTCTGTAATGGGTCTCTGTCTGTATCATTGCACTATCCTCCAACAATCTAAAATGACTAATCTCTTCAGGAGGCGTCGCTCATATGGACAACCTGTAGCGACGATAAATAAGCGTAAAACACAAACACACACAAGACGAATTTATGGAGCTAGAGTTCGAGATCTGAAAACAGTTCTATAACCTAGCACCCAGTGCAATAAGAATAGTAAACAATAAATACAAATGTATTCGGGTACAATAGTATCAGAGAACATATTATGCATATGTATTTTTGTTGCTTGACTTATTGAACACACATTTGAATACCATTGTTACACTGTTTCTGCCAATGTTTGGTCAAATTCGTCCTTTAAGTTAGGAGATGACGCTCAACTGATGTTCGTTAACTTACTTGCTTTCTTGACGAATTGACCAAACATGTGCAAGCAAGTAAATGCAATAGATGTTATTGCCAGAGACAGAGTTAATCAAACGTACTCGGAAAAGGAATTGTTCGGGAAATTTAGATGTCAACAGGCATGCAAGATTTGAAGAAACGTGAATCTAATGACATTCTGTTTTAGGCAATACTTAATCAAAGTTAATGTTATATGTAAATGGGTTTAACTCGTATGAGTCCTTATTTCATGTTCACAGAATGTGTACAGACATTTTTCACGCTTATGTCGACAAAAAATAAACATTTGCAAGTAAAAGTATCTAAATATATTAAAGAATGTATACTAATAAGGAAAAATGTCCTGGACATTTTAATTGTTTCTTAAATGTATGTTGTATGAACATGTATAAATATACATGTATATATTTAATATTCATTACCATTTGTATTTATATTTGTCTTTGCCATAGTTTTGTGTGTTTGTAAATGGCCAAAGGCAACTTGTTTGCTGATTATGCCAATACAGTTGAATTTAATTGAATTATATATGGAAATAACAGCACATTCCTGTTCAGGTTTGATATAATTTGTACTAATTGGTCTCAGTGAACGGTTCTTGCAAACAAACTATTAGTCTCAGTGAACGGTCGTTGCAAGCAAACTATTAGTCTCAGTGAACGCTCGTTGCAAGCAATCTGTTGATGAATGATGGACTCAAAAATGTGATTTTGACATTACTAATAGGACTAGACTAGGTTACGCACCCGGTCTACTACAGCGACGGCGAGTGGTAACACAATAATGTAATATGGAAATGATGTAATCCATCGCCAAGAGGGAATTCCTAATGTAATCCATCGCCATGGGGGAATTCCTGATGTAGTACATCGCCAAGAGGGAATTCCTGATGTAGTACATCGCCAAGAGGGAATTCCTGATGTAGTACATCGCCAAGAGGGAATTCCTGATGTAGTACATCGCCAAGAGGGAATTCCTGATGTAGTACATCGCCAAGAGGGAATTCCTGATGTAGTACATCGCAAAGAGGGAATTCCGGATGTAGTACATCGCCAAGAGGGAATTCCTGATGTAGTACATCGCCAAGAGGGAATTCCTGATGTAGTACATCGCAAAGAGGGAATTCCTGATGTAGTACATCGCCAAGAGGGAATTCCTGATGTAGTACATCGATAAGAGGGAATTCCTGATGTAGTACACCGCCATGGGGGATTCCTGATGTAGTACATCGATAAGAGGGAATGCCTGATGTAATCCATCGATGTGAGGGAATGCCTGATGTAGTACATCGCCAAGAGGGAATTCCTGATGTAGTACATCGCCAAGAGGGAATTCCTGATGTAGTACATCGCCAAGAGGGATTCCTGATGTAGTACATCGCCAAGAGGGATTCCTGATGTAGTACATCGCCGAGAGGGATTGCCTGATGTAGTACATCGCCAAGAGGGAATTCCTGATGTATTCCATCGATGAGAGGGAATGCCTGATGTATTCCATCGATGAGAGGGAATCGATGGGGAATGCCTGATGTATTCCATCGATGAGAGGGAATGCCTGATGTATTCCATCGATGAGAGGGAATGCCTGATGTATTCTATCGATGAGAGGGAATGCCTGATGTATTCCATCGATGAGAGGGAATGCCTGATGTATTCCATCGATGAGAGGGAATGCCTGATGTATTCCATCGATGAGAGGGAATGCCTGATGTAGTACATCGATGAGAGGGAATGCCTGATGTATTCCATCGATGAGAGGGAATGCCTGATGATGCAATCCATCGATGAGAGGTAATGTCTGATGATGTAATCCATCGATATGAGGGAATGCCTGATGTAATCCATCGATATGAGGGAATGCCTGATGTAATCCATCGACATGAGGGAATTCCTGATGTAATACATCGACATGAGGGAATGCCTGATGTAATACATCGACATGAGGGAATGCCTGATGATGTAATCCATCGATGTGAGGGAATGCCTGATGATGTAATCCATCGACATGAGGGAATGCCTGATGTAATCCATTGATATGAGGGAATGCCTGATGATGTAATCCATCGACATGAGGGAATGCCTGATGATGTCATCCATCGACATGATGGTATTCTTGATGATGTAATCCATCGACATTAGGGAATGCCTGATGATGTAATACATCGATATGAGGGAATGCCTGATGATGTAATCCATCGACATGAGGGAATGCCTGATGATGTAATCCATCGACATGAGGGTACTCTTGATGATGTAATCCATCGACATGAGGAAATGCCTGATGATGTAATACATCGATATGAGGGAATGCCTGATGATATAATACATCGATATGAGGGAATGCCTGATGATGTAATCCATCGATATGAGGGAATGCCTGATGATGTAATCCATCGATATGAGGGAATGCATGATGATGTAATACATCGATATGAGGGAATGCCTGATGATGTAATCCATCGATATGAGGGAATGCATGATGATGTAATACATCGACATGAGGGAATGCCTGATGATGTAATCCATCGACATGAGAGAATTCCTGATGTAATCAATCGACATGAGAGAATTCCTGATGTAATCCATCGACATGAGGTAATTCCTGATGTAATCCATCGACATGAGAGAATTCCTGATGTAATCCATCGACATGAGGTAATTCCTGATGTAATCCATCGACATGAGAGAATTCCTGATGTATTCCATCGACATGAGGTAATTCCTGATGTAATCCATCGACATGACGGAATTCCTGATGTAATCCATCGACATGAGGTAATTCCTGATGTAATCCATCGACATGAGGTAATTCCTGATGTAATCCATCGACATGAGGTAATTCCTGATGTAATCCATCGACATGACGGAATTCCTGATGTAATCCATCGACATGAGGTAATTCCTGATGTAATCCATCGACATGAGGTAATTCCTGATGTAATCCATCGACATGACGGAATTCCTGATGTAATCCATCGACATGAGAGAATTCCTGATGTAATCCATCGACATGAGGGAATACCTGATGATGTAATACATCGATATGAGGGAATACATGATAATGTAATCCATCGACATGACGGAATTCCTGATGTAATCCATCGACATGAGGTAATTCCTGATGTAATCCATCGACATGATGGAATGTCTGATGTAATCTATCGACATGAGGTAATTCCTGATGTAATCCATCGACATGACGGAATTCCTGATGTAATCCATCGACATGAGGGAATTGCTGATATAATCCATCGACATGAGAGAATTCCTGTTGTAATCCATCGACATGACGGAATTCCTGATGTAATCCATCGACATGAGGGAATACCTGATGTAATCCATCGACATGACGGAATTCCTGATGTAATCCATCGACATGAGAGAATTCCTGATGTAATCCATCGACATGACGGAATTCCTGATGTAATCCATCGACATGACGGAATTCCTGATGTAATCCATCGACATGAGGTAATTCCTGATGTAATCCATCGACATGAGGGAATACGTGATGTAATCCATCGACATGAGGGAATTCCTGATGTAATCCATCGATATGAGGAAATGCCTGATGATGTAATCCATCGATATGAGGGAGAGAGAAGAGGGAGAGAGAATGATTTAAGTATCTTATCTTGCACAGCGACACAACCACCGTAGTTCTGATGTCGCTCGAACTCAAAACCTCACAATTACAAGGAAACTACCGTCTCCATTACACCACGGACAATACACCACGGACATTACACCACGGACATTACAACAACTGTAATAATAAGCACGGGCAATTATTTTACGGCAGCTACACTTTACAATTAGCACCAGGGTTCATACATTCACCGCAATGGTGACTTCTCAACGACATAGTTAGCAGGTGCTACCACTCTACCGCTATAGGTTCATACATGCACCGCTATGGTGACTTCTCAACGAAATAGTTAGCATGTGCTACCACTCTACCACTACAGGGTTCATACATGCACCGCTATGGTGACTTCTCAACGAAATAGTTAGCATGTGCTACCACTCTACCACTACAGGGTTCATACATGCACCGCAATGGTGACTTCTCAACGAAATAGTTAGCAGCTGCTACCATTCTACCACTACAGGGTTCATACATGCACCGCAATGTTGACTTCTCAACGAAATAGTTAGCAGGTGCTACCACTCTACCACTACAGGGTTCATACATGCACCGCAATGGTGACTTCTCAACGAAATAGTTAGCAGCTGCTACCATTCTACCACTACAGGGTTCATACATGCACCGCAATGTTGACTTCTCAACGAAATAGTTAGCAGGTGCTACCACTCTACCACTACAGGGTTCATACATGCACCGCAATGGTGACTTCTCAACGAACTAGTTAGCAGGTGCTACCATTCTACCACTACAGGGTTCATACATGCACCGCAATGTTGACTTCTCAACGAAATAGTTAGCAGATACTACCACTCTACCACTACAGGGTTCATACATGCACCGCAATGGTGACTTCTCAACGAAATAGTTAGCAGCTGCTACCATTCTACCACTACAGGGTTCATACATGCACCGCAATGTTGACTTCTCAACGAAATAGTTAGCAGGTGCTACCATTCTACCACTACAGGGTTCATACATGCACCGCAATGTTGACTTCTCAACGAAATAGTTAGCAGGTGCTACCACTCTACCACTACAGGGTTCATACATGCACCGCAATGGTGACTTCTCAACGAACTAGTTAGCAGGTGCTACCATTCTACCACTACATGGTTCATACATGCACCGCAATGTTGACTTCTCAACGAAATAGTTAGCAGATACTACCACTCTACCACTACAGGGTTCATACATGTACCGCAATGTTGACTTCTCAACGAAATAGTTAGCAGATACTACCACTCTACCACTACAGGGTTCATACATGTACCGCAATGGTGACTTCTCAACTAAATAGTTACCAGGTGCTACCACTCTACCACTATAGGGTTCATACATGCACCGCTATCGTGACTTCTCAACTAAATAGTTACCAGGTGCTACCACTCTACCACTATAGGGTTCATACATGCACCGCTATCGTGACTTCTCAACTAAATAGTTACCAGGTGCTACCACTCTACCACTATAGGGTTCATACATGTACCGCAATGGTGACTTCTCAACTAAATAGTTACCAGGTGCTACCACTCTACCATTACACCATTGACTTCATGAACACTTGACTTTTTACAAGATATTGTTATAATAAGACGAAAATACATCATCCCATCAAAAAACGCCAAAAAGGAATGGACTAACATTGACAGTGATTTACGTCCACTTTTTCATAATGTCACTTGAAAACAAAGTCACAATTGTCTAAGCAGATTTGCATTACAATTGAAATAATTCCAGAAATACCACTGTCTATGAACACTTCATTAATATCGCATAACAAGTGTGTGTCTAGCAACTTAAGAATTGGAAGTCGTAATAGTGCAGTGGTAGAGCCTTCGCTTCAGGTGCAGACGAACACGAGTTAGCTCCCCGCTAGAGCCGTTACGAGTGTGCCATTACACAAGGCATTTAAATTCCACATTGCCTCTTCTCTCTCCCGCGAGGCGATGGATTCCATCAGGAATGAGGTCTTGAGTGTGATTAATATAAGTTGTAAGAATTTGTTACGCAATCGAGCTAAATTAAATTGGTATAAAAATTATTGTATGTGAGGAAGTAACATAAATTAGCACAATCTAACTGATACCATTTACCAACATTGCAAACATTATAATATGGAGTCAAAATTCACCAAAACTAGACGATGCTCATACATATTTACTACTTTCGAACATAAACGCAAATCTTTTAGACGAGAATGGTAGATGTCGGTGTTACGCTCCACAGTGTGGGCGACCTATGGTCACTCATTTATAGTTCCTTCGAGAGAGCAGAGTCTATGAACTATACGGACAAAATGGAACGTTTCAAACATGATGTTTATAACGCACTAACGCAATATATTGATTTACAAACAAACAATAACTTAAATGTTGGCTTGCTAAATTTAATATTAGGAGAACTTTGCATAAGAATAATAGTTATATTTTTCCTTTCGAGGACTAAACATGAATAAAGACACATTGCTTTAAATGTTGCAAAACCTCATCTTATGTATGAATGTATTAGAATATCAGGTAATATATGCATTGACCTACTTCTTAATTATGTCTCTTCCTGTCCTTATGTCAGAGTATAGTATAGCTATGACGATTAATTAATCGTGCGAGGGCAGTAAGATGTCTCCCCGTACCAACAGTCAGAGATGTGTAATATACTAGTAGTATAAGTGACAACAGTGGTGGTGATTTACGCTGATTTATCGTCGCTACCGGTTGCCTATATGAGCGACGCCGTCTGAAGAGATTAGTCATTTTAGATTTTTGGAGGATAGTGCAATGATACAGAGACCCATTCCAGAGTCTCCTCTGGATCTCGTACGTGCACGGTGTACAGCATCGACACGAGACCTCGGTTTAAAGTCCCATTTGAAAGACTCTTAATTTTATTAGGGTCAGATGGGGGATCGAACCTGCGATCCCTGGATTACCAGTCCGACGTGTTAACCAACCACTGGACTACAGATCCGGCTGTAGTGACGACAATACGATCGTTGCCCGTACTTAGATTCAGAGATGTATAATATACTAGTAGTCAGAGGTGGTATCATATTAACCTGTCATTGATGTGATGCACTGTACATCACGTTATCTCAGAGATAAATTTAGTTGTATACACATTTATAAATGCGAAACAAGTTCTTACAACTTATACGAATCACTCTCGATACCTCATTCTTGATGTGAGAGAGGTGTATTATGTTTTGGAGTGATATGTTTACCAACATTTATGTATTATGTTTTGGAGTGATATAAATTACCAACATTTATGTATTATGTTTTGGAGTGATATATTTACCAACATTTATGTATTATGTTTTGGAGTGATATATTTACCAACATTTATGTATTATGTTTTGGAGTGATATATTTACCAACATTTATGTATTATGTTTTGGAGTGATATGTTTACCAACATTTATGTATTATGTTTTGGAGTGATATATTTACCAACATTTATGTATTATGTTTTGGAGTGATATATTTACCAACATTTATGTATTATGTTTTGGAGTGATATATTTACCAACATTTATGTATTATGTTTTGGAGTGATATATTTACCAACATTTATGTATTATGTTTTGGAGTGATATATTTACCAACATTTATGTATTATGTTTTGGAGTGATATATTTACCAACATTTATGTATTATGTTTTGGAGTGATATATTTACCAACATGTATGTATTATGTTTTGGAGTGATATATTTACCAACATGTATGTATTATGTTTTGGAGTGATATATTTACCAACATGTATGTATTATGTTTTGGAGTGGTATCTTTACCTACATTTATAAATTGCGTTATTCAGTAGTACCATTGACTATATGTATGTATTACGTTATTCAGCATTACCTTTGGCTACATTAATAGCTTACGTCTAAAGCTCGTTGTTATGCCGTTCACCGAAACGTATGTCCTAAAACGACATAGGGCATAGGATAAACATATGTATGGCCAGTGTGAAAACAAAAGCATTGACAGATGAGATAATGTATGACTGTAACGCATGTCTGTTAGCAAATTATCCACGACTTCTCTCTGAAATATTCCAAAATGTATCTTCGACAGTCTCCTGCAATACCACTACGTGTTTCTGGTTTTAGGTTAAAAAGGTTTAAACTTTATTTATTTTACAACGATTGCGAAGCAAGTTTTGAAAACTTATATTAATCACTCTCGTTGGTGCAGATGGAAGCGTAAACGTGGTCATTCGTGTGGGAGGAAACAGGAGTACCCGGAGAAAACCCACCTGTCCAATCTGGCGACCACTGTACCATCTCACATACTTCCCGGTGCGAGGATCGAACCCGGGTTGCATTGGTGATACGCGAGGGCGCTAACAACTGCGCTAATCGGACAGCCAAGTTAGAAATGTATAGTGTAATGATTATTATATTATTTTCTTTTGGTTGCAGACGACCCACAGTAACATTCCAGGCACCGTATTGGTGACACTTCAGCTCTGATATCGGCGAGGTCATTATTCTTCTACTATATATTATTCCGGCTGTACAGAAGTCATTTGCCGTTGTTCTGGTCTCATAGACGTCAGCCAGGCACCAGCACATTGCAATATACATGTATAACATATGATTCGTTCGAGTGCAACTACACTAAAACGGCGTGACACAAAAGAACAATACGGCTGTCATGTGACTTTAAAACAAATATTATAAATGGATACCGTGAATAAAAAATAATAGATATGTATTTAAAATTATACTATGTGTTCGTAATATGTCAATATCGGTTGTTAGTGTTATTTTAAATAAAGTGTATGTGGACGTGAGTGTACTTTGTGCATTAGTATTGCTGAATGAAGTGGGAGAAATCGATACACGTCTGTGGTCAGAGCGGTCAGAGAGGTGTCCAGTTTACTATAGAACTATGTAGTAGTGGACATTACGCTACCAGAAAAATTCCCCCTAGTGTGTCATCAAAATCCACAAACAACGTTGAAGTATCAGCGAGGGAGTTTGGATCACAGGGATTCGGCACATTTGGGGGTACTAGTATATATATTTAAGTACAGGGATTCTACTCTGTGGGATGTCAGATTTCGCATCGATCAGTAAAATGGCCCTATCTGAAACAATTTTGAACAAATCTGTCCAAATATAATGCCTATCCCGGGTCTTTATAGTGTTCTTCAAATAAAACACAACTTTAAGCTGCATGCATGTATACCTTGCAAACAATTGCCACAGACATTGGCCATAGCTGTCACATTTCCATACTAGGACGGGAGTGTTTTAACAGTGAATAACATTATCAATAAAATGTGTTTCCACTAACGTGTAGGTTTATTCGGCAAAAATGTATGTCAAAAAGAGATTTCGTAGAATTTTTCAATTTGTTTTGCAATGTTTTCAAGCGGCGCAGTTCGCGTTGAAACGAGCGTTCTGATTGGATTATTAGAATGTAACTAGATGTTTGGTTTTTTTATGAAGAATAATCATGGATCTCTTCGAGTGCTAGTCCCTAGTTGATGTCGATGCACTGTAGTATAACTTCACTCATACAACACACGCCTACAAGTACACTGTTGTGTATGGTAACATAGACAATAAATGAAAAGTCCATATCTAGCCACAATTATGTCCACAATGTCGCCTAGTCCCTAGTTGATGTCGATGCACTGTAGTATAACTTCACTCATACAACACACGCCTACAATTACACTGTTGTGTATGGTAACATAAACAATAAATGATAAAGTCCATATCTAGCCACAATTATGTCCACAATGTCGCCGCGTGTTAAACTTATAAGTTTATGAAATGTTTGTGTAAGTTATCTAAGAAGGGGAGGACAACCGTAAGCTGTATAGCTTTCTGTCCAATTCCATAACGCAATTGTTGTAAACAAAAAAGAATCTTGTACATGATAGAACATAAATCAATAAACCAAACTTATATGTTTATACGGCAATTACAATTACGACAATTAGCGAGGTTAATTATTATATTATTTATGACTAGATTGTAAATGCTAATTACCAATAAAAAAACATTTTTTTCAGCCTTGAACGAAAATTACGTGGATAACAATTCGTTCCGTTTAGACCAAGTTTGGCCCAGACCCTAAAAACAATCGAAATGGAGTTGCATAGTACTGATTGCCAGCGACATAGAAGCAAGCAAGAGCAATCCGAGATAGCCACGCTGTCCACATGTGCGCTATCTCTCATTTGGTGAACAATCCGGACCACCTACACATTATAATGTGTTCATCCTTGACTTGATGATGGATGGCCACCTCGGCATATCCACCGACCTTCCGCAAGCCAGTTGGATAGCATTTTCACATGAATAAATTCAACACTCCTCGGTGAGATTCGAACACAGAGAGTTGTGCTTGTGATGTGAAGTCATCACAGTAACCACTCGACCCTCTTATGCTGAATTTATACGACAACTAACCTTGATGTAATATAATATTATTATCTTTTGGCTAAATCCGAAATATGCGGATTGCACAGGATAACCATATATATCATGTGATATTGTGTGAATAATATTACATATACTACCTCTATAATACAACTAGCACGTAACCGGGGATAGTGACCAATGAAAAATGATCTCAGTAAATTCATCGTTAGTAAATTAAAGATATTTTAGTTACAGTTTACATTTACAAACACCGATCTCCAATTAAATTAAATTTAACCATTTAAATTATTAATTGTTTTACAAGTACTCAATTGTATGTCGCCGGTCGGTGTGTTCCCACTTTCCCAACATTTTATTAGTCCTATAGAAATTGAGGTAGGTGTTGGGGGAATGTATTGTTCGGTGTAACAATAGAGTTGAAAGGTGATAATTGGCGAAAATTGCTATACTGTACTGAAAATTTGTGTTTCTAAATTTGGGGAAGTTGTTCATAAATATAAGTTTCATATAGATAGATATTCTTTATTTTGAGTTATAAGCATTAAATCGAAAACATAGATATTTACATGGATAAGACAAACACATGAACATGCATAGCACATAATAGATATAAATCTTGAAATATTTTTATTGGTTCACTTTAATTTGACTAAGTGAGAAGCAGCATCAACATACGTCATGATGTCCATGTCGCCAGTTCGCAGTTGGTGCTTCAGTCTGATGAGCATTTGCTCACGCTCACGGTATACCCGCTTCCTTGGTCGCTGCTTTCCACCGTTGGCGTGCTGAAACAGCTTCGCCTCGTTAGCAGCCTGCTCTTTCTGGATCAGGTATATCAATGTATAAATATTAGGATGGCAGTGTCGTAGTTGGTTGTTTATTTTATGGTGCCAACCCTCAACATGATTGGTAGTGCGTGGACCATCATTCTCGTAATGATTCCAGGAGCGGCGGTCTCCCTCTACCCACTGCTCAGTCACATAGTCCTTAAACTTAGACACCGGCACTGAGTCATTGTCACATTCTTCCAGAGTTTGGAACCACACATCTTCGACAGAGGCTAGGGGGACAAGTGGCAGTACCGAAGCAAGTAGCACAAGTTTCTTCACTTCTTCATTGTCCTTGAAGTCAGCTACAAGACTACAATATTGTACTTTTCTCCACATACCCTGTGTGAAGTGAAAGAAACAACCACGGACTTGAACACCAACAAACACGATACTGACAGCACGCCACGCTGCTGTTTCGAAGTCCATCATTATCGTTTCTGGGGACAGAGGAATGTTATGTTCACGGGCGAAATTCTGGATGAGTGTGACGAATCTGGTGTACATTGTCTGTTGTTTATTTGGGAGTAGTCCATACACTAGGGGACACATATACCCGTCCATCATGGCGTGGATGGTGTATAGCTGGTAGAAATATGACGGCGAAGCGTAGAAGGTACCGTCCATATACCAGGTCTCGGCTGTAGACAGCTGGGCCAGGTTGTCAACGGTGGCGAATATGAGCATTCGCGCCACATCACTGTCATTGGCGATTAGGAATGGCTCCCCTGCAAGCGATTCTATCCACTTCCCTTCCAAGTTGACATCCGCCCTTGTCTTTGGCAGAACTGGTCTAGTCTTAGACCGCTGTCTATATAAACTGGATTTGGCTTCGTAGAAAGTGGGTAGATTAGCCACAACCTCTTGGGTGGAATTGTCCCATTCGATCGATCTTGTGTCTGCCAGCATATCGTTATAGATGGAGGGAACCGGCTGTGTTGACCCTCGGACCTGCTTTCGGACACCACTCATGATGTCCGCAGCAACAATTCTGCTGTCATCTCTTGGGTGATTGTGTTCATCAGCGATTTTGGTAGGAAGCTCATTCTTAGTGTTAATTTTAGCATTGCATGCTTTGTTGACACAGTTCCAGTAGCGACACTCCCGTTTTCTGGGTTTCAGGCTGTACATGTAACCATTTAGAACTAGAGTCTGACTTCCTCTGCTATTCTCTATGAACCGTATATTGACTAGCGCATTTGCCATTTTAGAGATTTATGATTACAGATGATGATGTTCGTTTTATTTAAAGTCGCCACCGCATAAATGCATTTGGGCGACTGTATTCTCTAAGTTGTTTAGATCCTAAGGTGATTCGTTCTTCTGTGCTGGTTGTTCAATGATGATTATGTGTTCTACGATGATTATGTCCATCTTCTATGATGATTATTCCTATTCTACGGTGATTATTGCTGTATTCGCTGGCGATTCTTCTTCTATGAAGCTTATGGAGACGTCCTCTGGTGGTTACTTATTTCCGTGCCAGGGTGACAAGGCCTGGTCTGTACGTGGTCCTTTGTAGGGCCACCCTCCTCACTGTTGGTCACCCCGCAGCAGCATTTATACGGATCTGACAGTTAGACATCTGGTCGTCGATTGTCGCAAGCAAGTCTAGATTCAGTATAGATCGGGGGAGCGTGGATCCACGACCGTTGCCGCTCCCTCAGGTCCGCCATCTCTTCTAAACGAAAAGATCGAAAATCCAGTGTTCAGCTATAACACCACCTGGAAGAGATGGCAGATCTGTCCTGATGTGCCATAGCCGTGGATCCACATACTTGGAGAGATTCCCCCTTCGCAAGATCGACAACCAGAAGATCCCAGTATCCTACGCTGCTGCTGCGGGATGTGCACCGGTCACGACGTGCACGTCGTGAGGAGATCGACCGGCCATGATTACAGAGGAAACTGACCTTCATTTTATACTATGTTAAAGAATGACTTACAGTTAGTGACCTGTTTTTCTTAGTTTTCAACAGTTAGTTATAAGTAAATTGTTAATTTCATTAATCATTATTGTTGTTCTCAGACTAATTTGCAATCAGTTCATAATTGCTAATTAAAAAATAGTGTTGATATATAATTATGTAATGACCTAGTATAACTGTTATAATCATAAATAAATAATAGATACATATTGTTAATTGTTTGTATCTTTATAGTTCACATTTCAAAATTAAAATATGTCTGCTATTTATTATTATGAACCTTTATCTGAATTATTAATGTTAAACGTACATACTGACAATTTTAATTTATACACAATTAAAGGAACACTTTTCTCCTTAAAGATATGCATATGCACTGGAAACAAAAATAACAAACAAATAGTTTATTCTAGAATAAGTAAGTATTTTCAACAGATGGAACAAGATAAATAACATTGAAATAGTACACTGCAAGTACAAGTTTATGTGTGCCTTTCATTTATTTTTTGAACAGTATAGAAAATACAGGTAAGTTTGAGGAGCGAAGAGATAATTGGGGATAATTAGTATGTGTGAAAATAAAAGGTTGGGAAAGTGGGAACAAACCCGCCGGTCATATAATTCTGTATATTTTCATTACTGGGGAGGGCTTAATGTAGAAACTTGTTAGAACTTGTTGCCCAACCCATTTGCTTTTGATATGTTGTATTATTATTATGTAACTATATGCATGTATATATAGACAATAACATATGGTTAAATTAAAATAATACAAAATACCTACACGAGTATCACCAACACTCCTAAAATAATACAACATACCTACACGAGTATCACCAACACTCCTAAAATAATACAACATACCTACACGAGTATCACCAACACTCCTACAATAATACGAAATACCTACACGAGTATCACCAACACTCCTACAATAATACAACATACCTACACGAGTATCACCAACACTCCTACAATAATACAACATACCTACACGAGTATCACCAACACTCCTAAAATAATACAACATACCAACACGAGTATCACCAACACTCCTACAATAATACAACATACCTACACGAGTATCACCAACACTCCTACAATAATACAACATACCTACACGAGTATCACCAACACTCCTAAACTAATAGAAATGTCAATCCCGCCGTTAAACTCATCATAGAGAAAGAAACAGTTCTGTTTTATGATATCGAGACATTAAACGTTTTTTATTTAAGTTTATTTAACGTCGTTACCGGTTGTCCATTTGAGCGACCTAACAACACCTTTCCCGGGCCGGCTCCGGCGGTTAACCGTACTTGGTGCACAAACCTCCGTAAGAAACTGCCAACTTTTTCATATAAAGAGACACGGTCTGATCGGGGCTCGAATCCGTGAAATCAATGATGATATGTTATACAAGTCAGCGACCGTAACCACTCAACCACGGAAGGTGGTACTATCCTTGATTACTGTAGAGCAACACTTAACTATGCACATTCTGCCGGTCCGGTTGTACCGCTCAAAGCTCTATACCGCCATCTCTACCAACATGTCTTATATTATATGATATGCGCATTTTTATAGGTACAGCTACTGCTACCGGATACAAACATAGTACTACCCTCATTTCTTCTAACAACTCATCATATTTTACAGTGTTATTGATTACATGAACACGCAGCTGAACGAACTTATTTATGAATGATGAACATTCCTATACTGTCGCGCCCTATTGCACTTTGCTGTGTTAACATAATCTAGCGCTGTGGAGGTAAATTATGTAGAAGTTAGATCATAGCAAATGGAGCTTTACAGAAATTACCCAAAATTTTGTACAATTTGGTGTTTTATTGAAGTTTTATTGTATGCAGGCCAGCTTTTCGGTTGGTCGTCTATTCTCTATGTTTTGAAACAGGAAGGATTTTATCACGATATGTGCATAGTTGATAGTACACATGTTAATAAGTCAAGTGGTGAAGAAATAGTAGACGAGACATATACAACTATCGATCAATTTGGACCAATTAACAACAGGAGTTCAAAATACCCGATATATAAAGATTGGAATAACACTATAGATACGTCTACAGGAAGAGAGGCACATGCATTATCAACCGAATCAACCGAATCATCATCTGATCAAATTTATGCAATTTCTGATGATACTAAAAACGAAGACGCTGACCACCGGGACACTTCTGGGAAATTTAATCAAGCACTTGCATTACCAGATGCCCCGGGTGAAGGCTGTTATCAACAAGATGCTAGGTTGAACCTCTGGTTCTCGATAGCTATATGCGTATCATATGTAATGTGCTCGATCATGGGACCAATTCTACAGAAAGTCGGTATGAGAAAGTTCAGACTACTAATGCTGTAAGTAAATTAAAACGTAAACAATTGTATTGTAACGTTATAGTATAATTGTTTTATTCTGGTAAAATAGAATATATGTTGTAAAACAAATACAATTCAATGTCAACATAGTACAGCTGAACATCAAAGTGAAGAGTAGATGACATTTAATCATAACCAAGGACACAGATGCATGTTGGTTACTAAACAGATCACATTTGCATATTAGAAATACAGGGTCATATTTCAAAGTTTTCACTATATGTTATCTTTAAGGTGTGCATTCAAATCATAATTAAAGATCATCTGAACTGAAAGTCATATCAATCGATCCTGGTTTTAATGGATTATAATGCGTCGTATATGTAATCCGCATGCTACAAAGTGCATAGACATGTACTCGAGCAGGATACTGTAGACAGACAGACAGACAGACAGACAGACAGACAGACAGACAGACAGACAGACAGACAGACAGACAGACAGACAGACAGACAGACAGACAGACAGACAGACAGACAGACAGACAGACAGACAGACAGACAGACAGACAGACAGACAGACAGACAGACAGACAGACAGACAGACGACGACGACGACGACGGCAGACAGACAGACAGACAGACAGACAGACAACGACAGACAGACAGACAGCGACGCGACAGACGACAACACGACAGACAGACAGACAGACGACGACAGACAGACAGACGAGCGCGACGGACGACGGACGACGGACGGACAGGACGGACGGACGGACGGACGGACGGACGGACGGACGGACGACGGACGGACGGACGGACGGACGGACGGACGACGACGGACGGACGGACGGACGGACGGACTGACGGACGGACGACGGACGGACGGACGGACGGACGGACGGACGGACGACGGACGGACGGACGGACGGACGACGGACGGCCGACGGACGGACGGACGGACGGACGGACGACGGACGGACGGACGGACGGACGGACGGACGGACGGACGGACGGACGGACGGCGGACGGACGGACGGACGGACGGACGGACGGACGGACGGACGGACGGACGGACGGACGGACGACGGACGGACGACGGACGGACGCGGACGGACGGACGGACGGACGGCGGACGGACGGACGGACGGACGGACGGACGGACGGCCGGGCGGACGGACGGACAGACGGATGGACAGACGGACGGCGGACGGATGGCCGGCAGGCAGGCAGGCATACAGATGGCCAGCAGGCAGGCAGACACAGACAGACGGGCAGATGGCAGACAGACAGACAGACAGATGGGCAGACAGACAACAGATGGCAGGCAGGCAGACAGACAGCAGACAGACAAACTGAAATATAAGTGTGGGTTAGCAATTATTTTACATTTGGTGAAAGTGACAAACGCCGTGCATTGGGACAGTGATACATATCTAATCAACAGTGATCCGTAGTAATCACGACATGCCGAATACAACATTTTACACACTGGTTTGAGCTGGTTTGTGTACCAATCAAAATATGCATATATATATATATATATATATATATATATATATATACTAGTATATGCATGTTGTTATTATATGATCGCTCAAAATGCATTGTGGATGAACATGTGTTATCTTCTAATAATTCAGAATTGACATATCAAAGCCGTGATATCATCTTGTATATAGGTTATCAATATCTTTATGTATGTGTACCACGTGTATGTAAATATACATCACTCATACACAAGTGTGTGTTTATGTATTAAATTAATATACACATAGCGACTTAAGTACTTTAACACATGCTTGCCAAAACCAACGAATGAGGGGCTTTCAATATGTACATAGAGGATGCAGATATAAAAGTGTCACCCCGATGCCAGCCATTTCTCTAACAGACGGATCTGTAGTCTAGTGGTTAACACGCTGGACTGGTAATCCAGGGATCGCAGGTTCGATCCCTCGTCTAACCATAATACAATTCATAGTCTTTCAGATGGGACGTTAAACCGAGGTCTCGTGTCGGTGCTGTACACCGTGCACGTAAAAGAGCCAGAAGAGACTCTGGAATGGGTTCTCTATCTGTACCATTGCACTATCCTCCAAAAATCTAAAATGACTAATCTCTTCAGGAGGCGTCACTCATATGGGCAACCGGTAGCGACGATAAATAAACGTAAAACCAATCATTCCTCACTTATGAGACATCTCTTTTCATGAACATCACTACTTCCCGAATCCTATGCTTGTATGCCAGGCGGCAGGCTGGTAGGCACTCGGTAACCATTATTTAACTAGCTGGCGGCTCATTAACAGGTCATATCAGAACGATACCACTGACGAGGTTCGAACATTCGACCTCCCGCTACGTAGGCGGACGCCTTAACCACTAGGCCACGGAGACGGTATAATATTTTTTAAAAAGTGTGTTTGATCTAAATACAACAGCATTATCGTCAACATTTTGGAATGTAACATAACGGGTAAATGTACAGTCAACCCTGTTTATATAGATACATTCCACGGGGGTGGGGCGGGGTGGGGGTACACAATCAGGAGTTGTTTCATTGGTGTTCTATCATAACAGGTTAGACTACATTGGTAACGGCTTCATCTTGTATCAGACGACACATATTGCGACACAGATTGCAAGAAACACTTTAATGGAGACATATTATCCCATTTAGATAACATCCTAACTGGCATGGCATCACTGACGGATTGATTCCGAAAGCAGATTCGATCCCCCGTCTGATCATAATAAAATTTAACAGTCTTTCAGATGGGAAGTTAAACCGAGGTCTCGTGTCGGTGCTTTACATCGTGCATGTAAAAGAGCCAGAGGGTTTATTCTGGAGGATAGTACAATGATACAGACATAGACCCATTCCAGAGTCTCCTTTGGTTCTTTTACGTGCACGGTGTAAAGCACCAACACGAGACCTCGGTTAAAGTGCCATAGTGCAAATATGATTGTTTTATTTAACGAAATTTATTTCGCCGTGTTACTATGACAACCGTAATCTCATATGAAATACCAGATTATTCTCTAATGATTATGTAATATTCATATTTTCAGAACAACGTATATTGCTGGAGCGCTAAGCCTCGGATTTGCTACCCCTGGTATTTTAATTAATACTACATTTAGTCTAATGTTTTACAGACTTTATTGATTATTGTGTGTTTTACGTTTATTTATCGTCGCTACCGGTTGTCCATATGAGCGACGCCTCCTGAAGAGATTAGTCATTTTAGATTTTTGGAGGATAGTGCTATGAATGATACAGACAGAGACCCATTCCAGAGACTCCCTGGTTCTTTTACGTGCACGGTGTACAGCAGCGACATGAGACCTCGGTTTAATGTCCCATCTGAAAGACTGTTAATATCATTAGTGTCAGACGGAGGATCGAACCTGCGATTAGTAGCGTTGTTCGACCTATATAGTTTTTTTAAACAGTTAAATGTTATTTATTTTACGAGTTCTAACAACCTATATTAATCACTCTCGTTGGCGTGGATGAACGCGTATATGTGGTCATTCGTGTGGGAGGAAACCGGAGTACCCGGAGAAAACCCACCTGTCCGATCTGGCGACCACCGTACCATCTCACATACTTCCCGGTGCGAGGATCGAACCCCGGTTAGCATTGGTGAGAAGCGAGCACGTTAACAACTGCGCTAATCGGACAGTGCTAATGTCCGACCTATATATAGTAGTAGTTGCACTATTATATATATTTCAAATATGCCTCATGTTGTTAATTTATACAACTTTATTTTAGCTCGATTGTAAAACAATGCCTTACAATTTATATTAATAACTCTCGAGTCCTCGACAGGGAGAGAGAAGAGACATTGTGGAATTTAAATGCCTTGCCTAGGGGCACACTCGTAACGGCTACAGCTGTGCGCGAACTTCGGACCTTTCGCACCTGAAGCAAACTCGTCACCACTGTGTTATCACGACTTGCATATACTGTTCATTTGTCAATGTGTTAGCAAATTCGTTAGTTTATACAAATTAATTTTAGCTCGATTGCGAAACAAGTTATGTCAACTTATATTAATCACTCTCGAGACATCATTCCTGATGGAATCCATCGCCACGAGAGAAGAGGCAACGTGGAATTTAAATGCCTTGCCTTAGGGCACAATCGTAACGGCTCCAGCGGGGCTCGAACTCCAGCAAATTCGTTAGCTCCTAAATGATGCAATATAATTATGCTTTTGCATGGCATGGTGATGCATTCTATCAGAAACGAGGTCTTGAGAACGACTAAACTAATGCTACAAGAACGTGTTTCGCAATCGAGCTAAAGTAAATGTGCATAAACTAATAGTATGCTATTGAAAAAATGTTGACATGTTAACATAAAAGGAACACGCAAATTCCGCTTAATGGTGTAACATTAAACTCGGTTGCTTCCCTTGCCCCATACTGTGAAGTTTACTATTATATTAACGTATTCCATATGTCAATTTTACCTGGTCTGTTAAGAACATGATTTAACGATCTACTACATATTAACATAGATTCGGATAATCTGTGAATGCCGTCTACTACAATATCACCATATTATTCTATATTTCTCTACGTCATACTACTGAACAATCAATTCTGATTAAGACTGGCAGGTTCCTTATATTAATTTGTTGGGACACACCCAATCCCGATGCAACCCACCCAGAAAGAGAGTTGCTGTGTGGAATTAACTAATATAAGTTGTTAAAACTTGCTTCGCAATCGTTGTAAAATAAATAAAGTATAAAAAAAAGAAGAAAAAAGAGCATTACCTAAGAACTCAATCATGGGTACAGTTGGGCGCGAACCCATGGCCTCTCGCACCGTAAGCGAACGCGTTATCACTGAACTATCACGGCTTCCACAACGAATGTGTTTGTAGGACTGTATGGCTTATGGCTACCACTTATCAAATGAAGGTAATATAAATACAGTCAAACCTGTCTTAAGCAGCCAGCCAAGGAACTCACAGACAGTGGCTGCTTAGCGCAGGTGGCTGTTCTTAATATAGGTTAAATGTACAATAAAACAACATATTGGGAATCTGAAAACTGGCTGCTTAATACAGGTTGGCTGCTTAATAGAGGTTACCACTAACACAGGTTTGACTGTAACATCATTTTTAATTTATCATGCTATATTAGCCTGGGTTCCAGTCTATCGATTTTTCACTTTTTAACTTCTGTATATTATCAGAAACTCAATACGGCCCAATTAATAATCTCGGTGTTAAAATATGTTTATTTGACTGACCAGGCAACATATATCGACGCCTGTTCCCAGGCTAATGCTTTATGTGAGTCCCTTGGCCGGCTGCTTAAGACAGGTTTGACTGTATTTATATTACCTTCGTTTGGTACTATGCTTACTAAATGTTTAAATGTTTGTTACTCACTGTATGTTTACTACTCGTATTTCAGAAACCCCTTGGTTGGTATGTCCAGGCCTGTGTTGTATAGGCGTTGCGGGGATGGCCCTCTATTCAACAAACATACACGTAAGATTAATTTAATCATATAAAGTATTAGTTAGTCTGTACAAATTTAGTTTAGCTCGATTGCGAAACAAGTTGTCACAACATTAGATTTAATCGCTCTCGAGAACTCACGTATGATGGAATCCATCGTCATGAGGGAGAGAGAAGAGGCAATGTTGAATTTTATAAGTGCCTTGACAAAGGGCACATTCGTAAAACCTATAGCTAAGCGCGAATTTCGGGCCTTTCACACCTGAATTATTAGTTAATCTCAAAGCAAAGACCTGTGAACAAATTCTGAGTTCGTATCTGAGAAATGGAATTTGCAGTGTACATGTTGTAGTACTGTGTATATTCCCATGCTCACTTCAAATTCAGTGAGAAAGGTCAATGTTGTTGCTGCATGTAGCACATGTTAAGTACATTGTAATGCATTCAATGTTCTGTTCATGTAAACTACTGTTTATAAGTATTGTTTGTGTAGAAGTTCGAGTGATATAGTTTATATTGTAGTAATCTATGAATGTGTAATCTTTAGTGAAAGGTCGAACATACTATACTAGAGGACATAGAAAAGGCACTAGAGGACATAGAAAAGGCACACCTACAGTATATGATTAATCTTACATGAAAACGAAACACGAAGGATTACATCACATCTTTATTACAAAACACAAACTGAACAACTAAACATATTCCAAAATGTTTAAAATTATGTATTTATATAGTTATTGTTTTCCATGTAAAAACCCACTTATCCGAAGTGTGCGTTTTCTATGTCCTCTAGTATATTTTATGTAAAAGTGAATTACTTTTCGGAAATGTTACTGAAAGTGAGGTGATGCTTATCTATATATATCCATGTTGCAGGTATCGTTCCTCTTTCCGAACATACAATCCACAATAACATCTGTCTTTGTGGGACTGTATGACGTGTCTACGATTATCACTTATCTAATGAAGGTAATAACACCAGTGTTTATGCTGTTATTTATGTGTTGCCCAATATGAGCGACGCCTCCTGGAGAGATTAGTCAGTGTAGATTTTAGAGGATAGTGCATTGATACAGACAGAGACACATTCCAGTGTCCCCTCTGGTTCTTTTCCGTGCAATGTTTAGCACGGACACTATACCTCGGTTTAAGGTCCCAACTGATAGACTGTTAATATTATTAGGGTCAGACGGGTGGTCGCACCTGCGATACCTGGATTCGCAGTTCAATGCGTTGACCACTGGACTACTGATCCGTCTGTTATAAGACAAGTCACCTCATGTCTTAATAGATATATGACCCCTCCATGTGTCTCGAACATGTACCATTTCTGATGATAACTCTACAAAAACATGTTGAATGATTCATATTTATTCCTTTCAAGATCACCCATCATTTTCTGCTTCAGACGCCGACAAGTTGTCGAGGTGTGTGTGTGTTTTACGTTTATTTATCGTCGCAACCAGTTGCCCATATGAGCGACGCCTCCTAAAGAGATTAGCCATTTTAGATTGTTGGAGGATGGTGCAAATATACAGACAGAGACCCATTCCAGAGTCTTCTCTAGTTCTTTTACGTGCACGGTGTAAAGCACCGACACGAGACCTCGGTTTAACGTCCCCTCTGAAAGACTGTTAATTTTATTAGGGTCAGACGGGGCATCGAAACTGCGATCCATGGATTACCAGTCCAGCGTGTTAATCACTGGACTACAGATCCGTCTGCAAGTTGTCGAGGAAACTTGTGGCTGTTTGATAACGCTTACAGTTGCTGAAGGTGTGTCGCTTTATCGATCGCTGATTGGCTTATCGGATTATCACTGACTGGGTTGATTGACAGCTCGCGTCATGTTAATTATGTATGTATGTTCCATTTATGTCAAACTCCTTACGAGAACCTAGACATGTTTTCGTGGACATACTTAGCCGATCTAAGCGCTCAACAAGTACTAAGCAATGCGTGTGAGGTGTCTTGCTCAATGACATTACATACGTGCCTTGACCGAGTATCGAACCCGGGACCTTTCGATCCCAAATCCGACTGGACCACGAACGCCAGACTAAACAATTACACAAGCTAAGTACATATATACAACGACACCAAGAAAAACAAGAACAACATTTATTGCATAAAAATAGTCATAATTATGCTTTATTTCGTATTAAGTATCCAGGTTGCCCTGTAAACTATACTAGTATTACCCAAGACATAAACATGTGTCAATGTATGTTTATATGCATTGACAATATTTAACAAAGCCACCCCATTGTCCATACGCTAATCCTACTAAAATCATTTCATTATGAATTAAGCAATTATGTTCATTTCTAGGTTGCTTTCGATGGTGGTATTCCAAGAAAATATTTCTATGTTGGTTTGGCTACACTACATGTCTTGCTGATCGGCACCAGTACATTTCTCTTTCTTCCGTGTATTCGTATCAAACCAAGATCTTTCACAGGGAAGTCAAGACAAGACAACCACGTGAATACAAAGATTGAGGAGACAAAGGCGTTAAAAGATGAATCCACAACGACAACCGACGAAGGTTTGTTCAACCAGCAAGACAGATATTTGTTATAACATTTGAAACAACTTATCTATAATGTCTGTAATATTACAGGCAATGAGAGATATCGGATCAGTTACTTCGCTTGAATACTCCCTAAAAGTAGTTAGGTCATCTTAAGTGGTTTCCTCTGTTTTTATCGTTGTTTCCTTTGCACAACATGCGATCTTACTCCTCTTATAATTATTAAATTACTATATCTTGACTTATATCCTACAGTATATTCAATGGGTAACATGACTTTGATAAATCACATTATCATTCCGCAACATCTGGTTAGGGAACAGCCGTAAAAACAAAGGAGTCAAACTGAAAGGACCTCTATGCATTTCGCGATGTCCCTCATTGACCAAGGTTTCTCGAACACATATTGGCCAGTACACGGTTCAATCTAGTTACGAACTAGCAGCTGTGAATGTGTTTTACGTTTATTTATCGTCGCTACCGGTTACCCATAGGAGCGACGCCTCCTGAAGAGATTAGTCATTTTAGATTTTTGGAGGATAGTGCAATGATACAGACAGAGACCCATTCCAGAGTCTCCTCTGGTTCTTTTACGTGCACGGTGTAAAGCAACGACACGAGACCTCGGTTTAACGTCCCATCTGAAAGACTGTTAATTTTATTAGGGTCAAACTGGGGATCGAACCTGCGATCCCTGGATTACCAGTCCAGCGAGTTAGCAGCTGTGAGGGGCAAGTGATTTGAAGTCAACAACCGTAACCACTCGAAGCCCTCAACCACATTAATTCATTAAAATATGCCAAGCACTGTAAACTAAACAAGCAGTTGAACCATTTGGAAAGTAACCAATTATATAGCCGTAGCATGTTTAGCATACAATAACCCATTATTTATTAGCATGTCTTTCTATCAATGGAAGAATTTGCTTAATGCCCATTATTTTATGTTTTCCAATGAAATATAGAAATAGATCAGTGAAATAAAACGTTTGCACGTGTGATACCTTGCCGCTGCATGTTGAAATGTTGTCAACGCGAACGGTTTCGGATTCAAACTGTCAGTGACGTCTTATGAAGTAATGTATGGTGGTCTAAATGCGACGTTCTTAAGCGCCATTTAGCTCACGGTTGCATCGTTTCCTATCATAAACACACTTGTCAGCCTAAAATAAATAGAAAATGTGTTCGTTTTAGTGAATAATCGAATAACATTTCACTCATAGAAAGCTATTATTATCACTCGTGGCTGGCATCACTCGTGATAATAAAAGCTTTCAACATTCATTCTGTGAAATAGATTTCGATCAAACACTGGAACAAACAAATCTCCTCATATTATTAATAGAGGGTGGCCTAATTCTGAACTATTATGGTTCACTTGATTTTTTAAACGACAGCATAAGTGTATATACACACTAATTATAACGTAATTACACAGTTACGCCGTGCACAACTGTTGGCTAGCGCCACTCGTGATAATAGATAGATATGTGTGTCATACGTTTATTTATCGTCGCTACCGGTTGCCCATATGAGCGACACCTCCTGAAGAGATATATAGAATGATACAGACCGAGACCCATTCCATTGGTTCTTTTACGTGCACGGTATAAAGCACCGACACAAGACCTCGGTTTAACGTCCAATCTGCAAGACTGTTAATTGTATTAGGGTCAGACGGGGGATCGAACCTGCGACCTCTGGATTACCAGTCCAGCGTGTTACCACTGGACAACAGATCCATCTGTTAACTTTAGTACTTTCATGTTTCTTTAATTTATACCGAGACATTGAAGCGTATTGGACTGTTAGTGTATTATTCATGATTAATATTGCTCGTTTATGACACAATTTAAGTGTCGACATTGAAGCGTATTGGATGCTAGTGTATTATTCATGATTAATATTGCTCCTTTATGACACAATTTAAGTGTCGACATTGAAGCGTATTGCACTGCTAGTGTATTATTCATGATTAATATTGCTCGTTTATGACACAATTTAAGTGTCGACATTGAAGCGTATTGGATGCTAGTGTATTATTCATGATTAATATTGCTCGTTTATGACGCAATTTAAGTGTCGACATTGAAACGTATTGTATGTTAGTGTATTATTCATGATTAATGTTGCTCGTTTATGACGCAATTTAAGTGTCGACATTGAAGCGTATTGTATTGTTAGTGTATTATTCATGATTAATGTTGCTCGTTTATGACGCAATTTAAGTGTCGACATTGAAGCGTATTGTATTGTTAGTGTATTATTCATGATTAATGTTGCTCGTTTATGACGCAATTTAAGTGTCGCCATTGAAGCGTATTGGATGCTAGTGTATTATTCATGATTAATATTGCTCGTTTATGACGCAATTTAAGTGTCGCCATTGAAGCGTATTGGATGCTAGTGTATTATTCATGATTAATATTGCTCGTTTATGACGCAATTTAAGTGTCGCCATTGAAGCGTATTGGATGCTAGTGTATTATTCATGATTAATATTGCTCGTTTATGACGCAATTTAAGTGTCGCCATTGAAGCGTATTGGATGCTAGTGTATTATTCATGATTAATATTGCTCGTTTATGACGCAATTTAAGTGTCGCCATTGAAGCGTATTGGATGCTAGTGTATTATTCATGATTAATATTGCTCGTTTTTGACGCAATTTAAGTGTCGCCATTGAAGCGTATTGGATGCTAGTGTATTATTCATGATTAATATTGCTCGTTTATGACGCAATTGAAGTGTCGACATTGAAGCGTATTGGATGCTAGTGTATTATTCATGATTAATATTGCTCGTTTATGACGCACTTTAAGTGTCTGTGTCGGTATATGCGATCCGCCCAAGAAAAGTAATGAATTATATTATTGCATTATATGCTCAAACAGTAAATGTGACCTATTTTATTCTTGAAACTTGAAACTTGTTTATTTGCTTAAACGCCTATGTCTACATATAAATACATATTCAATGGCGTTGTACAATAATGAATTAAAAGATAGTAAATTCAGTACATCAATCCAGACACAAACATTAAATAACCAGTCATCAATGAAGAAATCGCATTAGAATATTCAGAACACTGCGTAGTAGTCTCTGAAGAAGTGAGTTTTTAATTGTTTCTTGAATAGGTTAACTGCTCAAAGGCAGTTCATTCCAAAGCTTGGGTCCAACAGTACTAACACTTCTGTTACTGAAGGTCTTTTTCTTATTATAAGGAACGTGGTAGCATCCTACTGATGATTCAGAGGATCGTAGTGAGCGTTTTGAGACTTTACTGGACAAAAGTTCAATTCATTCCAAATGTGTTACGTCTGCTGAAGACATAGAGAATATTTGTGTTTATTAGTGTAAAATGATGATTATTACTCCACAAATGGCGTTATCTGACACTAATAAACAAATCTTCTTTTTCTTTTATGATTTCCAATGACTTTGGCTAGTATAATGTATTTTCATTTTATCTGCCCCTGTCTGGAGCCTCATTGCACTACGTGACACAACCGCACAACCACTTCTGTTAGTGTGAACATCCGTAATAAGAAATAGTTCCTGTATAATTTTCAAGTTAGTTTCTGTTTGCTATCAAAATTAAAAAATACAGACAAAACAAATTAACTATTCATGATAGTCAGAAAATAGCTAAAATACAAAAGTACATCTAACCGCCGTGCATATAAACAAGCTACACGTAACCTTTAGAGTGCTACTCTGTCAGCATCATTCATCACCACCCCCAACAAATCCGACTAAAATTACATTATCTTTTTCTCATTCCAGGCCGATCTCCGATATGTCGAAGTCTGTTATCACGCGAATACATGTTGCACGTGTATTGGATGTGCGTTCAGGGTCTCCGATTCGTGTCATTCCTCGGATTCTTTAACATCTGGATCGAACAGAAGTTTGATGGAAATGATATCAAAGGTAAGTAAACATTAGCAACGATAATTTGGAGAAAATAATTACATTTCCCTACGAAGTTATTGACCTAATGGGTAAAGCGTCATCTCGGCCCTACGACACGTCGGTCCCAGACACGTCGGCCCCACGACACCTCGGCCCCAAAATACATCGACACCTCGACCCCATTTTTAAAATTCGATGTGTCGAGTTGTCGTGGGGCCGACGTGTCTAGGGCCGACGTGTCGTAGGGCCGAGATGACGCTTTACCCATTAGGTCAATAACGTCGTAGGTAAAGCGTCATCGCTGCCCTACGACACGTCGGCCCTAGACACGTCGGCCCCACGACACCTCGGCCCCAAAACACATCGACACCTCGGCCCCATTTTTAAAATTCGAGGTTTCGTGGGGCGAGACGTCACTGGAGCTACCTAATGCAATCTACAAATAAATCTATTGTAGCTAATCTAGTTAAATTTATCAAAAACGTTAGAACTTCATTTTTAAATATTATTATGTAATGTGTTCATCCTCTTGCTATTTATGATATTGCAAATTGTTTTGTATCAATTCACGTGAATTAGTATTTATATGTTATATAATTATGTATATATATTCGACGATGTACTATGTACAAGTCAAAAACAGACGGATATGTAGTACAGTGGTAACAGGCTAGACTGGTAATCCAGGGATCGCAGGTTCGATCCCCGTCTGACCCTAATAAAATTAACAGTCTTTCAGATGGGACGTTAAATCGTGGTCTCGTGTCGGTGCTTTACACCGTGCACGTAAAAGAACCAGAGGAGACTGGAATGGGTCTCTCTCTGTGTATCATTGCACTATCCTCCACAAATCTAAAATAACTAATCTCTTCAGGAGGCGTCGCTCATATGGGCAACCGGTAGCGACGATAAATAAACGTACAAGTCTGAATAAATTTTCTGTTCTGTTCTGTTATTTAGGGCAAATGTTCTTTTTAGTGATTCAACAGTTTTTATAAATCAATAGATTTTATTCAATTTATGCCAGAATGCGTTACTGGGCGAGTACAATAAAATGAACCATTTCATTACACCTGATCAGTATAAAGCATTTGTTTATATTGCAAATTGATGAGGGAGCGTATTTACACTCGCCTCCAGCGAACCATGTAGGCGAGCGTTTATATTGTAAACTTTGTGAACATAATGTTTTAAACTATATTGACATTGCCCTTTTACACGCACGACAACACCTTAAAGCCCATAGGTGTTACTTCACGTCAATATAGTGTAATGATCGGATGATTAGATTATTGTCTTTAAGTTATAATATTATGTTGATTTTTCAATAATTCAATAATAAATGTTTTCGATAAAAAGTAAAATTTGGAAAATATGGCCACACACGAACCTGCTTTTGTGAAAAGGTACATACACAATTAATTAGCAGTGCCCAGGTAGTCAACACTATTGGTACCCATGAAATATTCATTTGGCTGACCTTTCTTCAGAGTTCCATAAACAAATAGCTTATGACACACCTCTGTCATACGTGGCATGTTTTTGCCCAAGGCAAGTTATTTCATTAAAGTCTTAATTAAGTTCCACATTGCTTAAGTCACAATATATCATTATTATCACATAACTTTGCTTGTATTCAGTGTAATACAGCCTTTACATATTTTCTTCAATCAACACACGTGCAATAACACCTGGAATGATTCTGATTGGTCGCGGCATGACAACTTGCTTTTGACACATTTGAAATTATATAGTCTGTAATTTTGCCGTTTAAAATCATTAATATGTTAAATATGCACTAGAGGTTTACAGTATAGTGATTAAAAGTATCGAGTAACGGGCGATCGAACCTGCGGTCCCTGGATTACCAGTCCAACGTGTTAACCACTGGACTACAGATCCATCTGCTTGCTACACGTTAATATTTAGTATATTGTGTTATATAGTCACGCAAACTAGTGTAAACATAAAAATCTACACGATGAATTGATTTGTTTTCTTTCAGAAAATTATTATCTAGGTTTGTTCTCGTTTGTCACCATGGCAACCGTCATCACAGCCATTACAGCCGGAATGTTGCACGATTGCCAACGACGGAAGTATTTATGTAAATTTATTTAACATAGCAATATTTATAAATAGTAAATGAATTGTTTGTAAACATAGTACATTTCGTTAACGTTGACTTTTCCACATGGGTCGTCAATAAGTAACGGCCTATATAGTTATGTAATATGCTATTTATTCAAATAGTGTGTGCTAGTATATATGCACAGTTCCGTGCATAGGATATTGCCACCTATGGATTTCTCATAATCTAACCTTGTAGTTGTCATAATACTCGCCACCGCCATGGTATATGGGCGAGTGATTTCTCATATGTAACCATACCACTGAAATGTATGAGTATGTCCCATCCAACTGGCAAACCCAAACGTTGGCCTAAACAGAGTATTTGTAAGTCGTAAAATAAATACACGTTTGTTGATCTATAAAAGTCACCTTCCAAATTTTCAAGTAATTTTTGTCACGTTGTGTCGTTTTGCCATAAACGTGAATTTCATTCATTGGCACATATTAAGACTACCTATTGCTATTTTTGTTGTCACACTACGACGAGTGATACCCTAATACGTGACACCCGTAACATGTGACACCGGGGACTCATGAACTCGTAGTGACGTTCTCAATAATCAGTACTTCACGTTATGTTTATATATAGTTTTATTAACACTAGTAATACATACACAGCCCCATGTACAATGTAATATCAAACCTTATCTATCCTAGCAGTTCTAGTAATCTCGCTACACAAACACTCGTGCATCATTATCGCCTATGCTGATTCTCTAACGCTATGCAAATCACACGTTCCTATGCACGTGATAAGTCCAGTACACGGTATCCACACTTTCGATTCTTCCTAGTCCAGCACCTATATATCATTATAAGCTTATCCACGGGCATTATACCATAACTATATAGCACCTATATATCCTTAGGTAGCTTATCCACGGGCATTATACCATAGCTATATAGCACCTATATATCCTTAGGTAGCTTATCCACGGGCATTATACCATAACTATATAGCACCTATATATCCTTAGGTAGCTTATCCACGGGCATTATACCATAACTATATAGCACCTATATATCCTTAGGTAGCTTATCCATGGGCATTATACCATAACTATATAGCACCTATATATCCTTAGGTAGCTTATCCACGGGCATTATACCATAACTATATAGCACCTATATATCCTTAGGTAGCTTATCCACGGGCATTTACCCATTAAACTAGCGTTCACATGTCCCCTCGCACACTACCTTGCTAGAACCCTCGTCGTAACCTTCACCCCCAACGACCTTTCCGAAAGTCAAGCTATCATTAGCCATTTATTGGAAAACTCTATCAAAGAATCACACACTACACTAAACATAATATACGTATCCATGGAAATAGATTGTATAACAATATAAATATATAACTATAACTTCAGATCATTATAACCCCTTTTTAATACACCATTGTGTTACAATGGTAACGACACATTAATATTCGCTGTACGACCGAATGAATTACATGCTAATTTGGAAAACTGATCTTACGCCAAAAATACACCCTGACCAGAGTGGTTCGTTTTTAAAGTCGTTAAGTGTATATCGTTTCAATCCTATTGTGCACGTGTTCTTAATTTCACTTTCAGCCGCTGGCGACTACAGCAGGCGGAGATTACCGATTATATTACCACTAACAGTGACGTCACTAATGTCAGTCATCATTACGTCACTAATATTCGTCAGAACAGAAGCGTTCCTCAATATTATTTTCGTTCTATTCACAATCTATCGATCATATTTGTTCTCGTTTGAGATAACCTTTATAAATGACATGTAAGTACAAATATACTACTAATATGAATAAGACAAAGCATCAAAGCGAGCTTAAGCATAGATATAGTCATTTGAAGTAATAGTTCACTGGCGGTATGATACATGATATTTTGATACCTGCTATCAAAGTAATACATCGTCTATTTACTTTTGTGCAATGCACGCAGGCAATACAGTAAGTCAACCAGCGGCCCATCGACCAGTCGCCCGATTCCCACAGCAGTGTCCATTTATGTCAGTGCGTGTGAGAACACGACTGAAGCGCTTAACTCGTTCTAAATTAATTCAAATTGTTAATTATTTATTCTAGTTATGTCTCCTACCAGTATTCCGTTTGACAGTGATTCTCGCGACGAATCTGATGTGTTTGGGTTTGATGAGTCCATGGCCCTGAGGTTATAAAACTTTTCTCAGATCTCAAACTCAAGTGATCTTATTGGTTGATTCTGTGAGTTACTGTCAGCTGAACCAATCAGACGATCCAGACTTAGTTTTGAGATTGGAGAAACGTTTTATAACCTCCAGGCCATGTTAGTATGTACAGGAGCAGTCATCTGATGTCTTGGGGTTTGATGAGTCCATGTTAGTATGTATATTGAGTAGTCATCTAGTATGTTTGGTTTTGATGCGTCCATGTTAGTATGTATATTGAGCAGTCATCTGATGTGTTTGGTTTTGATGCGTCCATGTTAATATTTACATGAGCAGTCATATGATGTGTTTTGTTTTGATGCGTCCATGTTAGTATGTACATGAGCAGTCATCTGATGTGTTTGGTTTTGATGCGTCCATGTTAGTATGTACATGAGCAGTCATCTGATGTGTTTGGTTTTGATGCGTCCATGTTAGTATGTATATTGAGCAGTCATCTGATGTGTTTGGTTTTGATGCGTCCATGTTAGTATGTACATGAGCAGTCATCTGATGTGTTTGGTTTTGATGCGTCCATGTTAGTATGTACATGAGCAGTCATCTGATGTGTTTGGTTTTGATGCGTCCATGTTAGTATGTACATGAGCAGTCATCTGATGTGTTTGGTTTTGATGCGTCCATGTTAGTATGTACATGAGCAGTCATCTGATGTGTTTGGTTTTGATGCGTCCATGTTAGTATGTATATTGAGCAGTCATATGGTGTGTTTGGTTTTGATGCGCCCATGTTAGTATGTACATGAGCAGTCATCTGATGTGTTTGGTTTTGATGCGTCCATGTTAGTATGTATATTGAGCAGTCATATGATGTGTTTGGTTTTGATGCGCCCATGTTAGTATGTACATGAGCAGTCATCTGATGTGTTTGGTTTTGATGCGTCCATGTTAGTATGTACATGAGCAGTCATCTGATGTGTTTGGTTTTGATGAGTCCATGTTAGTATGTACATGAGCAGTCATCTGATGTGTTTTGTTTTGATGAGTCCATGTTAGTATGTACATGAGCAGTCATCTGATGTGTTTTGTTTTGATGCGTCCATGTTAGTATGTACATGAGCAGTCATCTGATGTGTTTGGTTTTGATGAGTCCATGTTAGTATGTACATGAGCAGTCATCTGATGTGTTTGGTTTTGTTGCTTCCATGTTAGTATGTACATGATTTTACTATGTTTGTGCTCTTTGGGTTAACAACTCTCCAATCCTTTTCGTTTTCATCTTTTGTGTTAGTCTTGATCCTGGGGTGCACTTCCTGGGGAACTGGACAGTGGATTGTGCATACTAGTACATTTCTTTGAATAAGTCAACGACTAATATTACATAATTATATTATATCTTGTAATCTGCGTTATGTACATGTTTCACCTTTAATTAAGCCATTTTAAATTATGTAGTGTTCAAATCACTTCTATGGGGAGTGCCAATCACTAATGTTGTTAGAACTTGTGACCAACCCATTTGCTAATTATGTATTTGTAATTGTTGCATACATGTATATACAGCAATGCAATATTATCAAATTAAAAATAACAGGAAGTCGTGACAGCGCAGTGGATGCGCGTTCGCTTCAGGTGCGAAACGTCCGGAGTTCGAGCCCCACTAGAGCCGTTACGATTGTACCCTTAGGCAAGGCATTTAAATTCCACATTGCCTCTTCTCTCTCCCTCGTGGCGATGGATTCCATCAGGAATGAGGTCTCGAGAGTGATTTATATAAGTTGAAATAACTTGTTTCGCAATGGAGCTAAAATAAATTTGTATAAACTAATAAAAATAACCCATGTGTGTACTTCAGTGGGTAATATTATAGTCACACATGGATGTACCTCACTGGATACTATTACAGATATACAGATATACGTTGATGTAGATTACGTTTAGTAATATAATAGTTCGCTGTAAAATACAATGCGTTTTAGTTATCAGTAGGCAATTTTTCTGTGTAATGATTAAGTTATGTACTTACTTAAGTATATGCATATTAGTATTGTAACCCATTGACATAATATTTTAGTGTGTAATCTTTCAATTATCAATGCATTATTTTGTTTGTTTGTTTGTTCGAGTTTTCGGGGCTGTCCGATTAGCGTAGTGGTTAGCGCCATCGCTTCTCACCAATGCATCCCGGGTTCGATCCTCGGACCGGGAAGTATGTGACATGGTACGGTGGTCTCCAGGTCGGACAGGTGGGTTGTATCCGCGTACTCCGGTTTCCTCCCACACGATTGACCAAATTTACGCTTTCATCCGCGCCAATAATATAATATAATTAATATAAGTTGTTAAAACTTGCTTCACAATCGTTGTAAGATAAATAAAAGTTTAATCTTTTGTTCGAGTTGTATGCCTTCATCTGCACCACTTTGGGCTGTATCGACGGCGGGAGGTTTACCTATCAACACCTAACCTGAGCAAGCTCCAGCGGTTCAATGAACTAGTGTGTGTTTTACGTTTATTTATCGTCGCTACCGGTTGCCCATATGAGCTACGCCTCCTGAAGATATTAGTCATTTTATATTTTGGAGGATAGTGCAATGATACAGACAGAGACCCATTCCATAGTCTCCTCTAGTTCTTTTACATGCACGGTGTAAAGCACCGACACGAGACCTCGGTTTAATGTCCCATCTGAAAGACTGTTAATTTTATTAGGGTCAGACGGGGGATCGAACCTACGATCCCGGGATTACCAGTCCAGCGTGTTACCACTGTTACAGATCCGTCTGTTCAATGAACTAGTCTGTAATCGCTTGTAGTTATACTTATTTCTCCGTGTACGATGTCGGATACCCAATGTAGTATTAATGACACGGTGTATTTTTTCAGATATCCTCTTAATTCGTTCTCCGTTCTGTTCGGCGTATTACATTCCTCGGCAGGCATATCAGGGATGCTTCAATACCCATTGTTTGAATGGTACAAGTCATATCCAAGTGCCGCGCATCACGTATGTACATTGTGTTGTTGTTGTTGTTGTGTGCAGTCACTGCATTCCATTGCGTTTACACACTACTTGTGTACCAGTCTTGTATTTTGTTCTGGCAGTTTTTTAATCATGCCTTTGTAGTAATCATTCACTTATATATTACCTGTAATTAATCTTACGTCTTTATAACTTCTTAGTATTAATTTTTACGTAATGCATATACTTATATAGAATTTTATTTCATACACTCGACAATAAACATAACTTTAATGCGCGCTACATGACCTTAGATGTCGATGCGCCGTAAAACACCATTCATTCATTCTGGCAGTTTTTGCCTGGACTAGTGCCCTACATGTGGAGAAGAATTATATAAGACTCTCTTTCATTCTAATCCTTTTTCTGTATTTTGATATGTGTGATGTTTGCAATGCTCAATATGTATTATATTGGGAAATAAAATATGCTTAAGCTACTGGTGCCCCACGTAGCTGCACATTCATACTGACTAAATGTTGGCAGTTCGTCTTAAGAGTTAGTTGTCTAAATTGTCGAACCATTTAGCCATCAAAAGGTGACCAGACTGTGTATGGTCTGCGTTCTGAATGAGTTGTAAACTAGTCCACAAGTGATCATATACAAACTCTGCCGTACCATCCGAAGACGCTGGTAGGCGTCCGATAAACAATACCATACCACGCGAAGGCATTGGTTGGAGTCCGAGATCCATCTTTGATAGTTTTGTAATGACATAAGTATGTATGTTCCTTTAATGTCAAACCCCTCGCGGGGACTTAGACATGTTTTCTTGGGCAGGCTTAGCCGACCTAAGCGATTAACCAGTACTAAGCAATGTTTGTGAGGTGCCTTGCTCAATGACACTACATACGTGGCCTGACCGAGTATCGAACCCGGGACCGTTCGATTCCAAATCCGACGCTCTACAACTGGACCACGGACGCCACACATATGTGCAGCTCTTCTGTACAGAATACATGAATATAATAAAACATGTTGTTTACCATCAATGTGACTTCACCTGTATCATCTGTTAATACATGTACTATTCTAAAGTGTGACATAATACACTGGATTATACATGCTAACCTACTTTACATTTTGTTCCTATAAACAAAGAACACATCTACCGTTGTTAAATCTGCAATAAACAACGGCTAGAGCCGGTCTATTTTATGGCTGTTGAATTTTGCCCCGCCGACAAAATAACACAGATTTATTCGTTCGTAGCACTATATTGGGTGATGTTAGAATGGAAATAATATATGTTTGTTGCCGCTGTTTATCAGCGATTAAAACATCTGTGTCGTTCTGATGCTTAGGAATGAACAACTTAGGTCGGGTCTCATTCGACAACTTATGTCGTGTCTCATTCGACAACTTAGGTCGGGTCTCATTCGACAACTTAGGTCGTGTCTCATTCGACAACTTAGGCAGGGTCTCATTCGACAACTTAGGCAGGGTCTCATTCGACAACTTAGGCAGGGTCTCATTCGACAACTTAGGTCGGGTCTCATTCGACAACTTAGGTGGTGTCTCATTCGACAACTTAGGCAGGGTCTCATTCGACAACTTAGTTCGGGTCTCATTCGACAACTTAGGTCAGGTCTCATTCGACAACTTAGTTCGGATCTCATTCGACAACTTAGGCCGTGTCTCATTCGACAACTTAGGTCGGGTCTCATTCGACAACGTAGGTCGTGTCTCATTCGACAACTTAGGCCGTGTCTCATTCGACAACCTAGGCAGGGTCTCATTCGACAACTTAGTTCGGGTCTCATTCGACAACGTAGGCCGTGTTTCATTCGACAACTTAGGTCGGGTCTCATTCGACAACTTAGGTCGGGTCTCATTCGACAACTTAGGTCGGGTCTCATTCGACAACATAGGCCGGGTCTCATTCGACAACATAGGTCGGGTCTCATTCGACAACTTAGTTCGGGTCTCATTCGACAACTTAGGTCGGGTCTCATTCGACAACTTAGGCCGTGTCTCATTCGACAACTTAGTTCGGGTCTCATTCGACAACTTAGGCCGTATCTCATTCGACAACTTAGGTCGTGTCTCATTCGACAACTTAGGTCGGATCTCATTCGACAACTTAGGCCGTGTCTCATTCGACAACTTAGGCAAGTTCTCATTCGACAACTTAGGTCGGGTCTCATTCAACAACTTAGGTCGGGTCTCATTCGACAACTTAGGTCGGGTCTCATTCGACAACTTAGGTCGGTCTCATTCGACAACTTAGGTCGTGTCTCATTCGACAACTTAGTTCGGGTCTCATTCGACAACTTAGGTCGGGTCTCATTCGACAACTTAGGCGTGTCTCATTCGACAACTTAGTTCGGGTCTCATTCGACAACTTAGGTCGGTCTCATTCGACAACTTAGGTCGGGTCTCATTCGACAACTTAGGTCGTGTCTCATTCGACAACTTAGGTCGTGTCTCATTCGACAACTTAGGTCGGGTCTCATTCGACAACTTAGATCGGGTCTCATTCGACAACTTAGGTCGGGTCTCATTCGACAACTTAGGCAGGGTCTCATTCGACAACTTAGGCAGGGTCTCATTCGACAACTTAGGTCGGGTCTCTTTCGACAACTTAGTTCGGGTCTCATTCGACAACTTAGGTCGGGTCTCATTCGACAACTTAGGCCGTGTCTCATTCGACAACTTAGTTCGGGTCTCATTCGACAACTTAGGCCGTGTCTCATTCGACAACTTAGGTCGGGTCTCATTCGACAACTTAGGTCGGGTCTCATTCGACAACTTAGGCCGTGTCTCATTCGACAACTTAGGCAGGTTCTCATTCGACAACTTAGGTCGGGTCTCATTCAACAACTTAGGTCGGGTCTCATTCGACAACTTAGGTCGGGTCTCATTCGACAACTTAGGTCGGGTCTCATTCGACAACTTAGGCTGTATCTCATTCGATTGTCGGGTCTCATTCAACTTAGGCCGTGTCTCATTCGACAACTTAGGTCGTGTCTCATTCGACAACTTAGGTCGGGTCTCATTCTACAACTTAGGCCGTGTCTCATTCGACAACTTAGGCAGGTTCTCATTCGACAACTTAGGTCGGGTCTCATTCAACAACTTAGGTCGTGTCTCATTCGACAACTTAGGTCGGGTCTCATTCGACAACTTAGGTCGGTCTCATTCGACAACTTAGGTCGTGTCTCATTCGACAACTTAGGTCGTGTCTCATTCGACAACTTAGGTCGTCTCATTCGACAACTTAGGTCGGGTCTCATTCGACAACATAGGCCGGGTCTCATTCGACAACTTAGGTCGGATCTCATTCGACAACTTAGTTCGGGTCTCATTCGACAACTTAGGTCGGGTCTCATTCGACAACTTAGGCCGTGTCTCATTCGACAACTTAGTTCTGGTCTCATTCGACAACTTAGGCCGTGTCTCATTCGACAACTTAGGTCGGGTCTCATTCGACAACTTAGGTCGGGTCTCATTCGACAACTTAGGTCGTTTCTCATTCGACCACTTAGGTCGTGTCTCATTCAACAACTTAGGTCGGGTCTCATTCGACAACTTAGGTCGGTCTCATTCGACAACTTAGGTCGTGTCTCATTCGACAACTTAGGTCGTGTCTCATTCGACAACTTAGGTCGTGTCTCATTCGACAACTTAGGTCGTGTCTCATTCGACATATTGTTGACATAAATATGACTAGACTGGGGATCAAACTCGCGCTCTATGGAGTTACAGTTCAGTGTTAACACTGTATCATTGCAGCGTATTTCCTGAGCAACAATGAAGTAATTCCGTATTTGTACTTACGTCTTTTTAATAAAAAATAATAATTTAAAACTAGAATCATTAAAATATGTGTTTCTCTTTTGCAGGTAAATATTTTGATGATATGCCTTGCTGTATCCTCCCTTGCTCATCCTGTACATCTTTGGTATAAATGCAGAAGCCACAGCAACGACAAGGACAATAACGCAATGGGCATTGAAATCTACATATAGATCACAGGCACAATATAGCTATGTGATATGTTATTGTTAAGTTTTTAAAGAAGAATACTTTTTATTTTCCAATTTGAACTTAAAAGTTCATCATTTTACAACATATCAATTTTGTAAACATGTTTATTTTGAATAAAAATGAATGAACTATGCAATAGTTTCTATTTATATAAAATATAATTGAAAACGTGCCGTTTGATCAGGCTCTATGCTTTGCAATACTATTCGGTTAGTGGAGCTAAACACGTGTCCGAATAGCAAACACCATAGATCCTGATCAGACACGGCGTTACGATGTTCTTTGCACATTTCGTCAAATTTATTCGGCAGGTTGATGGCTAATTCATGGATTGCTACATGTGTTTTAACAAGAGATGTCACTTTTTTGACGGTCTGAAATTTCAATTACCAGAAAAAAAGAGTCTGATTATGATCTGCACTGTTCGCACTGGAAAAAAAATCAAACCAATCTGTAATACGACAAAACAAACATATCTAGTCAAATTATTAAATTAAAGTGTAAACAATAGATGGTTACGTTTTACGAAACATATTCTGTTTGCTCTCTGTAAATTAGATTTGCTATGTACCGCTATTTAAAACCGTATTACTATAATTATATATACCTCATGTTTGTATCATGTATGATGCACTGAGTGAATAAATTTGATTTGATTTGATACTGCACTGATTTTAGTAAGTTGTGTACACGATATAGAGGATAGTTGTGCCTATTAGTTTAAGATAGGATTTTATTTCATCGAATGATCACCGAAATATGTATTCCAAGAGTGGCGTTTTATAATAAACACAAATCTTCTGTTTCGTTTAGGATTTCCATTCACATGCCTTGGCTAATATAATAAGTATGTGTTTTCAAATTATATTCACTTTAACTGCCCCTGTCTGGAGCCTCATTGCACCACGTGACACAACCGCACAACCACTTATGTTAGTGTGAACGTCCGTAATAAGAATAGTTCCTGTATAAGTTTCGAGTTAGTTTCTATTTGCTGTCAAAATTAAAAACTACAGACAAAACAAACTCATTTGAATATATTATTTAATAATAATCTGTTCATGATAGTCAGAAAATACCTAAAAGAAACGCAATCTGTGACAGAGAAAATGCCATCTTTCACTGTTTCAAAGCGGTGCAAGATGGAGTTTTCTTTCACTGAGAAAAGTCTATCATTCACTGAAAAGCATAATTCTATTGATGAGCTAAATGTATAATTAATATTTATTTTTTTGGTTACGTTTATTTATCGTCGCCGTTCGGTTAATGGGCGACACCTCCAGAAGTATCGGTTAATGGGCGACACCTCCAGAAGTATCGGTTAATGGGCGACACCTCCAGAAGTATCGGTTAATGGGCGACACCTCCAGAAGTATCGGTTAATGGGCGACACCTCCAGAAGTATCGGTTAATGGGCGACACCTCCAGAAGTATCGGTTAATGGGCGACACCTCCAGAAGTATCGGTTAATGGGCGACACCTCCAGAAGTATCGGTTAATTGGCGACACCTCCAGAAGTATCGGTTAATTGGCGACACCTCCAGAAGTATCGGTTAATGGGCGAAACCTCCATAAGTGTATTAGTCATTCTATTTGTTTGGAGGATAGTGAAAGATACAGAAGGTGCTCGGATTCCAGATATAGTCCTGGTCCTTTTCCATGCCCGGTATATAGCACCGATACATGCGCCCTCGGTTTACTGTCCCAACTGAAGGCCTGTTAGGGTTAAACGGGGGTCGAACCTGCGATCCATGCATTCGCTGCCCAGCGAACGACTGGACTACTGACCCGTCTATAACTTAATATAACTGATATTGCTAAAACAAAAATAGCGTTTTTTTGTGAAAAATTAGACAAACTATTTTTAAACGAAACATGGACGTAACAAATTAACAAGAATAATACAACTATTGCACGGATTGTGTGAATGATTTCAATTATTTTGGTTATACCAGAAAGTTTGCATTGCTCAAGGAGTATGTCAATGGGTAAAGCATTAAGGCTCTGAATTTTCTAGCTATATAATGAGAAACATTAGTCAGTTACTGCCCCTGAATACTCCATAAAGGTAGAGTAGTCCATTACTTGATTTCCTCTGTTCTTATCGTTGTTTATGTTGCACCAGATGCTATCCATTTTCGTCCGTTTTCTCATCTTATTATCATCAAATTATTAAATCTCGTCAGATATCATACATCATATCCAATGGACACTTTACTGTTACTTGTTTATCAATTAATTAACGTGATTTTGATAAATTTACATGTATCCTACCGCAACATTTTGTCAGGGAACTACTGGTGAGCTACAGTAAAGAGAGGCTACCAACTAAAATGACCAATATACATTTCGGGATAAATCGGTCGTTATAGATCTGTCAAGGGAGGTAATAGAGAAAAACCAGTAATGTCTCTTATTGTAAAATATATAGACTAAAGTCAAAGTCCGATGCTATTATTGAGTCATAGACTAAAGTCAAAGTTCGATGCTATTATTGAGTCATATACTACAGTCAAAGTCCGATGCTATTATTGAGTCATAAACCAAAGTCAAAGTTCGATGCTATTATTGAGTCATAAACCAAAGTCAAAGTTCGATGCTATTATTGAGTCATATACTACAGTCAAAGTCCGATGCTATTATTGAGTCATAAACCAAAGTCAAAGTCCGATGCTATTATTGAGTCGTCTATAAGTCAAAGTTCGATGCTATTATTGAGTCATATACTAAAGTCAAAGTTCGATGCTATTATTGAGTCATATACTACAGTCAAAGTTCGATGCTATTATTGAGTCGTCTATAAGTCAAAGTCCGATGCTATTATTGAGTCATATACTAAAGTCAAAGTTCGATGCTATTATTGAGTCGTCTATAAGTCAAAGTCCGATGCTATTATTGAGTCATATACTAAAGTCAAAGTTCGATGCTATTATTGAGTCATATACTACAGTCAAAGTCCGATGCTATTATTGAGTCATATACTAAAGTCAAAGTTCGATGCTATTATTGAGTCATATACTAAAGTCAAAGTCCGATGCTATTATTGAGTCATAGACTAAAGTCAAAGTTCGATGCTATTATTGAGTCATAGACTAAAGTCAAAGTCCGATGCTATTATTGAGTCATAGACTAAAGTCAAAGTTCGATGCTATTATTGAGTCATAGACTAAAGTCAAAGTTCGATGCTATTATTGAGTCATAGACTACAGTCAAAGTCCGATGCTATTATTGAGTCATATACTAAAGTCAAAGTTCGATGCTATTATTGAGTCATAAACCAAAGTCAAAGTTCGATGCTATTATTGAGTCATATACTAAAGTCAAAGTTCGATGCTATTATTGAGTCATATATTAAGTCAAAGTTCGATGCTATTATTGAGTCATAGACTAAAGTCAAAGTTCGATGCTATTATTGAGTCATATACTACAGTCAAAGTCCGATGCTATTATTGAGTCATAGACTAAAGTCAAAGTTCGATGCTATTATTGAGTCATATACTACAGTCAAAGTTCGATGCTATTATTGAGTCATATACTAAAGTCAAAGTTCGATGCTATTATTGAGTCATATACTAAAGTCAAAGTTCGATGCTATTATTGAGTCATATACTAGTCAAAGTTCGATGCTATTATTGAGTCATATACTAGTCAAAGTCCGATGCTATTATTGAGTCATATACTAAAGTCAAAGTTCGATGCTATTATTGAGTCATATACTAGTCAAAGTTCGATGCTATTATTGAGTCATAGACTAAAGTCAAAGTCCGATGCTATTATTGAGTCAATCCTATAATATTCATCTTAATTTTGGGTATATACCAAGTCCAAGGAAATTGAAAGAATCTCCTTAATGTTAGGCAAACAATAATTGAATTTGGGGAGGTGGTGGAATCACGTGTACTATACCTGTTCACAGTGACTGACTAAGGAGATACACGTGGTACATGTTCCGAGAAATGTAATGTACCATCCGGTCGTTAACGTGGTCGTCCAAAAGCTTTCGAACGTTTGTTGTATTTCCTAATATTCCACGGTATAGCTACTGCAGAAGTTTGATGACTTTATTCCAAACATGTGTTCCGAAATAGGCAAACACTCTTAACCTACTTTAAGGAAGACGTCATTTTTACAAGCCTAAATGGTAGGACGGCAGTTGCCTGTTTTCGAGACACAGATTCCAAGAGTTTGCATACCTCATGGTATACACAGAAATCGTTGGATACAAAGTAAGAACACTTACGAATTGTCCAGACGTCTGCAGCGATAATCAGAGAAGATTAGCCTGGTTCCAGTCTGTCGATTTTTCACTAATTTACTTCTGGCAAACTGACGTTGATATTATCACAAAGTCAATACGGCCCAACTTAATGATCTCGGTATTAAAATATACTGAGTCAAAAAAGAAACGATACCTGGTGTTTATGTGTCTATAATTTCAACATTTATTAAGAAAATTCTTTGGAAATTCATAAGATGATAGTCCAACATGTTTGAAAGAGGAGCACATAAAGCATAATGAGCCTCCGAAACTGTCTGCTGCGTGATGACGTAATTCGTCGGACAGGGGTCTAATGGAGTTTTCACACAGACGTCAATACCGAGTATGGGCACCATTTGCGTCTCTCACTGCAATGCACCGCCGTCGCATCGAACGGAAGAGTGTCTGAATCTCTTGCTGGTCAATATTTGTCCACTCCTGACGCAAAACATCCCTCAGTTGGTTTAACGTTACCGGCTGACGTCGTCTGACGCGGCGGTCTAACGTATCCCACAAATGTTCTATGGGTGACAAGTCTGGTGACAAAGCAGGCCACGGCAGGGTTTCAATATTGTTCTGCTCCAATAATGTGGTGGAAATCCGAGCAGTATGACACCTGGCGTTGTCCTGTTGGAACATTGTGACGTTTCTGTTGGCGTTAAAGAACGGCACAACCACTGGCGCAAGGATCTCATCACAGTACCGCTGGGCGTTTAGGTTCCCGTCCACCACTAACAGTTCAGTGCGACTGCCGACGGTGATACCGCCCCACGCCATAACGCTTCCGCCCCCGAACAGATCGACCTGACGTACACATGCGTCGGCGTAACGTTCACTGCGTCTGCGATATACCCGCACTCTGCCATCCGCTCGACGCAAACAGAACCGCGATTCATCGCTAAACATCACCGAATTCCACTGTAACCGAGTCCAGCGAGCACGTTCCGTCGTCCATTCCCGCCGTACGTCACGGTGACGTCGTGTCAGGATGGGTCCAACGTATGGCCGATAGGCACGAATGCCACGTTCACCGAGCCGGTTCCTGACTGTTTGTGCACTGATGCGATTGTTGGTCATCCCAGGAGTAACGGCAGCTGTGTGCGTAGCAGGTAGAAACCGGTCACGTAAATGTGACGTCCGAATGTGACGGTCCTGTTCACGCGTCGTCACACATGGTCGACCAGATCTTGGACGGTCGTCCACCGATCTATGTGTTCGATAGTAGACGTGTTATCGTGATCCGCGTAACCCCGAGTCGATTTGCGACGTCACGCTGATGTAAACCGCAGTCAATCATGCCAATGGCACGCATTCTCTGATTGCGGTTTAGCCTAGGCATTTTGTTAGAGGTAGCAATGGGTATGTAAGGTGTTTTTCCTCGATGATAATGCAATACCAGTACAATAAACCGGTTTTCCGATTTGTACATGTGTAGGAAGTTGTCTTTGTTGAGGAGCACGTGCAAATCGGAAATTCGGCGTTCCAGGATTATCGGGTGTTTATTTACCTGTGTTTATGGTTGGCTGACGTTGCAATAAGATACCCGGTACTGATACGTAATAATATATTAAACCTTTCTATGGTTTTATCCGTTTTACGTCATTTTTAGTTTGGTATCGTTTCTTTTTTGACTCAGTATATATCCATTCAATATAGTTATTGCATTACGTATTATGTACAATGGAAAGGCATGGATACAGTTTCAGAAGAGCATAGATGGTTGTGATGTCTAAAATTGTTAATTCCTTGCTAAACTTGCGCACTATATAAATTGGGATAGGTTTTGAACAATTTTCTTATTAGTCTCTGTAAGTAAGGTAATAAACGTTCGGTAGGCCAAGTGTAATAGTGTTTCAGATAGGTTTTCTTAAATCTCTAAATTTAGGGCAAATACGAAGAAAATGATAGGCACATAAGAAGAAAATAATACTCATATATCAACGCCTGTTTCCAGGCTAAGAGAAGATATCCGTTCAATGGTATTCGAAACAGGTAGGCACATTTCTACAGATACGCCTAATGCATTTATAACTGCGATGCATTTTGGTCCAGACAGAATATATTAATAAAAGGCAGGTTTCTTCCTAGACACCGTGACTTTCAAATTTCCACAACGGACGGGAACGGACCCCCCCCCCCCTCACACACACTGCCTACCCCGACTCGCAGTCCCTTTCGCAGCTCCGCTGTTCAAGTTTGGTATACAATATAAAACAGGCCGTGTATACATTACATAGTAAATGGGATATTAGTGTTAATAAATAAGATGTATGTTGTCCATTGCGTGTGATCATTGGATTTATGTCGCATCAACAATAAAAGGCTACATATCGACTTTCCGACAGCGAACACAGGTCTATTATTGCTTACTGACATCCATTCCTATTCGCATAACAGCTGTCGTGAATAGATTTTCCCCACCACTGAATCAATCAAACTGCCGTGTCATTTTGCTTTGATATAATAGTGCACATATTTAGAAGTGCGAAACAGAAACTTGGCAGAGTAAAACTCTTGACTTTAGTGGGATTAGATATTGTAATAATAAAACAATAGCATCTGCATAAAACAGGTGTGAAACAATAGCATCTGCATAAAACAGGTGTGAAACAATAGCATCTGCATAAAACAGGTGTGAAACAATAGCATCTGCATAAAACAGGTGTGAAAAGCATTTGATAATAAGGCTTATCCCAATCTTATTGGAATTGGTATTTGATCTTTTAAAACATTTTTTAGTTTGCGCAGTAGTGCTTATTTTGCATTCAGTATTTTTTTTTTCATTGCATTTCATCTTAAGATTTTAAATTTTAATTAGTGACTGCTTTTCAGCTTTATCTCACAGATGTAGTTATCACATGTACATGTATATACTATAGTAGTGCAATATGTTATAGATGAATCGTGTATATATACATAGTGTCTTGTAACTCTAACTTGTGACCCTAATAAAATTAACAAGTCTTTCAGATGGGACGTTAAACTGAGGTCTCGTGTCGGTGCTGTACACCGTGCACGTAAAAGAACCAGAGGAGACTCTGGAATGGGTCTCTGTCTGTATCATTGCACTATCCTCCAAAAATCTAAAATGTCTAATCTCTTCAGGAGGCGTCGCTCACATGGGCAACCGGTAGCGACGATAAATAAACGTATAACACACACACACACACTCTGAATTGAGTGGCAATATACTTTCAAATTGTAATAACTTTTTAAAAAAAATATTTTATTATGTAAACTATGTTTTGTGTTTGTTACATGCTGTACATTGATGAAACTGACATAAAGAATAAAATATAATGTGTTTTAAACGCCCGAAAAGTAGAACATCAACCTCTAGCAACATTTCGATTTACATATTATTACATTACAACGATAGTATGTCACTATGTCAGTTATTAGACCGTCAGCGTCATTGTTCCGTTCATGGTTTATATATGGTTGATTATTTGAAGACGAATGTATTAATCGGTTGTTGAACTTTTGTATTCTCGCTTTAAAGAAAAAACATCAATAACGTTGTCATGGCATGCAATCGATTTGAAAGTAATTTTCAGATTTTTTTTCCATAATAATGTTAAACCGAATCATGTACAGTAACTTAAAATTACTATAAAATCGTATTTTTATTCTCAAAAACACTAAGTTTGTGTGCAATGGAAGCTGAGAATATGTATTCGGGCATGTTGCCACGTAATTTTGAAGTATGATGGCGATTTCATTGCGGCGATTGTTGAAGATTGTGCAGCTGTTCAAACTGCATCATTATGTCCAGCATTGACGAAACTATATGGTGTCAAATGAGTGATTTACCAGCTAGTAACCTTCCGAAACTATATGCTGTCAAATGAGTGATTTACCAGCTAGTAGCTTTCCGAACACAAAGCATAATATAATTTTGCAACCTTCGTTCTGAATCCTGTTGTTTTGATAATCGCCTACACCCAAACATCAAAACAACAATAAATCATTTAATATGAACATGAACAATACTAAGAATCATGACTAAGAATCTTTAAAACGAAACACAATGAGTAAAAAACTGAATTTGAAAATAAGCCATACAGCGCCTTAACTAAGAAATATTTTAAAACAACAGTATCATCTCTAGTCAGACTAGAAATACACGTGGTCGTTTAACGTCATTGCCGCACAAACGCGACTTTGCAAAAAGCAGAGAACCCGATCAGACAGTAGAGAATGTGCCGTCTGATCAGGCTATATGATGATTGTTTTTCAGACAGTGGCGCTAAAGCACCTGTCCGAATAGTAAACAGCATAGATCCTGATCAGACGCGGCTTTATACCGTGGCTGATCTGGATCTATTTTGTTTACACATGCTCTGAACTTATTCGGCGCTGAAAGGGTTAAACGCTATCATTTCCTTCTATTAATTGTTTACGATATATTTTCAGTCATACATACTGACTATGACGATAGCTTCAAAATTAAACCATCGTTACTCTTGTTGACATTGTTCCTTTAAATATGTAATCTTTATCAATATTATACGTCTACTTCGTTTTATATTTCGTAATGTCGTTATTTAAAGTCCAATATATTTCGAAATGTCGTAATTTAAAGTCCCATATATTTTGAAATATCGTTATTTAGAGTCCATTATATTTCGAAATATCGTTATTTAAAGTCCATTATATTTCGAAATATCGTTATTTAAAGTCCACTATATTTCGAAATATTGTTATTTAAAGTCCATTATATTTCGAAATATCGTTATTTAATGTCCACTATATTTCGAAATGTCGTTATTTAAAGTCCACACAATTTGTTTATATTATATTTCGAAATAGTCGTTATTTAAAGTCCACTTGATTGTTTATATTATAATTCGAAATGTCATTATTTAAAGTCCCATGATTGTTTATATTATATTTCGAAATGTCGTTATTTAAAGTCCACACTTCGATCTGGCTATTCAACTGAAGCTCAACTCATCTCATGATCTTCTGAAATACTTTGATAAGAAACATGAAGCAGACATCGCTATATTGGACTTTATAAAAACATTTGACACCGTCCCCCACGACTGACACCTACACAAGATGAACTGCTACGATGTGGCTATCATCACACCTGAAGGAGCGAACGATGGGAGTCGTCTGTGAGGGCGACGAATACTGTAAAGAGTGTTCCTGTGGTGTCCGGTGTGCCACAGAGTACACTATTAGACCCTCTTTTATTCCTATGTCACATACATGATCATATCCGATTGTGTTGCCTCCCATGTAAGGCCGTTTGCTGGTGACTATTTACTCTACCATACAAGCAAGGCACATACGTGCCATATTCTTCACAACTGAAAAATAGGCGTCTGCATGGGGTATGCGTTTCAACGAGAAGAAATGTTACATTATAAGTGTGAGGAACTCGTCATCTTCTTTCTACCAACTTAACTCAATCTTTTAATAAGTACCAACCTGCCTTTACCTGGGAATCACATCACCATTAGCGGATATACAATAGAGCACACATATTAAGCGCATCTGCCGGAAAGCAAATTCAACTTATGGCTTCATCCGACGAAATCTGAGGAATTGTCCACATAAATCCGAGGAACTGTCCGTAGATATGCAGAAAGCTGGCGTACGTTGCATTAATTCGCTCAATCCCTGAATATGGCTCATCGATCTGAAATCCTTCCGTGTCTAAAGACGTCGTCGCCATCGACCGAATCCAAGCAAATAGTAATGTGGATGCGCGTTCGCTTCAGGTCCGGAGTTCGAGCCCCGCTGGAACCGTTACGATTGTGCCCTTAGGCAAGGCATTTAAATTCCACGTTGCCTCTTCTCTCTCCCTCCTGGCGATGGATTCCATCAGGAATGAGGTCTCGAGAGTGATTAATATAAGTTATAAGAACTTGTTTCGCAATCAAGCTCAAATAAATTTGTATAAACTAATGTGGAACCAACCAGACCACAGCTTCAATTAAGAGTTTGTGTCATATATGCAGTTTAAAAACCTTAACTGTAGCGCCGCATCTTCTATAACAGAGCACAGATAGTACCGTGAATCGTTGGTTTATTGTGTCGTAACATATTGATTGAAATCAAATAACATTACTTTGGCGCCGTTTACAAGAAAGCTCCTATTGGATGAATTTCAAATGAGTCGGAAACTACGGAAGTCGGAACTATTCCTTTTATTCTAAGCTTAGGATATATACTATGCGATTTAACTTATTTGCCAGTAGAATAATTTTGTTGGTTAGTTTAAACATATTTTATTTCACAATAGTATATAGTTTGAACAATACTTATATGAGAAAAAGGGATTAGACTAATGAAATATAGAGTTGTATATAATTGTGCTCCTCTGCACAGTGTGTAGGTATTTAGCTGAGCAATTGTTTTATAAAGTCCATTTAACTAAAGCAAACCGACAAGTTATGACGTTTTGCTATGTAAGAACTTAACACCACCACCTTACATTTGCTATGTAAGAATGTTGTACTATGTTTTAGTCTTGAATAGAATCATATTCCAGCATAAAGAACTGTATAATATTCTCAAAACCATTCCATAAACTCTCGCGGTACTTTCCATATATGGAACGTATTAATACTATATCTTATTGAAATAGTAGGAATGTGTTTTACGTTTATTTATCGTCGCTACCGGTTGCCCATATGAGTGACGCCTCCTGAAGAGATTAGTCATTTTAGATTGTTGGACGATAGTGCAATGATACAGACAGAGACCCATCGCAGAGTCTCCTCTGGTCTTTTTACGTGCACGGTGTAGATCACCGACACGAGACCTCGGTTTAAAGTCTGAAAGACTGTTAATTTTATCAGTATATGGTCAGACGGGGACTCGAACCTGCGATCCCTTGATTACCAGTCCAGCGTGTTAACAACTGGACTACATATCCGTCTGTAAATAGTAGGAACTATCTTGTGACGGGTAGTATTGTGAACTTTTGGGAAACAGCAAGTCTTCGATATTCTACAGACAACCCACTTTAATCCAATCGCTACAGACACATATCGATTCGCTGTAACAGTTTAACTACACTGTTCATAGTTAATCGGTCAATTGCAAACCACTCTCAAAGCATTGTATATCATTTGACACTACTTACGGGGTATAAATGTCATGGTTATCTTCTTACCCATATTATGTCAGTCCGTCAAACGGGCTACAGGTATTTCTCAATGCTATGCTATCGTCCATTAACCCTGGTTAGATTAGTTTCAACATACGTATTCATGTTTGCATGATGTTGTAACATTAATATACAAGAACATAATCGATTAAATCGAAAGGTAAAAAGTAAGTTTGATTCTTGTGATAGATAGAGAGAGAGAGAGAGAGAGAGAGAGAGAGAGAGAAGAGCGAGATGAGAGAGATGGGAGAGACGAGAGGAGAGAGAGGAGACGAGAGAGAGCGAGGGGATATACGAGAGCGAGCGAGAGGGGGCGAGAGGAGAGGGAGAGAGACATATTGCTGATCCTTTCCAATCTGATAACGATTTAGCATTTCTTTCTGAGCAAGAGTGTGTTTCTTGTAAAAGGCAGATAGCTATTTATTTTATCTTAAAGCCATTGGAAAACTTGTAATCGTTTCTTAGTGTTACCTAAATCTCTAACATTTAGAGGACATATTACAGTGTACATGTGAATTGCTGAATTCATAACGTTTTGTGTTACGAAACGATATACCGAGAAAAGATTCAAAATTGAATAAATACATTTCAACAGGAAGATAATTGGGCGTTCGTTATTAAATTTCTTGTAGAAAACTATCACTTTGTGTTTGTGGCGTCGAGTGTCTAGGGTATCCCATCCACATTCAAGATCAAGTTGACGAATTGAGACAAGTTTTGTACAGCCTGTAACGGGCAGCCTCGTTAGTTTAAACATATTTATTATCTGTCAATACATGATTATTTACAACAACTGATATAAGGAATTGGACAGGAAGCTGTATAGCTTATGATTGTCCTCTCCTTAAAGCTGCCGGACCTGATAAATATATAACTAATTCTTGGAACAGCGTAACATATATGACATGTCTTTGCATGCGAAGAACGTTGCCCAACTGCATGACAGTAACTGCGAGTGCGTATGTCAGCTCGAACTCCGGACATTTCGCACCTGAAGCGAACGCTCTACAACTGCGCTATCACGACTTACAGAAAAGGTTTCGCAATTAAGTGAGTTTTTGGTGGTGTTTCGAAAAGCGTCTTGTTTTCAAGAAACCAATATGTATCTACATGGCCTACATGCTACACAACCCAATGAATTAAAGCCCTTAACATCAGTCAGCCTAAAGATGTAGATACAATTCACCGAATGCATCATTCTATTATCAAATGCATACACTTATGTATTTCTGAACATATAGGTATGTACTGTTGTATTATGCAGTGTGTTGAAAATATGATGGGCCATAGATGCGACAGATATAATATTTAAGAAATAGACAGGGATTTCCAATATAACATACAGTCAGTCCTGCCTGAAGCAGCCAGCCAAGGGAATCACAGAAAGCTGCTTAGCACACGCGGCTGCTTAATAGAGGTCAAGCGTGTAACAATGTAACATATTTGGAATCTGAAAATTGGCTGCGTAATGCAGCTGCGTAATGCAGCTTAGTTTATACAAATTTATTTTAGCTCGATTGCGAAACAAGTTCTTACAACTTATGTTAATCACTCTCGAGACCTCATTCCTGATGGAATCCATCGCCACGAGGGAGAGAGAAGTGGCAACGTGGAATTTAAATGACTTGCCTAAGGGCACACTCGTAACGGCTCCAGCGGGGCTCGAACTCCGGACCTGTCGCACCTGAAGCGAACGCGCATCAACTGCGCTATAACGACTTCCACATTGCTTGGCAGCTTAATGCTTAATAGAGGTTTGATTGCTTAGTGAGTCATAAATTCATTATTGGGGGTATTCCGTTATGGTCAGAGATTGACAAATATACGTAAGAACAGTTCATTGCCCAATGGCATTATTTCCATCATTTGATTACGAATGGTTGTGTAAGAGATGTTTGTACATATTGACCAAATACAGTCAAACCTGTCTTAAGCAGCCAGCAAAGGGAGTCAGAGAAAGTGGCTGCTTAGCACAGGTGGCTGCTTAATAGAGGTCAAATGTATAATTAATTAATCAACATATTGGGAATCTGACAACCGGCTGCTTAATACATGTTGGCTGCTTAATAGAGGTGACCACTAACACAGGTTTGACTGTATGCCCACAATGCATACACTAGTGTAAGCTTGCTTCAGAACACAGTATGTTTTAAGCTTTAAGCTTTCGATTAAATCCATTTGCATTATGTATACAATAGATATGTACTGTACATTATGAATGAATAAATATATTTAAACCAACACAGTATGTGCCTTGGAAAATGACAAGTTCTAATTCAATGCGGACAAAGGTTTGTCAGAGGACCGAGACAATGATACATTTATAGAGATATACAAGAATTCATTAAGTTGGTCAAGGGCCATGTGTGATCTGGAATGATCCAACTCTATTGCAAATTTACTAATGAAGTCTCCGGACAGAGTGGTTTCCATATATCCCTCGTGTGAACTGTTAATTTTTCGATAAAACTAGACACGTCATCAGGATACTATTCTTGAATAGTATCTAGACCATGACATTGAAATTGCCAGAGTGCCGATCAGTTTAAGCTGATTCGTTTGGCAAGGCTCTGATTGGGAAACATGTATGTGTCGAATGGGTTTCTGTACAAAAGCAATTGACCGCTGTTACGATTGTGCCCTTAGGCAAGGCATTTAAATTCCACATTGCCTCTTCTCTCTCCTTCATGGCGATGGATTCCATCCTGAGTGAGGTCTCGAGAGTGATTAATATAAGTTGAAAGAACTTGTTTCGCAATCGAGCTAAAATAAATGTGTATAAACTAATAGCAATTTACCGGCTACACTCTGTGAATAAACTGTGAAACACGTCATGGAAGCAGAATTGATTTGCAGTGTTCCATCTTGTGCGCAGTACTTATTTTAATCTTTGACTGAGATATAAAATATAGTGATGTATATAGACAGATATCTATCAACTATAACGAGATATATGGAAAGGAATTTACATAAGCTCTCCAATCCCAGTTTTCCAATCCATTTCAGATATCCTGTGTATTGTATACTGTATATATATTGAATGAACTGAATAAAATAGAGTATAATCAGGTATATATTAATTTAATAGTGGTACTTCTTCTTTTGTTTCGATTATTCTGAGATAAATGTATCAAATTGTAAACATGTGGCTATACGAGAACTGATTAATTAATGTTTTCCATTTATGTATATTTAGGTGAGATCACTAACTTTGTAAATAGTAGTTTGCAAACGTTACCCCCGAAGACATATTGGCATATGATTAATAGTTGTTATTTTACCACATGGAGCGAGAAATACATATTATTTCTACTTTCAATTCTTTTAACAGCAAAGTGGTCCGCTTTCCGCGAATAGATTTGTTATCAAATAACAATCCGACCGTGTTGATTTGATAATTCATGAGACGGCCACATTCAGCAGATAATGATCGTTTTACTCTTTGTAAACATCATGCTATTCATTTCTTTATCACCCTGTACACCCACACAACACAACACTCTTTATTTTGAAACGGTGGTACAGCATAAACACGATATCAATATGTATTACGAAACCAATATCCAATTACAATATATGTGTGTGTGTGCGTGTGCGCGCGTGCGTTGCGTGCGTGCGTGTTTTACCGTTATTTATTGTGGCTACCGGTTGCCCAGTATGAGTGACGCCTCCTGTAGAGATAAGTCATTTTGGATGTTTGAAAGGTTTGCACTGATATAGACAGAGACCCATTCCAGAGAATTATCCAGTTCCTTTACGTGCACGATGTAAAGCACCAACACGGGACCTCGGTTTAATGTCTCATATCCGATAGAGTAGTAGTTTAAACATAATGTATTGCCAAATATATACAGCAACAGGTTTTGGGCCACAAGTGCTATACACATTATAAAACGGCCCTGCCCAATGCAAATCATTTACAGAAATAGAGTAGTTTTAGTATGGCGTAGCGAGGGGACGAACCTGCGACCCCTGGTGTCCAGCATGTTAACCATTGCATCACTGATCCGATACTCTGTTGTTGTTATCGTCATTCGTGTTCCTCAACGTAAATAGAATGTGTTGTATTGAGTTATACAGCATTTGTATTTTTTACGTTTATTTATCGTCGCTACCGGTTGCCTATATGAGCGACGCCTCCTGAAGAGATTAGTCATTTCAGATTTTTGGAGGATTGTGCAATGATACAGACAGAGACCCATTCCATGTCTCCCCTGGTTCTTATACATGTACGGTGTAAAGCACCGACACGATACCTCAGTTTAAATTCCTATCTGAAAGACTGTTAATTGTATTAGGATCAGACTGGGGATCGAACCTGTGACGCCTGGATTACAAGTCCAGCTTGTTAGCCACTGGACCACTACCTTCATATCTATAGCATGGTGTGACCGTTTGCTTTTATTCGGGAAGGGCAGTAATTAATGTTACTAGAACTTAAGGCCCAACCCGTTTGATTTTCTTTACATTATCATGTTTTGTATTATTGTTTTGTATTGTATTATTTTGTATTATATATATTATGTAAAATGAATCGAGCAATAACATATCATTCAACTAAGCATGTTGTATATTTGACATGGTATTACATCATGACGAATTATTGGTATACATTTGAACTGTTGAACTCGGACTACTATCTGAGCAAATGTACGAATAGCAATCCCAATACAGTGACATCGGCTATCGCTAGACAATGACCTGACTGTGGGAATCATCTGTACTGTAGTTATATATAGATATGCGCGCGGGGTCATCCATTAACTAGGGGTTTTATCGGATTGCATATTACGCCGTCATGAATTAAACTTACTTTGTGCGCCCATAATAACATTGGAATCAAGCAGAGTTGATACTGATTAAGTAAAATATACTGGCATATTTCCTCGCAGCAAACATTCTGTAATGCTACAAACATGTACAGCCTAGGAATTGGACAGAACGCTACAGGCCATGCTTATCAGTGTTTACTGGGAAACTAAACTAGTTACTCTACTCATGGTTAGATATATAGATTTAGTTTGTATAAAACATATTATATTTCCATATAAATAAGTGCATGTTATAGGTCGGCATAAAATAAATGTTTTAAAAATCAACAATTTAAATATAATTAAAGTAATAATAGATCCCCCACCTTTAATTATGTACATACATTTAAAAGTATTACTTGCCTAATACATATTAATACATATAAAACTTATGTATTTGATATTCCGTCATTTGTAAAATAAATGGCCTATTTCAAATTCAAATACATTGAACAGTGTTGTTTAATTAGTTCAGCAAATCAAACTGAGCTAACAATAAGAGTGCAAATGTGGATAACGTTTCTGGGAAACAGATTAGCATAAAGTTGGTGGAGTGCGTTGATATGCCATAAAAACATTTTAGTGTTTAACATTATCAGAAGTTATGCTCTATCATACACTACAATTACACTGAAGTTATTACTTCTGAGCCTACCAAAAGCCTGCAGTCATACTCGGTGTTGAGTATCTAATAATAATAAGTTAATAACCTAACAACCGTTGCCAACAACAACATAATAAAATAATTATTTCGTTTTTACACTGAATAATATTCATAACTTCAATATTGGATGATTCCCAACATGCATAGAACATGGATATGTACAATTCCCAACCAGCATAGAACATGGATATGTACAATTCCAACATGCATAGAACATGGATATGTACAATTCCCAACAAGCATAGAACATAGATATGTACAATTCCAACATGCATAGAACATGGATATGTACAATTCCCAACAAGCATAGAACATGGATATGTACAATTCCCAACAAGCATAGAACATGGATATGTACAATTCCCAACATGCATAGAACATGGATATGTACAATTCCCAACATGCATAGAACATGGATATGTACAATTCCCAACAAGCATAGACCATATATATGTACAATTCCCAACCAGCATAGAACATAGATATGTACAATTCCAACACGCATAGAACATGGATATGTACAATTCCAACATGCATAGAACATGGATATGTACAATTCCAACATGCATAGAACATGGATATGTACAATTCCCAACATGCATAGAACATGGATATGTACAATTCCAACATGCATAGAACATGGATATGTACAATTCCAACATGCATAGAACATGGATATGTACAATTCCAACATGCACAGAACATGGATATGTACAATTCCCAACATGCATAGAACATATATATGTACAATTCCCAACAAGCATAGAACATGGATATGTACAATTCCCAACCAGCATAGAACATATAGATGCACAATTCCCAACATGCATAGAACATAGATATGTACAATTCCCAACAAGCATAGAACATGGATATGTACAATTCCCAACCAGCATAGAACATATAGATGCACAATTCCCAACATGCATAGAACATAGATATGTACAATTCCCAACAAGCATAGAACATGGATATGTACAATTCCCAACAAGCATAGAACATAGATATGTACAATTCCCAACAAGCATAGAACATAGATATGTACAATTCCCAACAAGCATAGAACATGGATATGTACAATTCCAACAAGCATAGAACATAGATATGTACAATTCCAACATGCATAGAACATAGATATGTACAATTCCAACAAACATAGAACATAGATATGTACAATTCCAACAAGCATAGAACATAGATATGTACAATTCCAACATGCATAGAACATAGATATGTACAATTCCAACAAACATAGAACATAGATATGTACAATTCCAACAAGCATAGAACATAGATATGTACAATTCCAACAAGCATAGAACATAGATATGTACAATTCCAACAAACATAGAACATAGATATGTACAATTCCAACAAACATAGAACATAGATATGTACAATTCCAACAAGCATAGAACATAGATATGTACAATTCCAACAAACATAGAACATAGATATGTACAATTCCAACAAGCATAGAACATAGATATGTACAATTCCAACAAGCATAGAACATAGATATGTACAATTCCAACAAGCATAGAACATGAATATGTACAATTCCAACAAGCATAGAACATGGATATGTACAATTCCAACAAACATAGAACATGAATATGTACAATTCCAACATGCATAGAACATGGATATGTACAATTCCCAACACGCATAGAACATGGATATGTACAATTCCCAACAAGCATAGAACATGGATATGTACAATTCCCAACAAGCATAGAACATGGATATGTACAATTCCAACATGCATAGAACATGGATATGTACAATTCCCAACAAGCATAGAACATGGATATGTACAATTCCAACAAACATAGAACATGGATATGTACAATTCCAACAAACATAGAACATAGATATGTACAATTCCAACACACATAGAACATGGATATGTACAATTCCCAACACGCATAGAACATGTATATGTACAATTCCCAACACGCATAGAACATAGATATGTACAATTCCAACAAACATAGAACATGTATATGTACAATTCCAACAAACATAGAACATGGATATGTACAATTCCAACAAACATAGAACATGGATATGTACAATTCCCAACACGCATAGAACATAGATATGTACAATTCCCAACACGCATTGAACATAGATATGTACAATTCCCAACAAGCATAGAACATGGATATGTACAATTCCAACATGCATAGAACATAGATATGTACAATTCCCAACACGCATAGAACATAGATATGTACAATTCCCAACACGCATAGAACATAGATATGTACAATTCCCAACACGCATAGAACATAGATATGTACAATTCCCAACACGCATAGAAAATAGATATGTACAATTCCCAACACGCATAGAACAAAGATATGTACAATTCCCAACACACATAGATATGTACAATTCCCAACACGCATAGAACATAGATATGCACAATTCCCAACACGCATAGAACAAAGATATGTACAGTTCCCAACACGCATAGAACAAAACATAGATATGCACAATTCCCAACAAACATAGAACATAGATATGTACAATTCCAACACACATAGAACATGGATATGTACAATTCCCAACACGCATAGAACATGTATATGTACAATTCCCAACACGCATAGAACATAGATATGTACAATTCCAACAAACATAGAACATGTATATGTACAATTCCAACAAACATAGAACATGGATATGTACAATTCCAACAAACATAGAACATGGATATGTACAATTCCCAACACGCATAGAACATAGATATGTACAATTCCCAACACGCATTGAACATAGATATGTACAATTCCCAACAAGCATAGAACATGGATATGTACAATTCCAACATGCATAGAACATAGATATGTACAATTCCCAACACGCATAGAACATAGATATGTACAATTCCCAACACGCATAGAACATAGATATGTACAATTCCCAACACGCATAGAACATAGATATGTACAATTCCCAACACGCATAGAAAATAGATATGTACAATTCCCAACACGCATAGAACAAAGATATGTACAATTCCCAACACACATAGATATGTACAATTCCCAACACGCATAGAACAAAGATATGTACAATTTCCAACACGCATAGAACAAAGATATGTACAGTTCCCAACACGCATAGAACATAGATATGCACAATTCCCAACACGCATAGAACATATATATGTACAATTCCCAACACGCATAGAACAAAGATATGTACAGTTCCCAACACGCATAGAACATAGATATGCACAATTCCCAACACGCATATAACAAAGATATGTACAGTTCCCAACACGCATAGAACATGGATATGCACATTTCCCAACAAACATAGAACATATATATGTACAATTCCCAACAAGCATAGAACATAGATATGTACAATTCGCAACAAGCATAGAACATATAGATGCACAATTCCCAACCAGCATAGAACATAGATATGTACAATTCCCAACACGCATAGAACATATAGATGCACAATTCCCAACCAGCATAGAACATAGATATGTACAATTCCCAACACGCATATAACATAGATATGTACAATTCGCAACAAGCATAGAACATATAGATGCACAATTCCCAACCAGCATAGAACATAGATATGTACAATTCCCAACATGCATAGAACATAGATATGTACAATTCCCAACAAGCATAGAACATAGATATGTACAATTCCCAACAAGCATAGAACATGGATATGTACAATTCGCAACAAGCATAGAACATAGTTATGTACAATTCCGAAAATGCATAGAACATAGATATGTACAATTCCCAACACGCATAGAACATAGATATGTACAATTCCCAACAAGCATAGAACATGGATATGTACAATTCCCAACCAGCATAGAACATATAGATGCACAATTCCCAACATGCATAGAACATAGATATGTACAATTCCCAACAAGCATAGAACATGGATATGTACAATTCCCAACAAGCATAGAACATAGATATGTACAATTCCCAACAAGCATAGAACATAGATATGTACAATTCCCAACAAGCATAGAACATGGATATGTACAATTCCAACAAGCATAGAACATAGATATGTACAATTCCAACATGCATAGAACATAGATATGTACAATTCCAACAAACATAGAACATAGATATGTACAATTCCAACAAGCATAGAACATAGATATGTACAATTCCAACATGCATAGAACATAGCTATGTACAATTCCAACAAACATAGAACATAGATATGTACAATTCCAACAAGCATAGAACATAGATATGTACAATTCCAACAAGCATAGAACATAGATATGTACAATTCCAACAAGCATAGAACATAGATATGTACAATTCCAACAAACATAGAACATAGATATGTACAATTCCAACAAGCATAGAACATAGATATGTACAATTCCAACAAACATAGAACATAGATATGTACAATTCCAACAAGCATAGAACATAGATATGTACAATTCCAACAAGCATAGAACATAGATATGTACAATTCCAACAAACATAGAACATGAATATGTACAATTCCAACAAGCATAGAACATGGATATGTACAATTCCAACAAACATAGAACATGAATATGTACAATTCCAACATGCATAGAACATGGATATGTACAATTCCCAACAAGTATAGAACATGGATATGTACAATTCCCAACAAGCATAGAACATGGATATATACAATTCCCAACTAGCATAGAACATGGATATGTACAATTCCAACATGCATAGAACATGGATATGTACAATTCCCAACAAGCATAGAACATGGATATGTACAATTCCAACAAACATAGAACATGGATATGTACAATTCCAACAAACATAGAACATAGATATGTACAATTCCAACAAACATAGAACATGGATATGTACAATTCCCAACACGCATAGAACATGGATATGTACAATTCCCAACACGCATAGAACATAGATATGTACAATTCCAACAAACATAGAACGTGGATATGTACAATTCCAACAAACATAGAACATGGATATGTACAATTCCAACAAACATAGAACATAGATATGTACAATTCCCAACAAGCATAGAACATGGATATGTACAATTCCAACATGCATAGAACATAGATATGTACAATTCCCAACACGCATAGAACATAGATATGTACAATTCCCAACACGCATAGAACATAGATATGTACAATTCCCAACACGCATAGAACAAAGATATGTACAATTCCCAACACACATAGATATGTACAATTCCCAACACGCATAGAACATAGATATGTACAATTCCCAACACGCATAGAACAAAGATATGTACAGTTCCCAACACGCATAGAACATAGATATGCACAATTCCCAACACGCATAGAACATATATATGTACAATTCCCAACACGCATAGAACAAAGATATGTACAGTTCCCAACACGCATAGAACATAGATATGCACAATTCCCAACACGCATATAACAAAGATATGTACAGTTCCCAACACGCATAGAACATGGATATGCACATTTCCCAACAAACATAGAACATATATATGTACAATTCCCAACAAGCATAGAACATAGATATGTACAATTCGCAACAAGCATAGAACATATAGATGCACAATTCCCAACCAGCATAGAACATAGATATGTACAATTCCCAACACGCATAGAACATATAGATGCACAATTCCCAACCAGCATAGAACATAGATATGTACAATTCCCAACACGCATAGAACATAGATATGTACAATTCGCAACAAGCATAGAACATATAGATGCACAATTCCCAACCAGCATAGAACATAGATATGTACAATTCCCAACATGCATAGAACATAGATATGTACAATTCCCAACAAGCATAGAACATGGATATGTACAATTCGCAACAAGCGTAGAACATAGTTATGTACAATTCCGAAAATGCATAGAACATAGATATGTACAATTCCCAACACGCATAGAACATGGATATGTACAATTCGCAACAAGCATAGAACATAGATGCATGCTTCATGTCTGTATATAGTTTGTTTAAACTTTATTTATTTTACAACGATTATGAAGCAAGTTCTAACAACTTATATTAATCACTCTCGTTGGTGCGGATGAAAGCGTAAATGTGGTCATTTATGTTGGAGGAAACCGGAGTACCTGGAGAAAACCCACCTGTCCGATCTGGCGACCACCGTACCATATCACATACTTCCCGGTCCGAGGATCGAACCCGGGTTGCATTGGTGAAAAGCGAGCGCGCTAACCACTGCGCTAATATAGTTTATTTCGTAGACATGTCCATTATAATATTGCGTGGAGGGTTACATGTGCATCCATTAACTATGTCAAGATTCATGGAACAATCATGAAATTGATAATGGCGTGTTAGTGTTGATACTATGGTTGAAAGTTGATAGTTATTTTGTGGTTTCCAGGAAATATAGGAATGTTGTATCAATGAAATAAAATGTATTCCACGGGTTGAAAGTTGATAGTTATTTTATGGTTTCCAGGAAATATAGGAATGTTGTATATATGAAATAAAATGTATTCCACTGGTTGAACGTTGATAGTTATTTTGTTGTTTCACACGTGGTTGGCTAATATTATTTGCGATCTACATTCATTCAATTGTACTGTCCTTGTCGGGAGCCTCATTTCACTACAATACACAGCCGCACAACTACATATGCTAATGTGAACATTCACAGAACAGAACAGACATTTTATTAAGACTTGTACATGGTACATCGTCAAATACATATATACAAATATATAACGCTGATCCATTCAGTGTAGCGCATGTGCGGCCCCGAACATATAAGGGCATCACAGACACAATACAATATATCCGCTACTAAGTTAGTTTATGGCTGCTGTTAAACATGAACACGACAGTATAAACAAATTCGTTAGAACTTACTATTTTTATATCTAACTGCTCATGGCTGTCAGAAAATAGATGCAAAAATAGTATCTACAACCGCGGAGGAATACGAAACACAAGCAGTGAAAATGATAAATGCCATCAGACTTCCGATGTTTCAAAACAAAAGTGTGATGCAACGATGAAGATGACAACGACAAAGCAGATAGCAGACATTGCTACAATAATAGCACTAACGATTTTAACACACAAAGCAGTGGAGGTCGTGATAGTGCAGTCGTAGCACGTTCACTTCGGATGCGAAAGGCCCGGAGTTCGAGCCTCACTGGAGCCGTTACAATTGTGCCCTTAGGCAAGACATTTAAATTCCACGTTTTCTCTACCTCGTGGCGATGGATTCCATCAGGAATGAGGTCTCGAGAATGATTAATATAAGTTGTAAGAACTTGTTTAGCAATCGAGCTAAAATAAATTTGTATCAACTAAAAATATTCTGCGGCTTGGAATGTTCATGTAATTGAATAATTGCTGATTAAGAATACATGTAGGTGAAACACTCAACACTAGTATTCCACTCAGTTCAAGTATATTACAGCATGAGATTACAACACATATGAAACACACATGGGGATAATTTCAAAGGAGAGGACAACTATAAGCTATATAGCTTTCTGTCCAATTCCTTATTTCAATTGTTGTAAATAACCATGTACATGGTAGAAAATAAATATGTTTAAACCAATGACAGAAGGACACCTGCGAGAGACTACCCTAACATTATAATTACAATGACATAGTCTATTTTATAAATGTAAACATGTTAAAGCGACATTACATCGCAAAAATCAAATAAATTTGTTCACGTATAAATGCATTGCTACTACAAATTCTTCCGATACACTCGAAGACTAACATTGAATCAGTAAACCGTGTTTTTTTGGTCTACAAACATTTCTAAAATTGAAAGTAGGATTTCATATAACGGTCAACCATGCTCCTGAATTGACGTTTGTTTGTCATCGGAGTTTTACTAAACGCTAGACAATGTGGGTTAGAGATAATTTAACTAAGATTAGTTTACAAATACATATACATAGGCACACATGTGAGATATAACGGTAAATCTGTACCATAAATCGTGTTATTCAGGACACACGAGTTGTATTACGCATGGTTGTCGACCCTATTATGTCAACAAACTGCGTATACGACGCTTGTTTATTAGTTGAAATACTCAGTTTTTGAGACAAATATTTGGGAAATTTTAACATATAATAGGAAAATACATTATGCAGAGTTTGCGTTTTCATCGATGTAGGGTCGCTTTAACCAGCACGAACGCCAGGTTTCGAACCAGCATCACTTATCGCGATATTAAGCTTATCTAGCATTAACACATTGGACCACGCTAAAACTCAATTATATTTCTCTATTCTAGTGTAATATACCACAAAATATGTAGAAACATCACCTTTAGAACATAACGAGGCGAGAATAAGTATTGCCTTTAGCGATTCATGGTGCTATGGTTTACATTAATTCTACATACAATAACTGAATACCATTACACGTGTCACTAACCCTGAACAAACTGTTTGTCAGCATTATGCAGCTCAGCCCTGGTTAGGTAATTTAAATACCTCGTAAATTACTAAATCGTCTTATCTGCGAAACGCTGATACATCGAAACGCAAACATGAATTGAAAATCTTCAAATCGCCTTTGTTTAGTTTATACAAATTTATTTTAGCTCGATGGAATAAGTTATTACAACTTATATTAATCACTCTTGATACCTCATTCCTGATGGATTCCATGCCATGAATGAGAGCGAGGAGGAAATGTGAAATTTAAATAATATTAACACATGCGCACTCGGTGCTAGTTTGTTTACTTCCCATAGCGTATCAGCATCTCAAATTTGTTTTGTGTTGTAGTTTCGTGGTAATATTTCAATCGATTTCGTGTATTTAATTCAATAATTGTGATTTATTCCTGATAAATTGATAACGGAGAGCAAGCTTTGCTCAGGTGAGCTAATAACAACGAAAGCCTTTTTTGCATAGCAACAGATGCATTATGGGTAGTAAATATTATTATTATACAATATTTGTATAGCACATTTTTTCATACAGAATTATACGTTCAAAAGTGAATACGCATGCTATTATGCATATGCGTACGTGTGTAGCATGCATGCTATTGCTTAAATTTGTATACACTTTAGCTCTCCTAATGGAGGGCGAGACAGATATTAATTTATTTCATGTACAAAAACTGCTGTTCCCAAACATTAACCTCGTTGCACCTTCTTAACAGTAGTAGCTAAACATTTCATACTGTTTTATTTTGGCTTAGTGACATTCTAACATTATACCTTGACACACACCTATTGCTCTTTAATATGTTTCTATGTCTTTAATTACAATAACAAACATATCAAATGCTGCATTGTGAAAATACAAGTCACTACCGCTAACTTATGTCACGGACTTACCATATATACTGATTACAATGCACCATCGCTAACTTATGTCACGGACTTACCATATATACTGATTACAATGCACCATCGCTAACTTATGTCACGGACTTACCATATACTGATTACAATGCACTATCGCTAACGTATGTCACGGACTTACCATATACTGATTACATTGCACTATCGCTAACTTATGTCACGGACGTACCATATATACTGATTACAATGCACTATCGCTAACTTATGTCACGGACTTACCATATATACTGATTACAATGCAACATCGCTAACTTATGTCACGGACTTACCATATATACTGATTACAATGCACTATCGCTAACTTATGTCACGGACTTACCATATATACTGATTACAATGCACCATCGCTAACTTATGTCACGGACTTACCATATATACTGATTACAATGCACTATCGCTAACTTATGTCACGGACGTACCATATACTGATTACAATGCACTATCGCTAACTTATGTCACGGACTTACCATATATACTGATTACAATGCAACATCGCTAACTTATGTCACGGACTTACCATATATACTGATTACAATGCACTATCGCTAACTTATGTCACGGACTTACCATATATACTGATTACAATGCACCATCGCTAGCTTATGTCACGGACTTACCATATATACTGATTACAATGCACTATCGCTAACTTATGTCACGGACGTACCATATACTGATTACAATGCACTATCGCTAACTTATGTCACGGACTTACCATATATACTGATTACAATGCACCATCGCTAACTTATGTCACGGAATTACCATATATACTGATTACAATGCACTATCGCTAACTTATGTCACGGACTTACCATATATACTGATTACAATGCAACATCGCTAACTTATGTCACGGACTTACCATATATACTGATTACAATGCACCATCGCTAACTTATGTCACGGACTTACCATATACTGATTACAATGCACTATCGCTAACGTATGTCACGGACTTACCATATACTGATTACAATGCACTATCGCTAACTTATGTCACGGACGTACCATATACTGATTACAATGCACTATCGCTAACTTATGTCACGGACTTACCATATATACTGATTACAATGCAACATCGCTAACTTATGTCACGGACGTACCATATACTGATTACAATGCACTATCGCTAACTTATGTCACGGACTTACCATATATACTGATTACAATGCACTATCGCTAACTTATGTCACGGACTTACCATATATACTGATTACAATGCACTATCGCTAACTTATGTCACGGACTTACCATATACTGATTACAATGCACTATCGCTAACTTATGTCACGGACTTACCATATATACTGATTACAATGCACTATCGCTAACTTATGTCACGGACTTACCATATACTGATTACAATGCACTATCGCTAACTTATGTCACGGACGTACCATATACTGATTACAATGCACTTTCGCTAACTTATGTCACGGACTTACCATATACTGATTACAATTCACTATCGCTAACTTATGTCACGGACGTACCATATACTGATTACAATGCACTATCGCTAACTTATGTCACGGACTTACCATATACTGATTACAATTCACTATCGCTAAATTATGTCACGGACTTACCATATACTGATTACAATGCACCATCGCTAACTTATGTCACGGACTTACCATATTCTGATTACAATGCACTATCGCTAACTTATGTCACGGACGTACCATATACTGATTACAATGCACCATCGCTAACTTATGTCACGGACTTACCATATACTGATTACAATGCACTATCGCTAACTTATGTCACGGACTTACCATATACTGATTACAATGCACTATCGCTAACTTATGTCACGGAAGTCCCATATACTGATTACAATGCACTATCGCTAACTTATGTCACGGACTTACCATATACTGATTACAATGCACTATCGCTAACTTATGTCACGGACTTACCATATACTGATTACAATGCACCATCGCTAACTTATGTCACGGACTTACCATATACTGATTACAATGCACCATCGCTAACTTATGTCACGGTCTTACCATATACTGATTACAATGCACTATCGCTAACTTATGTCACGGACTTACCATATACTGATTACAATGCACTTTCGCTAACTTATGTCACACACTCTGGAATGGGTCTCTGTCTATATTATTATACTATCCTCGAAACTCTAAATGACTAATCTCTTCAGGAGGCGTCAATCACATGGGCAACCGGTAGCGACGATAAATAAACGTAAATCATACATATTTGAATTACTGCACACGTTTTGCTTGTTGCCAGACCGCTTACTTTGGTGCAAAGCAGTTTAATTTCATTTTATAAGTAATATAATGGGATGTATCTTATGCATAAATTTCAAAATTAGATAACTTTTGCATTGTATCCTATATAATAATGTAAACCACTGGAGTTATTACAACACTTAAAGGTAAAAACTTCGGCAGGTTATTTGCCCAATTAAGCATACTCAAATTGTCAAGGTGAGCATAATACAGATGTACTGCAAAAGTACGAACATCGCACTTTAAGTAAAGCAATTATGGCAATTTGAAATATGTGTGGGTAGATATGATGTCATAGCTACAAAACGTTGACTTTGTTAGCAAAATTAATGAAAGCATATGCAACTGACACAAACAGAAGTAAACCTGTTAAATAATATTTATGCAGCTACATACTCAGTTGCTATGTTAAATAGTTATGTAGCTACGTACTCAGTTGCTATGTTAAATAGTTATGTAGCTACATATTCAGTTGCTATGTTAAATAGTTATGTAGCTACATATTCAGTTGCTATGTTAAATAGTTATGTAGCTACATATTCAGTTGCTATGTTAAATATTTATGTAGCTACATATTCAGTTGCTATGTTAAGTATTTATGTAGCTACATATTCAGTTGCTATGTTAAGTATTTATGTAGCTACATATTCAGTTGCTATGTTAAGTATTTATGTATCTACATATTCAGTTGCTATGTTAAGTATTTATGTAGCTACATATTCAGTTGCTATGTTAAAGTATTTATGTAGCTACATATTCAGTTGCTATGTTAAGTATTTATGTAGCTACATATTCAGTTGCTATGTTAAGTATTTATGTAGCTACATATTCAGTTGCTATGTTAAGTATTTATGTAGCTACATATTCAGTTGCTATGTTAAGTATTTATGTAGCTACATATTCAGTTGCTATGTTAAGTATTTATGTAGCTACATATTCAGTTGCTATGTTAAGTATTTATGTATCTACATATTCAGTTGCTATGTTAAGTATTTATGTAGCTACATATTCAGTTGCTATGTTAAATATTTATGTATCTACATATTCAGTTGCTATGTTAAGTATTTATGTAGCTACATATTCAGTTGCTATGTTAAGTATTTATGTAGCTACATATTCAGTTGCTATGTTAAGTATTTATGTAGCTACATATTCAGTTGCTATGTTAAATATTTATGTAGCTACATATTAAGTTGCTATGTTAAATATTTATGTAGCTACATATTCAGTTGCTATGTTTAATATTTATGTAGCTACATATTCAGTTGCTATGTTAAATATTTATGTATCTACATATTCAGTTGCTATGTTAAATAGTTATGTAGCTACATATTCAGTTGCTATGTTAAGTATTTATGTATCTACATATTCAGTTGCTATGTTAAATGTTTATGTAGCTACATATTCAGTTGCTATGTTAAATATTTATGTATCTACATATTCAGTTGCTACGTTAAATATTTATGTAGCTACATATTCAGTTGCTATGTTAAATATTTATGTAGCTACATATTCAGTTGCTATGTTAAATATTTATGTATCTAGATATTCAGTTGCTATGTTAAGTATTTATGTTGATAAAGTGAGTATAATTTCATTTTTTTAAATCATGTGACTAGGTTAAATCCAAGATGGCCACACCCGTAATTTTCTATTTGAGATAATCAACCACTCATAACGTCTTTATTTGCAGTGCAATATTAGGAATCATCATGTATTAGTGTGCTTTTATTTAGTTTATGCAAATTTATTTTTTATTTTTATATTGTTATTTTAGCTCGAAACAAGTTCTTACAAATTATATTAATCACCCTCGATACCTCATTCCTGATGGTATCCATCGCCACGACGGAGAGAGAAGATGCACCGTGGAATTTAAATATATTGCCGAAGGGAACAATCGTAACGGATCCCGCGGGGCTCGAACTCAGGGCCTTTCGCACCCGAAGCGAACTCATACCACTGTGCTATCACGACTTCCTTGCATTTATTTCACAAGATAAACAGGAATCTGGTTGATGGTTTTCCTTTAATTGTTCATAAAAGTTATCTTCCTATAGTTTACTAACATCAATGTGTTATATGTATGCTGGGAAGTGTTGTATGTATGCTGGGAAGTGTTGTATGTATGTATGCTGGGAAGTGTTGTATGTATGCTGAGAAGTGTTGTATGTATGCTGGGAAGTGTTGTATGTATGTATGCTGGGAAGTGTTTTGTATGTATGCTGGGAAGTGTTGTATGTATGTATGCTGGGAAGTGTTGTATGTATTATGCTGGGAAGTGTTGTATGTATGCTGGGAAGTGTTGTATGTATGTATGCTGGGAAGTGTTGTATGTATGTATGCTGGGGAGTGTTGTATGTATGCATGCTG
>CM026386.1:68488386-68534285 GCA_014843695.1 Archivesica marissinica
TGGGAAGGGTTGTATGTATGTATGCTGGGAAGTGTTGTATGTATGCTGGGAAGTGTTGTATGTATGTATGCTGGGAAGTATTGTATGTATGCTGGGAAGTGTTGTAAGTATGTATGCTGGGAAGTGTTGTATGTATGCTGGGAAGTGTTGTATGTATGTATGCTGGGAAGTGTTGTATGTATGCATGAGGGAAGTGTTGTATGTATGCTGGGAAGTGTTGTTGTATGCTGGGAAGTGTTGTATGTATGCTGGGAAGTGTTGTATGTATGTATGCTGGGAAGTGTTGTATGTATGCATGCTGGGAAGTGTTGTATGATGCTGGGAAGTGTTGTTGTATGCTGGGAAGTGTTGTATGTATGCTGGGAAGTGTTGTATGTATGTATGCTGGGAAGTGTTGTATGTATGTATGCTGGGAAGTGTTGTATGTATGTATGCTGGGAAGTGTTGTATGTATGTATGCTGGGAAGTGTTGTATGTATGTATGCTGGGAAGTGTTGTATGTATGTATGCTGGGAAGTGTTGTATGTATGTATGCTGGGAAGTGTTGTATGCAATGTGTATGTATGCTGGGAAGTGTGTATGTATGTATGCTGGGAAGTGTGTATGTATGTATGCTGGGAAGTGTTGTATGTATGTATGCTGGGAAGTGTTGTATGTATGTATGCTGGGAAGTGTTGTATGTATGCATGCTGGGAAGTGTTGTATGTATGTATGCTGGGAAGTGTTGTAGTATGTATGTATGTATGCTGGGAAGTGTTGTATGTATGTATGCTGGGAGTGTTGTATGTATGTATGCTGGGAAGTGTTGTTGTATGCTGGGAAGTGTTGTATGTATGTATGCTGGGAAGTGTTGTATGTATGCTGGGAAGTGTTGTATGTATGCTGGGAATGTTGTATGTATGTATGCTGGGAAGTGTTGTATGTATGTATGCTGGGAAGTGTTGTATGTATGTATGCTGGGAAGTGTTGTATGTATGTATGCTGGGAAGTGTTGTATGTATGTATGCTGGGAAGTGTTGTATGTATGTATGCTGGGAAGTGTTGTATGTATGTATGCTGGGAAGTGTTGTATGTATGTATGCTGGGAAGTGTTGTATGTATGCTGGGAAGTGTTGTATGTATGCTGGGAAGTGTTGTATGTATGCATGCTGGGAAGTGTTGTATTTATGCTGGGAAGTGTTATGTATGTATGTATGCTGGGAAGTGTTGTATGTATGTATGCTGGGAAGTGTTGTATGTATGCTGGGAAGTGTTGTATGTATGCATGCTGGGAAGTGTTGTATGTATGCTGGGAAGTGTTGTATGTATGTATGCTGGGAAGTGTTGTATGTTTGTATGCTGGGAAGTGTTGTATGCATGTATGCTGGGAAGTGTTGTATGCATGTATGCTGGGAAGTGTTGTATGTATGCTGGGAAGTGTTGTATGTATGGATGCTGGGAAGTGTTGTATGTATGCATGCTGGGAAGTGTTGTATGTATGTATGCTGGGAAGTGTTGTATGTATGTATGCTGGGAAGTATTGTATGTATGTATGCTGGGAGGTGCTGTATGGATGCATGCTGGGAAGTGTTGTATGTATGCTGGGAAGTGTTGTATGTATGTATGCTGGGAAGTGTTGTATGTATGTATGCTGGGAAGTGTTGTATGTATGCTGGGAAGTGTTGTATGTATGTATGCTGGGAAGTGTTGTATGTATGTATGCTGGGAAGTGTTGTATGTATGCTGGGAAGTGTTGTATGTATGCATGCTGGGAAGTGTTGTATATATGTATGCTGGGAAGTGTTGTATGTATGTATGCTGGGAAGAGTTGTATGTATGCTGGGAAGTGTTGTATGTAGGTATGCTGGGAAGTGTTGTATGTATGCTGGGAATGTATGTATGCTGGGAAGTGTTGTATGTATGCTGGGAAGTGTTGTATGTATGTATGCTGGGAAGTGTTGTATGTATGTATGCTGGGAAGTGTTGTATGTATGTATGCTGGGAAGTGTTGTAGTATGTATGCTGGGAAGTGTTGTATGTATGTATGCTGGGAAGTGTTGTATGTATGTATGCTGGGAAGTGTTGTATATGTATGTATGTATGCTGGGAAGTGTTGTATGTATGTATGCTGGGAAGTGTTGTATGTATGTATGCTGGGAAGTGTTGTATGTATGCTGGGAAGTGTTGTATGTATGCTGGGAAGTGTTGTATGTATGCTGGGAAGTGTTGTATGTATGTATGCTGGGAAGTGTTGTATGTATGTATGCTGGGAAGTGTTGTATGTATGTATGCTGGGAAGTGTTGTATGTATGCTGGGAAGTGTTGTATGTATGTATGCTGGGAAGTGTTGTATGTATGCTGGGAAGGTTGTATGTATGCTGGGAAGTGTTGTATGTATGTATGCTGGGAAGTGTTGTATGCTGGGAAGTGTTGTATGTATGCTGGGAAGTGTTGTATGTATGCATGCTGGGAAGTGTTGTATGTATGTATGCTGGGAAGTGTTGTATTTATGTATGCTGGGAAGTGTTGTATGTATGTATGCTGGGAAGTGTTGTATGTATGTATGCTGGGAAGTGTTGTATGTATGTATGCTGGGAAGTGTTGTATGTATGCTGGGAAGTGTTGTATGTATGTATGCTGGGAAGTGTTGTATGTATGTATGCTGGGAAGTGTTGTATGTATGTATGCTGGGAAGTGTTGTATGTATGTATGCTGGGAAGTGTTGTATGTATGCTGGGAAGTGTTGTATGTATGCTGGGAAGTGTTGTATGTATGCTGGGAAGTGTTGTATGTATGCTGGGAAGGTGTATGTATGTATGCTGGGAAGTGTTGTATGTATGTATGCTGGGAAGTGTTGTATGTATGCTGGGAAGTGTTGTATGTATGCTGGGAAGTGTTGTATGTATGCTGGGAAGTGTTGTATGTATGCTGGGAAGTGTTGTATGTATGTATGCTGGGAAGTGTTGTATGTATGCTGGGAAGTGTTGTAGTATGCTGGGAAGTGTTGTATGTATGCATGCTGGGAAGTGTTGTATGTATGTATGCTGGGAAGTGTTGTATGTATACTGGGAAGTGTTGTATGTATGCTGGGAAGTGTTGTATGTATGTATGCTGGGAAGTGTTGTATGTATGCTGGGAAGTGTTGTATGTATGCTGGGAAGTGTTGTATGTATGTATGCTGGGAAGTGTTGTATGTATGCTGGGAAGTGTTGTATGTATGTATGCTGGGAAGTGTTGTATGTATGTATGCTGGGAAGTGTTGTATGCATGCTGGGATGTCTTGTTTGCATGCTGGGGTGGCGTACGATGTATTCATGTTCTTTGCTTAGGCGTGCATTTGTAAAAAATGAAACTGAAAAACTAAACTCATATTTCGTATAAACGTGCCACATATTTCTCTTAAATAGATATTGACACCATTGAAGAAGATTTGTCTTTCATCAAATACTCGTACAAACAAAAAATAAAACATTTGATGTCGGTCAAAAATGACCTTGATCAAATCTTGTATAACAGTGTATTTCGGTGGTGGTCTTAATAGCTAAACAATGTAATACTACTACCATGGACGTTGATATTTACAAACCTACACATATAGTGCCTATTTCATATAGTGCCTATTTCAAGAATGCTGAAATTGAATTACATTTACGTATAACTAAGAATGTTAATACCGAACCAAGACAGTATCACAGTAAATATATGCTACAATGGAAACAGCTATCGTGTTATCGTATATTATTGTATACCCTATGATACAGCCGTAGTACGTTGATCACAGTCACAGTCCATGTCATCCACAATACAATCTAATACGCAGCTACGGCGTTCCATAAATACGTATGTACATATATTTGCTAAGTTCGACTCATGCGATATAAAATGTAACATTTTATTTAACTTATGTTATTTCACAGGAGAATGTTACAAATGAAAACACACGATCTTGTCAATCGCATCTAGTCTTCGGAAAGTACATTCCTCTCGTAGTGTTCGTCAAACGTTTGCTCGAAAGTATGCAAGAAACTATGAACACACCGTTTGACTGAAAACACATTCCTTAAAATGGTTAAAGCGACATTACATAGCAAAAAGCCAATACAATGCAATTTTCACGTATAAATGCATTGCTACTACAAATTACATTAACATAGAATCAATTTAACAATGTGTTTGTGGTATACACACTTTCATACGTGAAAGTAGGATTTCATATAACGGTCATCCAGGCTCCTGAATTGACGTTTGTTGTCATTGAAGTCAATACTAAACACGCGATACTTTTGCTTAGAGATAATTTAATTAAGATTAATCTACAAATAAATAGGCAAACTATGAGATATAACGGTAAATATGTACGATAAATCGTGTTATTCAGGATACACGCATTGTATTACGCATGCATGTCGACCCTATTCACATTATTTTGTTATGTCAACAAACCGCGTATACGACGCTTGTTTATTTGTTGAAATACTCAAGTTTGTTTTAATCAAATATTGCCATATAATAGGAAAATACATTCTGCAGCCATTTGTGTTTTCACCGATGTAGTGTCGCTTTAAACATCGTTCGAACATTGTATGTATATATGCACCATTATTATGAATACTAATATAAATATAATGTTGATGCTATTCTCTTGTTTCATCTTACGTTAACTAAGACCAGGATATAAATGCAAAATGATACAACGTTACTTGAACAATGACACAATGTTACTTGAACAACGATACAACGTTGCTTGAACAGTGATACAACGTTACTTGAACAATTACACAACGTTACTTGAACAACGATACACCGTTACTTGAACAATGACACAACGTTACTCGAACAATGACACAACGTTACTTGAACAATGACACAACGTTACTTGAACAATGATACAACATTACTTGAACAATGACACAACGTTACTCGAACAATGATACACCGTTACTTGAACAACGATACACCGTTACTTGAACAACGATACAACGTTGCTTGGTACACAGTTTAACCGACCACGAAACATATGTATGTATGTATGTATGTTCCATTAATGTCAAACCCCTTGCGGGGACCTAGACATGTTTTCCTGGGCAGGCTTAGCCGATCTAAGCGGTTAACCAGTACTAAGCGATGTGTGTGAGGTGCCTTGCTCAATGACACTATATACGTGGCCTGGCCGAGTATCTAACCCGGGACCGTTCGATTCCAAATCCGACGCTCTACCACTGGACTACGGACGCCACACCATCACAGTCACACACACGATCTGTTATTGTCACCAACGTCCGTTACGGTCAATGCAACCATGACGTCACTGCGCAGCCAAACAAATACATGATCGATTATAGTTCATATCATTGTACTTTTGGTTCTCCTTCATTTCATGGTGAAATACGTTAATACAATCTTGATCAAAGTGGGGGTCTCATAATATAACTGTCACATATTCATCACATGTATACACATGAAAGCTAACCATAATAAGATTGCTTTGTATTACTTGTATTATAAAACCTTTAAGGCTGCAATAATGTATTGCTCAAATCTTTTTTGATCGCGTCCTCTGGTATTTTATTATGAAGCCTTATACACGTAGCTGAGGTAAATACTATTTATTAAAGCTTATTGTCACTTTTATGGAGTAATACAACAACTATTTCACCTATTGAGTATATTAATATAATATAAGAACATACAATCGATTTTATTGCACTTCATATATTTCATTCACTTGTGATTTCCCATGTATGTGTAGGCCTACAAACTTGAGAATCAGCAACAGGGTCATGTTGTAGTAGTTGAGGTAATGCTACTCCCAGCTGGAGGCGTTACGAGTGTTCCCTTAGGCTAGGCATTTAAATTCCACTTTGCCTCTTCTCTCTCCATCTCCCCTCTCTCTCTATCTCTCTCTCTCTCTCCCTCTATCTCCCTCCCCCCTCTCTCTCTCTCAGCTCCTCTCTCCCTCTCTCTCCCTCTCTCTCTCCTCGCCCCCCTCTCTCAGATTAATATAAGTTGTAATAACTTGTTTCGCAATCGAGCTAAAATAAATGTGTATAAACTAATGCTGTTTACTTGTGAATTACGTCAAAACGTCAAATTATTCCGGCAAATATTGCAGTATACTCAATTTTTACTTCGCAATGTTCAGGGTTTCTTTGTGTTTTTATCGTATTGTTTTATACATATCAAGTAGTTCGAAATCTAACTGGTCACATACACAAACACACTCTCCGATTAGCGCAGTGGTTAGCGTGCTCGCTTCTCACCAGTGCAACCCGGGTTCGATCCTCGGACCGGGAAGTATGTGAGATGGTACGGTGGTCACCAGATCGGACAGGTGGGTTTTCTCCGGGTACTCCGGTTTCCTCCCACACGAATGACCACATTTACGCTTTCATCCGCGCCAACGAGAGTGATTAATATTAGTTGTTAACACTTGCTTCGCAAACGTTGTAAAATAAATAAAGTTTAACAAAACAACAACAAAACAAAAAAAACACACACTCTCAACTTAGTTAATGTTTGTCATGAAAATGAATGTCTTGCCAAAGAGAATATAGCACTATTTCAGACGAACATGCATCAGTTTAATTATGTGTTATATAACCTGGTCAGTAAAGTATAGTGCGCTAACAAAATTTAAAAAATTTTTTTTTTAAAAACAAATAAAAAACAACATTAAAATTCAACAACAGTCTAAGCGTAAAAGTAGATACCTATTTTTTATGTTTAATGATTTATTATTAAATAATTATTTTTGTATTCGTCTTCAATATGAAATCCCTTGGAGCTAATATTTCAAATATAATTATAATGTTTCGTAATAGATATGCATAACTACTGCGTAGATGGTTCAAGCAATATTGCGAGAAAATGTAGGCCAGAATACACGAGATAACTATCATGTAAGAAAATGTAGGCCAGAATACACGAGATAACTATCATGCGAGAAACATGCGAGAAAATGTAGGCCAGAATACACGACATAACTATCATGCGAGAAAATGTAGGCCAGAATACACGAGATAACTATCATGCGAGAAAATGTAGGCCAGAATACACGAGATAACTATCATGCGAGAAAATGTAGGCCAGAATACACGAGATAACTAACATGCGAGAACATGTAGGCCATAATACACGTGATAACTATCATGCCCAGAATACACGAGATAACTATCATGCGAGAAAATGTAGGCCAGAATACACGAGGTAATTATCATGCGAGAAAATGTAGGCCAGAATACAACAGATAACTATCATGCGAGAAAATGTAGGCCAGAATACACGAGGTAGCTATCATGCGAGAAAATGTAGGCCATAATACACGAGATAACTATCATGCGAGAAAATGTAGGCCAGAATACACGAGGTAACTATCATGCGAGAACATGTAGGCCATAATACACGAGATAACTATCATGCGAGAAAATGTAGGCCAGAATACACGAGATAACTAACATGCGAGAACATGTAGGCCATAATACACGTGATAACTATCATGCCCAGAATACACGAGATAACTATCATGCGAGAAAATGTAGGCCAAAATACACGAGGTAATTATCATGCGAGAAAATGTAGGCCAGAATACAACAGATAACTATCATGCGAGAAAATGTAGGCCAGAATACACGAGGTAGCTATCATGCGAGAAAATGTAGGCCATAATACACGAGATAACTATCATGCGAGAAAATGTAGGCCAGAATACACGAGGTAACTATCATGCGAGAACATGTAGGCCATAATACACGAGATAACTATCATGCGAGAAAATGTAGGCCAGAATACGCGAGATCAATTGCCAAACTCGTATAACTGAATTACTAAGGAAGTTAAATGCTCGAAGTGTACAAGGACATTTATTCAAAAACCAAACTATCTAGAGTTATGACTGTTGCTTACGTAGAAGTCGTGATAGCGCAGTGGATAAGCGTTCGCTTCAGGTGCGAAAGGTCCGGAGTTCGAGCCCCACTGGAGCTGTTACGATTGTGCCCTTATGTTAAGGCATTTAAATTCCACATTGCCTCTTCTCTCTCCCTCGTGGCGATGGATTCCATCAGGAATGAGGTCTCGAGGGTGATTTATATAAGTTGAAATAACTTGTTTCGCAATCGAGCTAAAATAAATTTGTATAAACTAATGTTGCTTACCCGACCAGTTAGTTTAGTTTATACAATTTTATGTTCGCTTGATTGCGAAACAAGTTCTTAAAGCTTCTATTAATCACTCTCCAGACCGTATGTAATCCATCGCCACGAGGGAGAGAGAATAGGCAACGAGGAATTTAAATGCCTTGCCTAAACGCACACTTGTAACGGCTCCAGCGGTGCTCGAACTCCGGGCCTTTCGCATCTGAAGCGCATGCGCTATCACTTCACTGTCACGTCTTTCACTCAACTGCGATCACATATTGCGTGTGTGTTTTACGTTTATTTATCGTCGCTACCGGTTGCCCATATGAGCGACGCCTCCTGAAGAGATTAGTCATTTTAGATTTTGGAGGATAATGCATGATACAGACAGAGACCTATTCCAGAGTCTCCTCTGGTTCTTTTACGTGCACGATGTAAATCACCGACACGAGAACTCGGTTTTACGTCCCATTTGAAAGACTGTTAATTGTATTAGGATCCGTCTGTTCACATATCGCGCAAAACGTGCGATAAATACTCATTTTTTTTTTTTTACAATACAGTATTACGTCAGCGCATTATGTCAATAATTGCCAATGTAATGACAAACACAATACCGATACGAAATGAAGAGCATTAGTAGACCAATAGTTTGTACACGGTATGCATATGACAGTTGATTTCGTAGCCTGAGCAAATATACGAGTAGCAGTCTCTATACAGTGATATCGGATATTTATACGATTACGACCTGACATTGACCTTAAAACAAGACTCAGCTGTTGGTGATAGAGCATACATACGCGAGCAGTACAATTGCACACAGCGGATAAAGTGCACCGAAAAGGTTTGCATTTTTGCACCTAGTTTTACTAGTGTATACATATACTGGTATTATCAATTTAAAGCAGTTTTGTGTACACTACTGTAAGAATTAACGTAATTATTATCGATTACGTACACGAATCGCACAATTTACTGAAGACTATAATTATAGGAAGACGCTTTTGTTAAATTTGTGAAAACGGAACATGTGTTATTATAACTGGTATTACTGCTATCTAGAGAGTTTTAAAAAGTGTGTCCGGTATTTGGGTACGTTACATTTTATCAATGTTTCATGTTTTAATCTTTACTGAAGTCTTATACATCCATGTAAAATAGATAAATGATATGCGTAAGCACTTACTTTCAACAGTACATTCATTGTCATTCGTAAGCTAATTCAACGAGGATCTTCTATATCACAGTAAGACTATCACATAATTTCAGTAAAATTAGTCAATGCATATTTTGTATATTTAATTAATTTAGTTTTAATATCGTATTTGCTATTTGACATTTACATTACATATATAATTATATATACATAATCATGACAGGGCACAGTAAAAGCAAAATGGGTTGGGCAACAAGTTCTAACAACATTTAGTAAACTGCCCTTCCCAAGAAGAATAGTTGAATACTTGGCAAATATGTTATATGGTAAATAAGCATAACATTTACGGAAACGAAAATAAATTTCGAGAATATCCAGATTAATATCATAGAGAAATGAATGAAGATACAGAGTACTGTAATACGAGTAATAAAAGTAGATCTGCCGGATCCATACATCTTTGTCATCTTGGAATGGAATATTTATGTTCATGGTATACAAACCATTTTGTAATGTTATATTCACTGTAGTTTTATTCGGACTAAAACCGTTGCGTTTGTTTTATATAATTTTGGACAGAGGAAGCAATCGATATGTTATCTTCTGGTGATAATCTGCTGTCTCCGAATAGTAACATTCTTGTGTTTAGGGGATAAAACAATCTGGTCGTTCTAAATAATTCAATTCTTTGTATTCGGAAATATGGACATTTAAAGAGGAAATGTCCAGCGTCTTCATAGCCGTATCGTGTAAATAGTGGAAGTCGTGATAGTGCAGTGGAAGTCGTGATAGTGCAGTGGAAGTCGTGATAGTGCAACGGATGTGCGTTCGCTTCAGGTGCGAAAGGCCCGGAGTTCGAACCCCGCTGGAGCCGTTACGAGTATGCCCTTAGGCAAGGCATTTAACTTCCACATTGCCTCTTCTCTCACCCTCGTGGCGATGGATTCCATCAGGAATGAGGTCTCGAGAGTGATTACTATAAGTTATAGGAACTTGTTTCGCAATCGAGCTAAAATAAATTTGTATAAACTATCAGTATCAGCGTCCACATTACCATACATACTATCAGCGTCCACATTTAATTAATTATGATTATTGTTCTCCAAAACAATAGCCATGATATATATACATGTACACGGTTATACAATCAAATTAACCTACTCATTATCGAACTTTTCTCAACTCTCAATTGGATGACTTTCCTAGAAAGGGTTAGCTTTCAAAAAGCAGTCCCAATGTTTAAAACACTCAATGGCACCTGTCTTTCAGATTTACTTCCGATGTTCGAACTCAAAACGTGCGATCATCCGCCAATCTCCAACGTTACCCTCCTAAGCTAAATACTGAATTCCCTCCCTTATCACATCAAACAAGCACATTACATTCCACACATCAAAGCTTTATATACCAGGTGGTACAAAGAACAGGCCGTTAACCTAATTCACTGATACATTATTATTATACATGTATATAAGTATTAATTCGTGCAGCTTATACTAGTGGTTAACACGTTGAACTGGTAATCTAGGGATCGCAGGTTCGATCACCCGTCTGACCATAATAAAATTAACAGTATTTCAGATGATATTTTAAACCAAGGTCTCTAAAAGAACCAGAGGAGACTCTAGAATGGGTCTATGTCTGCATCAATGCACTATCCTCCAAAAATCTAAAATGACTAATATCTTCAGGAGGCGTCACTGATATGGGCAACCGGTAGCGACGATAAATAAACGTAAAACACAAAACTTATATCTTATCTCCTATGAACGTTTTACTGGTCAATGTTTTATTATGGTATTTGATATTTTAATTTGTTGAGGGCTTCATTGTAGATTGACCTAATCTACATTGACCTAATTGTTTAAATGAGTTCTCTCGCTAAATAAAGTCTTTATTATTATTATTATTATCATATACTAAGTTATAGTGGTGAAATGGATACGGGCGGTGTCGGAATAGTAATCGAGAGGTTGTTTGTTTATACAAATTTATTTTAGCTCAATTGCGAAACAAGATCTTACAACTTATATTAATCACACTCGATGCCTGATGGAATCCATCTCCACGAGGGAGAAAGAATAGGGAGTTTAGATGCCTAGCCTAAGGACATAATCGTAACGGCTCCAGCGGGGCTCGAACTCCGGACCTTTCGCACCTGAAGCGAACGCTCTACCACTGCGCTATCGTGAGTATCGAGAGGTTGTTAGTCCGAGCCCCGGTTATGATGTCCTTAGAATCCACATTACAACCGATTCAATCAGGAATGAGATGTCGAGAACGAATAAACTAATGTTGTATGAATTTGTTTCGATCAACTAAACTTAATTTTCCTTAACTCTTTCACCGCCAATGTCGCATAAAAGCGTATTTTGCAAAATGACGAGAACCCGATCAGACAGAAGAGAATGTGCCGTCTGACCAGGCTATATGCTGATTGCTCTTCAGACAGTGGAGCTGAAGCACCTGTCCGAATAGCAAACAACATAGATCCTGGTCAAACGCGACAGTACGCCGTGGCTGATCTGGATCTATGTTGTTTACACAGTGATGTGCATTTGTTCGGAACCGAAAGAGTTAATAATAAAGTATAACTACTAATTGTGATTTGTGATGAAAAACATAACAATCTGGTGATTTGGATGACTCGATCTGTTCTGGTTATTCGATATAATGGGGCACGTGCTTATATGGATCCATGTCGATTTATTGTAATACAATAAATGCTTTATATTGACAACTAGGTAAATAATTATATACTTTCTAGTGTGCGCACAAATACAAAGAACGAACAAATAAGCGGCTATGGAGGCGTGCAGCGTGGTAACACGCTGGACTGGTAATCAAAGGATCGCAGGTTCGATCCCCCGTCTGACCCTAATAACATTAACAGTCTTTCAGAGGGGACGTTAAACCGAGGTCTCGTGTCGGTGCTTTACACCGTGCACGTAAAAGAACCAGAGGAGATTCTGGAATGGGTATCTGTCTGTATCATGCACTATCCTCCAAAATCTAAAATAACTAATCTCTTCAGAAGGCGTCGCTCATATGGGCAACCGGTAGCGACGATAAATAAACGTAAACACACAAACATAAGCGGTTCAGTACACAGACCCTTGGGGTCTTGACGTGTTCGGGGTCAAAACAGCAACATTACTTTTTTTGATATAATACGCTATAGACTCCATGCATACAACTATTTAGGCCATGTCAAGCATATACTGAGAATATTGCATTGCTAGTGACGAAATGCCTACACAGTACATGTATAGTGACAAGCCTATAGTGTATCATAGTGTTCTTAAAACAAAACAAAAACAAAAAAAACCCAAATGTTTTTTAGTTTTGTGGTTTTGAACCCAAACACATTAATTTTGTCCATACACTAAGCTTCTGTAGTTCAGAATAAGCCACGTTCAGATGATTATATTACATAAAGTCGCTATTATTATATATTACATATATTAGAACATAAACATAAAATATGTAATATAATATATATCATACAGTAGCTATTATATAGATTAGAACATGCAATCTGTAATATACTGTATAACATATAGTTATAGAACATACAACGTGTATATATTAGAACATACAACGTGTAACATACTATATACCATACAGTAGCTATTGTATATATTAGAACATACAACGTGTAACATACTATATACCATACAGTAGCTATTGTATATATTAGAACATACAACGTGTAGCATACTATATACCATACAGTAGCTATTGTATATATTAGAACATACAACGTGTAACATACTATATACCATACAGTAGCTATTGTATATATTAGAACATACAACGTGTAGCATACTATATACCATACAGTAGCTATTGTATATATTAGAACATACAACGTGTATATATTAGAACATACAACGTGTAACATACTATATACCATACAGTAGCTATTGTATATATTAGAACATACAACGTGTAGCATACTATATACCATACAGTAGCTATTGTATATATTAGAACATACAACGTGTAACATACTATATACCATACAGTAGCTATTGTATATATTAGAACATACAACGTGTAACATACTATATACCATACAGTAGCTATTGTATATATTAGAACATACAACGTGTAACATATATTAGAACATACAACGTGTAACATACTATATACCATACAGTAGCTATTGTATATATTAGAACATACAACGTGTAACATACTATATACCATACAGTAGCTATTGTATATATTAGAACATACAACGTGTAACATACTATATACCATACAGTAGCTATTGTATAGATTAGAACATACAACGTGTAACATACTATATACCATACAGTAGCTATTGTATATATTAGAACATACAACGTGTAACATACTATATACCATACAGTAGCTATTGTATAGATTAGAACATATAACGTGTAACATACTATATACCATACAGTAGCTATTGTATATATTAGAACATACAATGTGTAACATATATTAGAACATAGAACGTGTAACATACTATATACCATACAGTAGCTATTGTATATATTAGAACATAGAACGTGTAGCATACTATATACCATACAGTAGCTATTGTATATATTAGAACATAGAACGTGTAACATACTATATACCATACAGTAGCTATTGTATATATTAGAACATACAACGTGTAGCATACTATATACCATACAGTAGCTATTGTATATATTAGAACATACAACGTATAATATACTATATACCATACAGTAGCTATTGTATATATTAGAACATACAACGTATATTATACTATATACCATACAGTAGCTATTGTATATATTAGAACATACAACGTGTAACATATATTAGAACATAGAACGTGTAACTTACTATATACCATACAGTAGCTATTGTATATATTAGAACATAGAACGTGTAACATACTATATACCATACAGTAGCTATTGTATATATTAGAACATAGAACGTGTAACATACTATATACCATACAGTAGCTATTGTATATATTAGAACATACAATGTGTAACATACTATATACCATACAGTAGCTATTGTATATATTAGAACATACAACGTGTAACATACTATATACCATACAGTAGCTATTGTATAGATTAGAACATACACCGTGTAACATACAGTAGCTATTGTATAGATTAGAACATACAACGTGTAACATACTATATACCATACAGTAGCTATTGTATATATTAGAACATACAACGTGTAACATACTATATACCATACAGTAGCTATTGTATATATTAGAACATACAACGTGTAACTGTTATGTGAAGCAATATGACCCTTAGTGCTATAGCATTATCTTAAAGAGCGGATTGAAAAGGAAAGAACATATACGTTACCATCTTTGATCACAATTGTTACATGCATGTGTCTTTAAATTAAACGTATATTTATATTCAAGCATTATATTCTATGTTAAGTAAGTAAGTAAGTTTTTATTAAAGTGACATGTGCACATTTCACCAAATATATATAGCAAATATTAAACAACAAGAAGACGCACCCGGCCCAGTGGGCCTATAAGTCACCTAATAATATGCATTCAATAATAATGATATAGTGTGAACAGACGCGATCTGATCATTAGATTAATAAATTAAACATATGGCGCTATTCACAAATCATATGGGTTACAATGTACAAAGTAATTAAGAACGTGTCCATAGGACACAGGTGCCCCCAGCTTCTTCTCTTATCTACACTGACAAGGTCCATTACTGTGACCTAATAGCGCGGTGTGTGTATATGTGGTTGAAACGTTCACTTTTTCACAACAGACGGATCTGTAGTACAGTGGTAATACGCTGGACTGGTAATCCAGGGATCGCAGGTTCGCTCCCCCGTCTGACCTTAATAAAATTAACAAAGTGGAAGTCGTGATAGCGCAGTGGATGCGCGTTCGCTTCAGGTGCGAAAGGTCCGGAGTTCGAGCCCCACTGGAGCCGTTACGATTGTGCCCTTAGGCAAGGCATTTAAATTCCACGTTGCCTCCTCTCTCTCCCTCGTGGCGATGGATTTCATCAGGAATTAGGTCTCGAGAGTGATTTATATAAGTTGAAATAACTTGTTTCGCAATCGAGCTAAAATAAATTTGTATAAACTAATAAAATTAACAGTCTTTCAGATGGGACTTTAAACCGAGGTCTTGTGTCGGTGTTGTACACCGTGCACGTAAAAGAACCAGAGGAGATTCTGGAATGGGTCTCTGTCTGTATCATTGCACTATCCTCCAAAATCTAAAATGACTAATCTCTTCAGGAGGGGTCGCTCATATGGGCAACCGGTAGCGACGATAAATAAACGTAAAACACACACACGTGTTCACATATGCCTTCTATCTCACTGCACAACATGTACGTAAAATCAATATGTTGGCTAGTAGTTAATAACAATAGGTATCGGCAAGTTGCCCGATCATTATACCCGATCATTATACCCGATCATTATACTTGACTTTTTCGTAAGGGGTATTATCGGGAGTGCAACATTTATGTGCAAGTTGTGTTAAGGGAGTTATACATTTTACCTTTGTATTTACAAATTCCCGTATGTTACTAAACGTGCACCAGTTAGTCTTAAAAATACTGTTTTATATTTTTAGTCATGAATGTAATATTTTAATATATATTATTATTCCGAGTTTTCTATTGATTTTAGGATATTGTATTTCATTCTATTTAGTTTTATTAATAACTGTTAAGTAGTGTGATGTAAATGCCCTTTATTATCGCAGGTTCGATCCCCCGTCTGGCCCTAATAAAATTAACAGTCTTTCAGATGGGACTTTAAACCGAGGTCTCGTGTCGGTGCTTTACATCGTACACGTAAAAGAACCAGAGGAGACTCTGGAATGGGTCTCTGTCTGTATCATTGCACTATCCTCCAAAAATCGAAAATGACTAATCTCTTCTGGTAGCGACGATAAATAAACGTAAAACACACACACACATACTCCTTTATTAATTCGCTTTGATATTGATTGTATTTATTTGTACAACGCCATTGAATATGTGTTTATGTAAAAATAGGCGTTTTATCAAATTAGTTCCAGGTGCTCGCTTCTCACCAATGCAAGCCGGGTTCGATCCTCGGACCGGGAAGTATGTGAGATGGTACGATGGTCGCCAATCGGACAGGTGGGTTTTCTCCGGGTACTCCGGTTACCTCCCACACGAATGACCACATATACGCTGTTATCCGCGCCAACGAAAGTGATTAATATAAGTTGTTAGAACTTGCTTCGCAATCGTTGTAAACTAAATAAAGCTTAATGATGATTCTAACGTTTATGGAGCTTGAGGTCATCATATCTCCCTCCGATGTCCTCCTCTCTCCATTCGGGGTCCTCCTCTATCCCTCCGATGTAAAATAAATAAAGTTTAAACTTTTTTAAATTTCAAGTATACATGTATTTCGTTTTGTTATGGTTGTTTCGTCGGTACTGCGGTGTAGTGCATATTTCAGTATATGGTATGTGACCATTAAGAGTGTTATATGTGTATTGTGTTGATTGCAATTGTCTCTGTAACACTAGAGCCACTTTGAAATTTAACAAACTTAGTTCGTATGTATTTTACGTTTATTTATCGTCGCTACCGGTTGCCCGTATGAACGACGCCTCCTGGTATTTTTAGATTTTTGGAGGCTAGTGCAATGATACAGACAGAGACCCATTCCAGAATCTCCTCTGATTCTTTTACGTGCATGGTGTAAAGCACCGACACGAAACCTCGATTTAAAGTCCCACCTGAAAGATTGTTAATTTTATTAGGGTCAGATGGGGGATCGAACCTGCGATCCCTGGAAAAACTTAGTTCAGTCTTTATGGCCGCTTATATGCATTGCCCGAAAATATGTACAACTAATTTCCACAATAGTGAAATAACTTATTGAATATGTCACACGTATGTATGTTCAGATGGCTCAAGTTTATGCATAGGATGTACATAATTTGTGTATGTGTTGTTGTATAATCCACGACTGCTGTTGTTATTAGTTAATACGATTTTTACTGCTACGTTTATGAATATATCCATACGATGACAATATGTACATGCTTAAGCACGCAGTTAGCCTGAGAACAGGCGTTGCTATATGTTGCCAGGCCAGTCATATAAACATAGTTTTAACACCGAGACCATTAATTGAGCCGCATTGAGTTTCTGATAATATCAACAAATTGTTATTTTGCCAGAAGTAAAAGTGAAATATCGGCAGACTGGATCCCGGCTAGGACCCAATATAGGTTTGCTCAGAATCTGCTGCATACTGAGATATTCTAAGGATCGTATTGTCAGAAATCAAGATTACTGTCTTATAATTCCAATGTTCAAGAACGTCTTTCAAATGAACTAAATTATGTGATATTACCACATTTGTAAATAACCTGCAAGTGTAGATATTTATTTTACAATCTTATCAATATCTTTGAAAATGGTAATTTTGCTGAATTTAACACCTCAATAAATTTGTCTTATGCCCTTTTGGAAGAAGGCACACAGAGACTATGCTATGTTTATTTAACCATGTGTGTAACACATATGTCTCACGTACCAGGTTTCATAGGTAAGATAAGATCAGATAAATTTAATTTTGAGTCTGCAAGACATATCACAAATAACATAAGCTCTGTTGAGCTTTTATAACGGACTATATAACAACATGTGTATATGAATAACAAGAGTAAAACAGCTATGGGAAATAAACATTTGAATTAAATAAGACACTCTATGCTAAAACAGAACATGCTTATTTAGTCGAACAGTAAAGTTAGACATAAGATGAACATAAGAAGCTACACAATAAAAGAATAAGACAACAGCCATGCAAGTGGATTAATCATCATCTTTGATGCACTACAGTTTATTAAAATTAAATATATAAATAGTCATGTCATTCTACAAATCATAAATACATGACTCTCTGTCATTTCGAATATATTAATATCATTGACATAGTGACGTATAAACACGGTGTAATGATGAATGTACTTGACATAGTGACGTGTACACATAATGTAATGATTAATGTACTTGGCATTGTGACGTGTACACATAATGTAATGATTAATGCACATGACAAAGTGACGTGTACACATAATGTAATGATAAATTCACTTGACATAATGAGGTTTGTACATTATGTAATGATACATTGACTCGTCATAGTGACGTATGCACACAATTTAACGATAATGCCCTGTTCCCTGTAACACAACATGTAATGATAAAGGCCCTGTTCCCTGTAACGTGTGCACAGCAATGTAGTGACATTCAACCTGTTATTTCCATATCGAATTTCGTGCTTCGTTGTATCATCTGTACAGACGTGTCGTGATACATATGACGTAAACATACACGACGTATGTGTAGCCCAGTGATTGACACGTTGGACTGGTAATCCAGGGATCGCAGGTTCGATCCCCCATCTGACCGTAATCAAATTAACAGTCTTTCAGGTGGGACTTTAAACCGAGGTCTCGTGTCGGTGCTTTACATCGTGCACGTAAAAGAACCAGAGGAGATTCTGGAATGGGTCTCTGTCTGTATCATTGCACTATCCTCCAACAATCTAAAACGACTAATCTCTTCAGGAGGCGTCGCTCATATGGGCAACCGGTAGCGACGATAAATAAACGTAAGCAACAACAACGACATATACGACAACGAATCTCTATAGTAACTATATGAATGCTGACTATGATAGTGAACAAAACAGCTGTGTATGATAACATATGGTTGTGTATATGCATACTTATTATTAATTAAAGCAGCATTACATCGTATGAAATAAAAGATATGGCACCGTATGGCTTATGTCTACCACTTATCAAATGAAGGTAATATAAATACAAATATAGTCAAACCTGTCTTAAAGCAGCATTACATCGTATGAAATTTAAAAATTCAACTTTTACGCATGGGTAGCAATGCTGCTACACATTCTAACATTATACTTTGTATGCTTATGTTCATTTGGTAAACAGTCTTTTTTTACGATAAAACAAACTCGAAACCGAAAGTAGGACTTTCCGAGTCGATCGGCCACGCACTTGTTTACAACCGGAACGCATCGTCCGCACTTGTTTACATTCGCAATGCATCGTCCCCATTTGTCCCACGTTGTCTTTTTAATGAAATTACTTGATATGTTGATTCATACCTCTATTAGGGACATTTCTACAACCCCGCGAGGGGTTCGACATTAGAGGAAGATAGATAGATAGTATTTCATGTTCAAAATATATGTATTGTTTTCTACATCCTCTGTTGTTTCACGCATGCGCGCTATGCGTGTTTACCATTCGTGTGTTGATAAACAAATTCGCGTATACGACGGTTTAAATTTACTGGGATTTTATAGTTTCTGAGCGACCATTTCGATTTTTGTAAACACACACATTTTACCCACATTTTTATATTTTACCCAAAACATCCTTTATTACAATGTAATGCTGCTTTAAATATACCAGTATTCTCTATTTCTAGACACGAATGCTTATATATTGTTATATTTTAATTTATTAATTTATGTTATGAATGCTTTTGACAAATGTACTTCAAAAACGTGGTCCAATGACACTTGGGACATTATATATATAGAACAAGTACCACCATATGCCACACACAAACATACGTTCGTTTAAAATCTAATTTGCATTTGAAAATATCTGTCTACTTTAGGTTGATATTCATAAAGCTGGTATATACAAAACGTGTCAACATATATGTGTCAGTCGATTATCGAAGAATATGAACCTGTATTCCAAGATTGTGTTTCAAATGTTCCTTTAATATCATGATGGTTTAAACTAACAGTGTATTTAGCCGTTACGATTGTGCCCTTGGGCAATACTATTAAGTTCCACTCTCCCCTTCCCACCTTTCCTCTCCTATACTCTCCCGTCCCGTTCCCGCCCAGTCGCGTCATCTCCTCTCCCCTTCCCTCCTTTCCTCTCCCGTCCCGTTCCCGCCCAGTCGCGTCATCTCCTCTCCCCTTCCCTCCTTTCCTCTCCCGTCCCGTTCCCGCCCAGTCGCGTCCTCTCCCCTTCCCTCCTTTCCTCTCCCGTCACGTTCCCTCCCAGTCGCGTCCTCTCCCCTTCCCTCCTTTCCTCTCCTGTACTCGCCTCTCTCGTCCCGTTCCCGCTCAGCCGCGTCCTCTCCCCTCCCCTCCTTTCCTCTCCTCTCCTCTTCTGTACTCTCCCCTTCCCTCCTCGCCTCTCCTCTCCCGTCCCGTTCTCGCCCATCGCGTCCTCTCCCCCCCTCCTCTCTCCTCTTCTGTACTCTCCCTCCCCTTCCCTCCTTTCCTCGCCTCTTCTGTACTCTCCTCTCCCCTTCCATCCTTCCCTCGCCTCTCCTGTACTCTCCCGTCCCGTTCCCGCCTCGCGTCCTCTCCCATTCCCTCCTTTCCTTTCCTCGCCTCTTCTGTACTCTCCTCTCCCCTTCCATCCTTTCCTCGCCTCTCCTGTACTCTCCTCTCCCCTTCCATCCTTTCCTCGCCTCTCCTGTACTCTCCTCTCCCCTTCCATCCTTTCCTCGCCTCTTCTGTACTTTCCTCTCCCTTCCATCCTTTCCTCGCCTCTCCTGTACTCTCCCGCCCTTCCCGCCCAGTCGCGTCCTCTCCCCTTCCCTCCTTTCCTTTCCTCGCCTCTTCTGTACTCTCCTCTCCCCTTCCATCCTTTCCTCGCCTCTCCTGTACTCTCCTCTCCCCTTCCATCCTTTCCTCGCCTCTTCTGTACTTTCCTCTCCCCTTCCATCCTTTCCTCGCCTCTTCTGTACTCTCCTCTCCCCTTCCATCCTTTCCTCGCCTCTCCTGTACTCTCCTCTCCCGTCCCGTCCCCGCCCAGTCGCGTCCTCTGCCCTCCCCTCATCAGACGGTGGATTCCACCAGGTCGAGAGCATATTAACTAATGTTGAAAGCACTTGTTCACCAATCGAGCTAAATTACATATGCATAAACTAAACATCCTATTCGAGATTTAAATATCGTAACTAATGTCTCAACACATTACATCAGTTTGTATCGCCTCATGCAAATTAACTCTCACCGTCGTTAATCATTTAACTATAAACCACCAATATTAAATGCATGCTCCGTGACGAGAACTTGCTGTATGGTAAGCATAAATGTGTCATGTGAAACAGACTAGAAGTAAAATATGTTACCATAACAACGGTATGTTTTATTATGTTGAAACTAACAGTTTAGTTCTTAATCTAATTGATTGCAGCGGCGCATATTATAATATGTTCAAGTTGATAGCATATAGCAGAACGAACCCCTATGGAATAGGGCACATAGGTGTCTTCGGAGAAGTGGTCTTATTAGCCGGGTGGTCTCATTACTGAGTTCACATCCAATTCGATTCAATTCAGTTTATTTCATGAAGTTGCATGGCGTAATGGGGTAATAATACAACTTTGTACACAGTGACGAAAGGAAAAATAGCTATCTTAATTCATGTACATGTAATTATGTATACGATAACGATCCAATATATAAAAGACTGTGTGAGGCGCCTAGCGCCGTAGACAGTGCCACTATTTTAGGTCGAAGGTTTGAATCTCGTCAGGGGTTCGTTCTGATATGGCCGGTTGGTGAGCCGCCATCTAGTTAAATAATGGTTACCGATTGCCTACCAACCTGACGCCGAGGTGATACAGTTTTTCTCAGATCTCAAACTCGAGCTCTAAGTGATCTGATTGGTTGATTCTGAGTGTTACTGTCAGCTGAACCAATCAGACGCTTGAGACTGAGTTTTGAGATTGGAGAAAAGTTGTTTAACCTCCAAGCCTGGTGTTCATACAAAGAGCTGTCTCATAAGTCAGAAATGGCTGGCCCTTTAAATAGGGGTGACGCTATAATAAACAAAGACTTTACTTTGTATCGGATACGCTTGGGGCTTATATCTTACTTAAAACACAAACTTATATGACAAGTTCTTGCTAATTAAACTTGTTAATTTCGTACATTTACGCATAGGATTTAATATAATACTTTTGAAAGCAGTCCAATAGTATTAATACTGGACTGCACGTACGACACGACAGTGCTTTAAGGTAGATACAATTCAAAATTACGAGAACAATGCATTAAAAGAAATATATGGTAATATGTTTTAGTTACTATGAAATAAGAGACTGATTATTTCCACTAGTAAATTCAGTATCATATGACCATACATACACACATCTTAATTTGGTAACACGCTGGACTGGTAATCCAGGGATCGCAGGTTCGATCCCCCGTCTGACCCTAATAAAATTAACAGTCTTTCAGACGTTAAACCGAGGTCTCGTGACTCTGGAATGGGTATCTGTCTGTATCATTGCACTATCCTCCAAAAATCTAAAAATGACCAATCTCTTCAGGAGGCGTCGCTCATATGGGCAACCGGTAGCGACGATAACTAAACGTAAAACACACGCACACATCTTCATTTTATGATGATGGAATGGATTCATTATTTTGCAAAGTGCACATTATATTATAAATATTAAATAGTTTTATGTATGTTTTACAGCATTGCTGTAATGATCGTTGTTGGTGTGCAATAAAGTATTTCATACATTTACGAAATGAGATGACAAAATACACATGGTTAAATAGACCGTAATAAGTGGCAGGCTAAACATGTGTGATCAAACATGCGAATTTGTCAGAAACTAGTCTTATTACTGGAGTTCCTGTGTCATTTGAGACTGAAATATGTGTCTTGTTACTGAATAACGGGTGGTCATATTATAGAGGTATGCGACTATTGAAATATAGAAGAAATAGTTTCCGTTTATAGAATAAATATCAGGATGGTTTTCAAATAGGTCTTTATGAGGGTTTATGTTAGTTAATTCTCCAGTGTAAATACTTCATAATCGAATGAATATTCAATGTTAACGCACATTTGTTACTGATGGTGTACATTGAGTTCCCGCCAACGTGGACGTCCACGTACAAGGACTGTATAATAATTTTGTCCCAATATTTGATAATACGTGTATACGATTAATGTACAGTGTAAATAGGCCAAGCTCGTCATAAACACCCACGCTGCAGGTTGAAGATTTAACACTTAGAATGCTTTTACAATTTTTTTAATGGATCCTCTCTATTTATTTTTATTTTCCAAAACCCCAGATTTCACATCCATAGCCGAGTATTGAACCCACACATGCATCAAGCAATTGGTATTTAGTTTTAGTTATGATTACTAAGTAACACAACACGTTTAGAGCGTTGGTGCCTTTACCTACCAGCGCGGTAAACTTACTGGTGTAGTTAAATACAGTCCCAAGGTAATTAACAGCATTCACCACCTCTAAAACAGTGTCATTATATTTCCAGACTTCATCTGGTACGAGTTGCATCCCCTGATACATGATATAACACTGCTGTACATGGACATTATTATTCTTACAGACGGATCTGTAGTCCAGTGGTAACACGCTGGACTGGTAATCCAGGGATCGCAGGTTCGATCCCCCGTCTGACCCTAATAAAATTAACAGTCTTTCAGATGAGACATTAAACGTAGGTCTCGTGTCGGTGCTGTACACCGTACACGTAAAAGAACCAGAGGAGACGCTGGAATGGATCTCTGTCTGTATCATTGCACTATCCTCCAAAAATAGAAAATGACTAATATCTTCAGGAAGCGTCGCTCATATGGGTAACCGGTAGCGACGATAAATAAACGTAAAGCACACCCATACTTATTATTGTTAATAATTTACCCTGGACTCCGAGTTTGGAGAGCTTGTACCATAGACTATCACAGTTAACACTATCTAAGGCCCTACTGAAGTCAATGAAGGTACACTATAATAATTAATATATCTACCCTTATTGATTAAAAACACTGTATCAAACCATTTAACACAAAACTCGCATATACGGTAGACTGTCCTTTTCGGAAACCGAATAACATATACATGCAATATCAACAAAAATGAGTCCGACTATCTTTGGACTTCCACGCTACTAGAAAATGCAATTTCTACATTCAAACACAGAGTAAATTGTGGCAAACAACTGAATTTCATACACATTCAAATAGTTCATAGCCAGTGTTGGGTGTATATCAATGAATAACAAAATTAATTACGAAATTCTTACAAAAACAGTAATTACCAGAGTAGTTGATGCGTCTTTGAAGACAAAGCATACAAGTATAATAACAATCCTGCATTTACTTTATTTTATTAAATTACTTCACTATTAGTCCCATTAAAGGTCCCTGTTTCAACCGGAAGTAAACCCTCTTCTTTTAAAAACACATACCTTGTCATCATACTATTAGTTGTGTCGTATTCACATCTACTGGAACCCACAAAGTTTACAATTATTGTTTTTCACTAAATTTAGAATTTACATCGCAATTCCTGCGGTGATTTAGCAAACATAACCATTGACAAATGTCAGTAGCAGTAGAACAATAGCCTCAATTTATAATCCAGATTCTGTGTTTTCGTGAAAAACTATTTCGAAATCTTGAAAGAATGATAAGATGGGTGACATCATCTCCCCTTGTGTCAGACCAATGGGGTATACAAAGTATTCAGAATAATTACTATAAGATAGTCTACTGTCAAGTACTAAAACAGGAAACCTATCATCACTAATGGTCACGGGTTCGAGCCCCGCTCAGGTCGTGTCTCATTTATATGAAAACGTTGGCAGTTTCTTACGGAGGTTGGTGCACCCAAGTACAGGTTAACCGCTGGAGCCTGCCCAGGAAAGGTGTTGTTAAGTAAACTACCCGCCGGCGATATAGCCCGAAATGGTGCTGATGCAGGCGTAAAACCCGAAATATAACATAACATAACTAAAACAGGAAATTTGTATTTCAGAGTTTCAACAACAATAAACAGTCAATTTACACCTGCAATATTTATGGGATAATCAGACTAGCAGTGCAGTAGAACGATGCCAGAAGATGGCATTGCCGAGAGAACGTCGCATGGGAAGGAATATGAGAGTGGAACAGCTGAAGCTAGTGAACATAACGCAGACGAATCCAAACATACAGCATCTAGCTATTCGGAAAACGGATCGGCGCTCAAAATGCAGAATGGAAATTCGTCAATACCTACTGAGAGTTCTAAGCAATCTACTGAATGTAACAGAGTTGCTGCAAATATGGATGAATTGCCAATGGAAACAGAAACAACTTGTGAAGTGTTTTCAGAAACAGGAAAACCAACAGTTACTGAAGAATTATCTTTGCTACATAATGGTGAAGAAGCCTGTGCAACAACAAATCATCTGACGAAACTAAATACAGATAAATGTGATACCACAACTGATCGTGTTAAATGTCAATCTAATCCGAAAACAATCCAACGAGGTACAAGTTGCTATGACAACGCCCCAGATGGAGGTTGGGGCTGGGTTGTGACATTTGCGGCTTTTATGGTCGGTGTGATTCTTGATGGTATTTCATTTTCGTTTGGGATTTTCTTTAGAGAATTGTTGATTCACTTCAAGGAGAGCAAGAGCTTAACATCGTGGATTATATCAGTAATGAATGGAACGTACCTTGGAATAGGTCAGTGGCCATTTACTCAATGTATTTCCTTTTGTATTTATCAAATTAGAAAATGTACACGGTCATCCTCCTTTAATTGAATTCGAAACTAGTTAGAACAAGAGAGACCCATACAGTATTTCCTGTATGCGAGGAAGCTATCCGACTAGCATACTGGTTCCTGCTGATGACATTAGTATTCGCGTCTGTGCAATCTGAATCTAATTTTCCTCTTTGTTGTTGAAAGTTATAGTCCTGTTCAAACAGATTATCACACTTTCTAACAAAGCTGCCACCATACAATTGTATGCGTTGCAAAATCAGTATTTCACAAGCTTTGCAGTAAAGAAACATCCTTGTTAACATTTTTTGTTAACATGTACTTAGTTTATACAAATGTATTTTAGCTCGAGTGCGAAACAAGTTCTTACAGCTTATATTAATCACTCTCGAGACATCATTCCTGGTGGAATTCGTCGCAACGAGGGCGAGAGAAGAGAAATCGTAGAATTTAAATGCATTGCGTAGAAACCGGCCCAATGAATCTAAAGTCACCTGCATATTAAATCGTAATAAATAACATCATACATTTTAAAACAATGGCGGGACGTCATACCGTTTAACTTACAGTCCATTATTAATAATATTGGACTGCTTCCAAATGGACATAGTATTATATCATGATAGCGCATTGGATGCGCGTTCGCTTAGTTTAAACATATTTTATTTCCCAATATAATACATATTGAACAATGCATACACCACGCATAATCATAATACAGAAACAGGATTAGAATGGAAGAGTCTTATTTAATTCTTCTCCTTCGCTTCAGGTGCGAAAGGTCCGGAGTTCGCTCCTCGCTGGAGCCGTTACGATTATGCTCTTAGGCAAGGCATTTAAATTCCACATTGTCTCTTCTTTCTCCTTCATGGCGATGGATTCCACCAGGAATGAGGTCTCGAGAGTGATTAATATAAGTTGTAAGAACTTGTTTCGCAATCGAGCTAAAATAGATGTGTATACATTTGTATAAACTATATCAAACATTATGCGTACCTGTACGTAATTAACAATTTGAATTAGAAAGATCATGTTATAAGTGAGCGTCTTAACTTTTAAGTAAGATTTTAAGCCTCAAACGGATCCAATATGTAACATAGTGGCACTGTGTTCTGCGTTATACACCTCACACAGTCCAATACTTTACATAACGGATCGTTTTCGGCTTATATTCTATACATATAATTAACCGTGATGTCATCAACAATAAATTATTGAGTCATTTTAAGTATGGCATTGTATTTATGACCATAATGTTAACAATGGCAATGAGTATAACAATGTCGATAACAACTTTTATAATAACGTTTGCCCACCTGAGAATAACTGAATAACAGCGTATTTCGTATAAGGATTCAACTGATAATGTTTATATATTATGTACGGTCAAACCTGCCATAAGCAGCCAGCCAACGGAATCATAGAAATTGGCTGCTTAGCACAGGTGGCTACTTAATAGAGGTCCGATGTATAACAACGTAGCATTGGGAATCTGGAAACTGGCTGATTAATGCATGTTGGCTGCTTAATAGAGGTGACTATTGACACAGGTTTGAATGTATGCCCAATGCTGTTATATATACGTTCTTACCAGATGTGTTGGTTTGATACATATATATCAGTTTAATTTTCCAATCAAATAAAGAACAGTATCGGTGACACTAAATGTGCTATTCCACTGGTTGAAAGCAGACGAATAACACATCGTTTTATTTCACCAGAACGAACGATATCATTTTATTTATAGTCGCCTCCGCCGAGGCATGTGGATGACTGGTTTATCTAAGTAGATTACGTTGTCATCTAAGCTGCTAATGTTGACAACTTGAAAGGCATCTTCGTTCTTCTCAGGGTGACAAGTCCTGTATCATCAAGGGGTCCCTTGTAGGGCCATATCCTCCACGATTTGTCAGCTCACAGTAGCACTAATGGTTCCGGTTTCTTCGCTGGGGTCCTCACGCCATCACGAAGTCTGCGTCCCACCGTCTTCCCTTGAAGGAGATCCGTCCCCCTGAAGAAGCCGGCTAAAAGAAAACCAGCTATCTGTCGTTGCCTGCACCGGGTGATGCTGTCTCGCCATGTACGGACGTTTGTAGTAAGTTTATATATGTATAGAGTCACGCGACTTCTAACTGATGGCGCGGCTTCCGTTAGCGAAGTCCTTGACCCATATTCCTGCTGTGAGCTGTGCCTAGGTCATGACGTGCATGTTGTGGAGGAGGGACCTGGTTATTTATCGTCGCTACCGGTTGCCCATATGAGCGACGCCTCCTGAAGAGATTAGTCATTTTAGACTGTTGGTGGATAGTGCAATGATACAGACAGAGACCCATTCCAGAATATCCTCTGGTTCTTTTTACGTGCACGGTGTAAAGCACCGGCACGAGACCTCGGTTTACAGTCCAATCTCAAAGACTGTTAAATGTAATAGGGTCAGACGGGGGTTCAGCAGTATTCACAAACCTCTATTCACCTACTGTACACACGAAGGTTAAACGTTAGTATATTTTTAGATCTAACAATTTGACATTTACAAGTACCTCTTAAATTGCTCATCCTGTCGAATACTATAGGGTACTTGACATATCACAAACACATTCATCCCGAGTACGATGTTGGAGCCCGAATTATGTCTTACACACAAGTATATTGGTGCACCCAGACGAGTTAAATGCCCAGTAGAATACTATAGGGTACTTGACAGATCACAAAAACATTCATCCCCAGTACGATGTTGGAGCCCGAATTCTGTCTTACACACAAGTGTATTGGTGCACCCAGACGAGTTAAATGCCCAGTAGAATACTATAGGGTACTTGACAGATCACAGAGGTAACCGGCATATAAGCAAGTTGCGTTCTCCTCAATCCTACATGTATGTACATACTATGTATACGAGTCTATGTATATTTAAAGAAATAAAATATTGTTTAAACTTTTGACAGATCACAAACACATTCATCCCGAGTACGATGATGGACCCGAATGTTTTTTTTTACATGCAAGTGTATTGGTGCACCTAGACGAGTTCAATGCCCAATAGAACACAACTGCTCAAACTATTCACATATCATAACAGATTGTGTGTTTTTACGTTTATTTATCGTCGCTACCGGTTACCCATATGAGCGACGCCTCCTGAAGAGATTAGTTATTTTAGATTTTGGAGGATAGTGCATGATACAGACAGAGACCCATTCCAGAATCTCCTCTGGTTCTTTTACGTGCACGGTGTAAAGCACCGACACGAGACCTCGGTTTAACGTCCCATCTGAAAGACTGTTAATTGTATTAGGGTCAGACGGGGGATTGAACAGATTGCGTACGTGTATCAAATGCTGCTTTGTAGCATGCTGAATGAACGGTTAGTGTACCGCACACAAAGGATTACTATCGGAAAATCATTTACAACATGCACACATTACCCGCGTTAATCTATAGATAGAGGATGTGATGCCGTTCCCGATAATTAAATGCATACGTTGTAGTATGTATAAATGCAACGCGATATTGTGGACGATACCACGGATCTGTAGTCCAGTGGTAACACGCTGGACTGGTAATCCAGGGATCGCAGGTTCGATCCCCCGTCTGAGCCTAATAAAATTAACAGTCTTTCAGATGGGACTTTAAATCGAGGTCTCGTGTCGGTGCTGTACACCGTGCACGTAAAAGAACCAGAGGAGATCTGTATCATTGCACTATCCTCCAAATCTAAAATAACTAATATATTCAGGAGGCGTGGCTCATATGGGCAACCGGTAGCGACGATAAATAAACGTAAAACACACACAGGACGATACCATTACACTAAGATATAGTGAAACACGCTTTGATGTTGACTGTGATTGTAGCTCATTATACCTGGTCGATACCAACTACCTGGATCACCTGTATCGTGTTTATTTTATTGGTTTTCTGTTTATATACATATTTCACATATCGCATTGGACCAGTACCTGGATAACCTATATCGTGTTTATTTTATTGGTTTTCTGTTTATATGTATACATATGTCACATATCGCGTTTGACCAGTATAACTAACTGTATACTGTTGATTTGTAGCAGTTGGTAAATTTGACAATGTATATGTTCGCATATTATGTCATAAAAATTATTGTTCCAGTCACGTATGTGTATCGTTTTACATGGCTTGCCTGTATGATATAACACGTTAGACATTTAGCATTTAGCATTGTTAGCGACATTGGGCTTCATTTGTTATGTTTGCTTGTTCGGGTTTTACACCTGAATCAGCACCAGTTTGGGCTATACTGCGGCGAGCAATTTACATAGCACCATTCCGGGACAGGCTCCAGCGGTTAACCAGTACTGTGTGCGCCAACCTCCGTAAGAAATTGTCAACTTTTCATATAAATGAAACACGGCCTGGGCGGGGTTCGAACCCATCACCTTCAGTGGTGATAGGCTACAGTGATAAACAAGTGAACGACATTAACCACATATTACGAATGCGGACTGGAGAATACATTGAGCAATGCACATGTGTGCATGTATGTGTACATTTTACTAAAACGACGGTTATAAATTTCAGTACTTTGTACGCATTGTTCATTTTCATACAAGTGAAAATTCGTCACGTGTATCATTTATGTGAAGAATAATTATGGTGGTGATTCCGCGCCATGAGTTGGTCGGTGATCCCGCGCCATGAGTTGGTCGGTGATCCCGCGCCATGAGTCGGTCGGTGATCCCGCGCCATGAGTTAGTTTAATTTAATCATATTTTATTGCATTCATTCTATATATATATATATAATGTACAGAACAAAACAAATGCACACACTAACACGTCATGTGTTGGTCGGTGATCCCAGGTCTTGAGGTGGACGGTGATCCCAGGTCTTGAGGTGGACGGTGATCCCAGGTCTTGAGGTGGACGGTGATCCCACGTCATGAGTTGGTCGGTGATCCCACGTCATGAGTTGGTCAGTGATCCCACGTCATGAGGTAGTCGGTGATCCCACGTCAGGAGTTGGTCGGTGATCCCACGTCATGAGTTGGTCAGTGATCCCACGTCATGAGGTAGTCGGTGGTCCCACGTCAGGAGTTGGTCGGTGATCCCACGCCATAAGTTGGTCAGTGATCCCACGTCTTGAGGTGGACGGCGATCCCAAGTTTTGAGTTGGTAGGTGATCCCACGTCATGGGGTAGTGGGATATGGTAACACTTCTGAGGAGCTATGTGCTCATGAGATTATGCGATAAAGCGCATTATGTCTGGTCCCAACGGTGTTCGTATTCTGTTATACAACTGTTACTGTATTTGTATTATTTTCCAGGTCCCATATCGAGTATACTGGTGACTGTATTTGGATGTCGTCAAGTTGCGATGTTTGGTGCGGTGCTGGCCTCCGTGGCATTCTTCCTCTGCACGTACTCGCCAAATGTCCAGGTGATGATCGTTCTGTATGGTCTTCTCGGAGGTGAGCACCACATTGTAGAATTATGCTTTTAATATGCCGTCTGTTCTAGGGCACTAACAAGAACGTATTCGGGACATATTGAGTCTGGGGCGAGCTGAATAGTTTGACGATGAAGGTGACCGGAAGACAAGAGTGGAGCATGAAAGCGGTTACCTCGATAGCTCAGAGAAAGTCAAAGTAAACCATATAAGAAGTACTATACGACTTCCTTTTGATACATATACCTTAATGACACAATCTTAAGGAATATAAGAAATGAAAGTGATGGTGAAACAAACATGCATATATTCCCAGTAGTACATCACAAACATGTCTATATTCCCAGTAGTACATCACAAACATGTCTATATTCTCAGTAGTACATCACAAACATACCTATATTCCCAGTAGTACACCACAAACATGTCTATATTCCCAGTAGTACATCACAAACATACCTACATTCCCAGTAGTACACCACAAACATGTCTATATTCCCAGTAGTACATCACAAACATGTCTACATTCCCAGTAGTACACCACAAACATGTCTATATTCCCAGTAGTACATCACAAACATACCTATATTCCCAGTAGTACATCACAAACATACCTATATTCCCAGTAGTACATCACAAACATACCTATATTCCCAGTAGTACATCACAAACATACCTATATTCCCAGTAGTACATCACAAACATACCTATATTCCAAGTCGTACACCACAAACATACCTATATCCCCAGTAGTACACCACAGACATGTCCATAGTCCCAGTAGTACACCACAAACATGTCTATATTCCCAGTAGTACATCACAAACATGTCTATATTCCCAGTAGTACATCACAAACATGTCTATATCCCCAGTAGTACATCACAAACATGTCTATATTCCCAGTAGTACATCACAAACATGTCTATATTCCCAGTAGTACATCACAAACATGTCTATATTCCCAGTAGTACATCACAAACATGTCTATATTCCCAGTAGTACATCACAAACATGACTGTAGTCCCAGTAGTACATCACAAACATGCCTGCATTCCCAGTAGTACACCACAAACATGCCTATATTCCCAGTAGTACACCACAAACATGCCTATAGTCCCAGTAGTACATCACAAACATACCTATATTCCCAGTAGTACATCACAAACATGCCTATATTCCCAGTAGTACACCACAAACATACCTATATTCCCAGTAGTACATCACAAACATACCTATATTCCCAGTAGTACACCACAAACATACCTATAGTCCCAGTAGTACACCACAAACATACCTATATCCCCAGTAGTACACCACAAACATGTCTATAGTCCCAGAAGTACACCACAAACATGTCTATATTCCCAGTAGTACATCACAAACATGTCTATATCCCCAGTAGTACATCACAAACATGCCTGTAGTCCCAGTAGTACATCACAAACATACCTATATTCCCAGTAGTACAACACAAACACTTGTTTGTATTCCCAGTTGTACATCACAAATATGTCTATATTCCCACTAGTACATCACAAACATACCTATATTCCCAGTAGTACATCACAAACATACCTATATTCCCAGTAGTACATCACAATCATACCTATATTCCCAGTAGCACATCACAAACATACCTATATTCCCAGTAGTACATCACAAACATACCTATATTCCCAGTAGTACATCACAAACATACCTATATTCCCAGTAATACATCACAAACATGTCTATATTCCCAGTAGTACATCACAAACATACCTATATTCCCAGTAATACACAACAAACATGTCTATATTCCCAGTAGTACATCACAAACATACCTATATTCTCAGTAGTACATCACAAACATACCTATATTCCCAGTAGTACACCACAAACATGCCTATATTCCCAGTAATACACCACAAACATGCCTGCATTCCCAGTAGTACATCACAAACATACCTATATTCCCAGTAGTACATCACAAACATACCTATATTCCCAGTAGTACATCACAAACAAACCTATATTCCCAGTAGTACATCACAAACATACCTGTAGTCCCAGTAGTACATCACAAACATGTCTATATTCCCAGTAGTACACCACAAACATGCCTATATTCCCAGTAATACACCACAAACATGCCTGCATTCCCAGTAGTACATCACAAACATACCTATATTCCCAGTAGTACATCACAAACATGTCTATATTCCCAGTAGTACACCACGAACATACCTATATTCCCAGTAGTACATCACAAACATGCCTATATTCCCAGTAGTACATCACAAACATGTCTATATTCCCAGTAGTACATCACAAACATGTCTATATTCTCAGTAGTACATCACAAACATACCTATATTCCCAGTAGTACACCACAAACATGTCTATATTCCCAGTAGTACATCACAAACATACCTACATTCCCAGTAGTACACCACAAACATGTCTATATTCCCAGTAGTACATCACAAACATACCTATATTCCCAGTAGTACATCACAAACATACCTATATTCCCAGTAGTACATCACAAACATGTCTACATTCCCAGTAGTACACCACAAACATGTCTATATTCCCAGTAGTACATCACAAACATACCTATATTCCCAGTAGTACATCACAAACATACCTATATTCCCAGTAGTACATCACAAACATACCTATATTCCCAGTAGTACATCACAAACATACCTATATTCCCAGTAGTACATCACAAACATACCTATATTCCAAGTCGTACACCACAAACATACCTATATCCCCAGTAGTACACCACAGACATGTCTATAGTCCCAGTAGTACACCACAAACATGTCTATATTCCCAGTAGTACATCACAAACATGTCTATATTCCCAGTAGTACATCACAAACATGTCTATATCCCCAGTAGTACATCACAAACATGCCTGTAGTCCCAGTAGTACATCACAAACATGCCTGCATTCCCAGTAGTACACCACAAACATGCCTATATTCCCAGTAGTACACCACAAACATGCCTATAGTCCCAGTAGTACATCACAAACATACCTATATTCCCAGTAGTACATCACAAACATACCTATATTCCCAGTAGTACACCACAAACATACCTATATTCCCAGTAGTACACCACAAACATGTCTATAGTCCCAGTAGTACACCACAAACATGTCTATATTCCCAGTAGTACATCACAAACATGTCTATATCCCCAGTAGTACATCACAAACATGCCTGTAGTCCCAGTAGTACATCACAAACATGTCTATATTCCCAGTAGTACATCACAAACATGTCTACATTCCCAGTAGTACATCACAAATATGTCTATATTCCCACTAGTACATCACAAACATGTCTATATTCCCAGTAGTACATCACAAACATACCTATATTCCCAGTAGTACATCACAAACATACCTATATTCCCAGTAGCACATCACAAACATACCTATATTCCCAGTAATACATCACAAACATGTCTATATTCCCAGTAGTACATCACAAACATGTCTATATTCCCACTAGTACATCACAAACATACCTATATTCCCAGTAGTACATCACAAACATACCTATAGTCCCAGTAGTACATCACATACATACCTATATTCCCAGAAGTACATCACAAACATGTCTATATTCCCAGTAGTACATCACAAACATACCTATATTCCCAGTAGTACACCACAAACATGTCTATATTCCCAGTAGTACATCACAAACATACCTACATTCCCAGTAGTACACCACAAACATGTCTATATTCCCAGTAGTACATCACAAACATGTCTACATTCCCAGTAGTACACCACAAACATGTCTATATTCCCAGTAGTACATCACAAACATACCTATATTCCCAGTAGTACATCACAAACATACCTATATTCCCAGTAGTACACCACAAACATACCTATATTCCCAGTAGTACATCACAAACATACCTATATTCCCAGTAGTACACCACAAACATACCTATAGTCCCAGTAGTACATCACAAACATACCTATATTCCAAGTCGTACACCACAAACATACCTATATCCCCAGTAGTACACCACAGACATGTCTATAGTCCCAGTAGTACACCACAAACATGTCTATATTCCCAGTAGTACATCACAAACATGTCTATATTCCCAGTAGTACATCACAAACATGTCTATATCCCCAGTAGTACATCACAAACATGCCTGTAGTCCCAGTAGTACATCACAAACATGCCTGCATTCCCAGTAGTACACCACAAACATGCCTATATTCCCAGTAGTACACCACAAACATGCCTATAGTCCCAGTAGTACATCACAAACATACCTATATTCCCAGTAGTACATCACAAACATACCTATAGTCCCAGTAGTACACCACAAACATACCTATATTCCCAGTAGTACATCACAAACATACCTATATTCCCAGTAGTACACCACAAACATACCTATAGTCCCAGTAGTACACCACAAACATACCTATATCCCCAGTAGTACACCACAAACATGTCTATAGTCCCAGTAGTACACCACAAACATGTCTATATTCCCAGTAGTACATCACAAACATGTCTATATCCCCAGTAGTACATCACAAACATGCCTGTAGTCCCAGTAGTACATCACAAACATACCTATATTCCCAGTAGTACACCACAAACACTTGTTTGTATTCCCAGTTGTACATCACAAATATGTCTATATTCCCACTAGTACATCACAAACATACCTATATTCCCAGTAGTACATCACAAACATACCTATATTCCCAGTAGTACATCACAATCATGTCTATATTCCCAGTAGTACATCACAAACATGTCTATATTCCCACTAGTACATCACAAACATACCTATATTCCCAGTAATACATCACAAACATGTCTATATTCCCAGTAGTACATCACAAACATACCTATATTCCCAGTAATACATCACAAACATGTCTATATTCCCAGTAGTACATCACAAACATGTCTATATTCCCACTAGTACATCACAAACATACCTATATTCCCAGTAGTACATCACAAACATACCTATATTCCCAGTAGTACATCACATACATACCTATATTCCCAGTAGTACATCACAAACATGTCTATATTCCCAGTAGTACATCACAAACATACCTATATTCCCAGTAATACACAACAAACATGTCTATATTCCCAGTAGTACATCACAAACATACCTATATTCTCAGTAGTACATCACAAACATACCTATATTCCCAGTAGTACACCACAAACATGCCTATATTCCCAGTAATACACCACAAACATGCCTGCATTCCCAGTAGTACATCACAAACATACCTATATTCCCAGTAGTACATCACAAACATACCTATATTCCCAGTAGTACATCACAAACAAACCTATATTCCCAGTAGTACATCACAAACATACCTGTAGTCCCAGTAGTACATCACAAACATGTCTATATTCCCAGTAGTACACCACAAACATGCCTATATTCCCAGTAATACACCACAAACATGCCTGCATTCCCAGTAGTACATCACAAACATACCTATATTCCCAGTAGTACATCACAAACATGTCTATATTCCCAGTAGTACACCACGAACATACCTATATTCCCAGTAGTACATCACAAACATGCCTATATTCCCAGTAGTACACCACAAACATACCTATATTCCCAGTAGTACATCACAAACATGCCTGCATTCCCAGTAGTACATCACAAACATGTCTATATTCCCAGTAGTACATCACAAACATGTCTATATTCCCAGTAGTACATCACAAATATGTCTATATTCCCAGTAGTACATCACAAACATGTCTATATTCCCAGTAGTACATCACAAATATGTCTATATTCCCAGTAGTACATCACAAATATGTCTACTTTCCCAGTAGTACATCACAGTAATACATTTTCCATTGAAAAGATTATAAATGACTGTTCATTACCGACTATATGCTAACGACATGGGTTTGGTGCCACTTCGTGTATTCGAAAGTGTGCATAAATAATTGGTTGTGTTTATGATTGAGAACATTTTGTCGGATATGATTGGAAAATACATGATATAAGAATAGTAATGTGATATCACGATCTCTGTGAAATACGATTAATTTAATTTGTTAAAAAACCTTCATATAAGTTATTGTTAGTGGATTGTATTTCATTTTATACAATGTCACCCACATCATGATGGACGTGAATACAAAACAGGGCGCCGCTCCATCTCCCTTCCCCCACTACATTGTCATATCAAATATCACCAATAATATAAACGCCATAAATCCGGGTAAATTTGAGCAATCGAAGTAATTTAATGTTTGATGTATTAGTATATTATATTATTATACTACAGCTACACACAGTCACCTTGTGTGTGTGCTTTACGTTTATGTATCGTTGCTACCGGTTGCCCATATGAGCCACGCCTCCTGAATAGATTAGTCATTTTAGATTTTGGAGGATAGTGCAATGATACAGATCTCCTCTGGTTCTTTTACGTGCACGGTGTACAGCACCGACACGAGACCTCGGTTTAACGTCCCATCTGAAAGACTGTTAATTTTAATAGAGTCAGACGGGGGATCGAACCTGCGATCCCTGGATTACCAGTCCAGCGTTTTACCACTGGGCTACAGATCCGTCTGTACACAGTCACTTTTGGACTTACTGCTGCTTTAGTAATCTTACTCAGGCATTAGTTGGGCCAATGTCCAGTCGAGCAAATTCATTAAGATAGATTGCGTATTTCAATCCAAAATTAATACTTTATCACACAATATGTTCATTATTGTACCCACGAGGTTCCGCTTCTATCGTCAAAGTTGGATATTATTGTAATATGTCTATTAACAGGTACTTAGTTTTGTATGGTTTGTGCGTATTTATCGTCTCTACCGGGTGGCCAAGATGAGTTATGTTATAATTTGGAGCTAACTACTGAACCACTGATGCGCTGGTACTCTATTGTTTGTTACATCTAGTTGTCATCATTATTTCAGTCTCATCTATGTACATTATAGCAAATATAAACACATAACAAATTAACAACGTACATAGCCATTCAATTAATAGAATTACAAGAGACTGTCATCACAGTTACATATATCATTACATGCAATCAAAGCATTATATACATGGTCAAACTGAAGTGCAGTCGCTAATTGAAAGCTAAAAATGAATTAGAATACAAATTGCAAAGAAATCGAGGATATATGGGCACTAATGCGCAATTAGGAAATGTTTTTTTAGAAAAACATAATTCTCAATCAGATCGAGGGTGACCTAATTAGCAGTTGCTTTTCAGAATAAATAAAACATGGACATGATATAAGAAAATGCTTAACACAAACTATTTACACATAAAAATAGTACGCCTTCGTAAAATATTAAAACAGGGTTTGGCACAAATATGAATCAATGATGGGTAGTAAATAGAACTACTAATTTAACATAATGTTTCTGTCTACTCTACATGCTATCTCAAACATATCATGTCTGAAGTCTTCATAACGACAAGTTTCTATTTTTATTTGAGTGACGCAATATCAGTTTTACAATATTGTTCTGCATATAATTCTGATTTATATGAACAATGTGTGCGTAGTTTATTTCGACCCTGTCCAGAAACACTTCCAATGCGATTAATCGATGCAGACCATTCATTAGCAAACAGTGCCATTCGGTTTCTGCACTACAGTTTCAACAAATGAATGTGTATGAATAGAGATTCAAAATTCATTACAAAATTCATTTATATTAAACTGGTATAGATGTCGGATTTTTACAGTATACATCCACTTTTTACACGAAGCACTAGCTTTGGTAGACGCCCACAGTGCAATAAGTTTATTTATCCTAGCGTCGGTCATATTAAATAGACAAGCCCAAAACCCAAAGCTTTCCATTAACGAACAGTCGCCTGTTGCCAAGCCATTTCTCCTATAACTGCAGCATTGGGGGTATATTTCCCAACTCACAACAAGTATTTCATGGCGCGATGTTATTTTGAACAGCGTTTATACATGAGAATGAACTACAGCCCAAAATAGACGAACCATAAGTTATTACGGGCCAAACAATGGAGTCATACAATTGTGTGAACACGTCATATGGAACACCACCGATTTCTTTACATTTTGCTATCAGCAAACCAAGAGCACGGCTTGCACTTTGGGCGACTTCCTTAGCAGTTACATTAAAGTACAAGTGTTCTTGAAGGACAATATGCTGTATCTGTATTTATCAATACTACTGATAATTATATTACCACATTCAAACCGAAAATCAGTTATTTGGAAAGACGCAGGACGGACATGCTATTAATAGACATGTCGTTTAAACTACACTAATCGGCGATAGCATTTAAAAGAGTTTGCAAATATTCAGCAGTTTCGATTATCAACACAATATCATCAACATATAATAAAATGCATATACAATCTTCAGCAACAGGTATCCCAACATTAAATGACTATAGATACAGAGCAAAATCATGTATGTATATATTACACAAAATAGGCGACAGAACATAGCCCTGCCTCAACCCACATGGTACACCAAACCACTCCGTTGTAAATGAGATAACCCTTACATATGATGATACTGTTGAATAGAGCTATTTGATAGCAAGACACAGTTTACCACATACACAATTTTCGTAATAGTATTTGCCAAAGTGTATCCCTGTTTATGAAATCGTAAAAAACTATGCTTTCCTAAAATATAAACGCACAGCAAATACATTTCTTTGCTTTTGTTTCTTGTATCAATCAAGTTTGTCAAAGAGGAGATGTGATCTGTGGTACTACGCTTCTTCCTGAAAACATTTTGTTCATCACAAATTGTATTTAACATTTTGGTTGTTTCACACAAAAGACTATGTGTGGCGTCCGTGGTCCAGTGGTAGAGCGTCGGATTTGGAATCGAACGGTCCCGGGTTCGATACTCGGTCAGGCCACGTATGTAGTTGAGCAAGGCACCTCACACACATTGCTTAGTACTGATTAATCGCTCAGGTCGGCTAAGCCTGCCCAGGAAAACATGTCTAAGTCCACGCGAGGAGTTTGACATTAAAGGAACATACATACTATTGCTGAATATTGCTATACATCTTGTAATGCATTACCTATATGTTCTCTAGAGGAATATTTAGGTATTGAGTTTATTATGCATTTACCACACGATCGAAGATGGAACTGTGACATTATTAAAACAGACATTAAACAAAGCATGTAGAAAAGTAGCAGCTGTATCATTACGTAACATCTCACGGGGAATATTATCTACGCCAGTTGCCTTACCATTCTTGGTGTCATCTACAACTTTTTTAACTTCAAATATTGAAATATATTCATTACATGGCATATTATATGGATTTGATAATATATACTATAGATAGATCTATAGATTATCAGATTGTGCAGGTGTAGGCTAGATCATCACACCAAATGGCCTATCGTACTATACAATCCACCTCAGACTACTATAAGTATTCATTTTACCCCAGAACCATAATACACTGGAACTCCCTTCCCGCTTCTGCAGTAGTACTACCCTTCCCCGAGTTCATCCTGGCGGTTAGCCAGGTTGAACATGTCTCCCCATAGAAAATCTGCCCTGTTTTTATCTGATTTTAACATTCTGTATATATATCCTGTTCTTTTATCTTTTACTCCACTAACAGTCTTATCGGTGACGCGCAAAAGTCTAGGTCCACAGCAGGGGTTTGACTATCAGGAAGATAGATAGTTTTGGACTCTTGTTTGCATACTCGGAGAGTTTCTGTGATTTGCATGCCATGAACAATAACATAATTTAGACATAATTATTGGATATATTAATCGACGAATAGCTGTCTAATAAATGTAACTATGTATTAGAAATGAACTTACTAACAACGCTGTTTTGGATCTGCTGACTTGTAAATGAATGATTATATTGAAAGCAAATGGTGATTATTATGCAAGGGACATAACTCTGCTCATATAACTGAGTTACTATTCGGTTCAATTAGATAATTTGCGTAGCACTACCAGTTAAACATTTTTTATGAACTTCATAGTGATCTACATTATGTATGTTTTCATGTGCTGATCTAGGCTCACATTATATTCCATTTAACACAACTGTACATGAATTATTGTACTTGTAAATAAACGTGTACATGCTGATGAAGTTCACTGTTTGTGAGATCTATACTTTGTATGCTTCAGGTGCTGGTCTCGGCCTACTTTATCTTCCATCTATCGTTACTGTTGGACATTACTTTAAAAAGCGACGAGCACTGGCAACAGGCATAGCAGTTTGTGGCAGCGGTATTGGTGGATTTGTGTTCGCTCCTCTCAGCGATTTTCTCATAGAAATGTACACATGGAAAGGGGCCATGTGGATTATATCTGCGATCGTGCTTAATGGGATCCCTATTGCGATGCTACTGAGGCCATTAGAAGGGTCGGAAGAGGAAGATAAGCGGAGACGAAATGCAACGAAGGATGGTGCTAAAGCAAAACTCATTGCCGTTGATAATAACACGTGTGACAAAAACAATATGTCCGAATCTACTACTAAATGCTGTGATGTATCTACCATGTTCGATTTCGAATTACTAAAGAGCCCAACATTCCTGGTATATGGGCTCTCATGCTTTCTATGTATGCTGGGTAAGTTGTATACTCGTGGTGATGTTCGTGAATTGTACAATGTTTAGTGAGATATATGGGAGTTTTAGTTCGGCTTGGCAATTCAGACACTTCACTTCGGAAGGCTATTGACATTGCGGCCGTGCGGACCTGCAAACAACGGTAACAACGTGAGAGTGTGATGTGCATCGTAGGACGGGGGATTTGGTTGTCCTCCCGCAAGGGCCATTATGAACACAGTCCGTCTCAGACGCGATTTCTCGATACACAACCTCCACATAGCTGTCCATAATCCCTACGTTGGCCTCTGCTGCCACATATCTGCAAGTAGATATTTCTGACTTAGACGAAATACGTCGTACTAAACTCGAATACGAAAGAAGCGCTTTTGAGATGTAAGGGGGAATAACCCACTTTATTTAGCAGCAAACTGGCTTATTTTAGATACAACTACGTTGCCTCCCTTATACAATTTAGAGAGATAATGTATTTACGTGTTCGTTTTATGCATTCCATTCACTTGTTAAGTAGTAACCATAATTTACGACACTGATACAATTACATCGGAATAGAAAAAGAGTTATGGACTAAACTCATACACAACTTGAAACAGGTGTTACTGAAATTGATATTACTGACTTGTATTATACAGTCAAGCCTGTCTATAAAGTCCACCAACATGGCAGACGCTAACATACATTGGAATCTGGAGCTCCGGTTTAGTTTCCATTTTCATTTTTATTGTCTAGGAGACATAGTCTTGTTAAGCCGTTCATGGCAATATGTGCAGAAATAACACATTTCTTTGTACGAGAATTTGATACTTTACGTTTAATTTTCTTTTATATCAAGTTTACAAGATTATTTTAGATTCACTATTTCTTGATTTACACTGAATAAAATACTACTTAAGCACTTGAACATCCACACAAACTAACATGGCGGTAAGTGTCTCTACTGGATTTACTGTGATTAACGACTGCACTCAACATTTACATACAGAAGCAAGTAATATGGTCGAGTAGTAGAGTACAAAGGATGCCCGGATGATAGAAAATCGTAATTTTGTTCACAGATAGATATATTTTATTAGAAAAAAGGCAGTATAGCCATGAGTTCAAACAATATAATCGATATTAGTGATTAATATAAGTTGTTAACCCCCTTACAATAGAACGTGGCATTTGTCTTAAATATTCCGTTAACTTACACAAATTACTAGTACGTTTGTATCGGAAATGTATAAAACAACAATTTCACTGTCTGCAACAAGGCTATTTGCAGTTTAGTTTATACAAATTTATTTTAGCTCGATTGCGAAACAAGTTATTTCAACTTATATAAATCACTCTCGAGACCTCATTCCTGATGGAATCCATCGCCACGAGGGAGAGAGAAGAGGCAACGTGGAATTTAAATGCCTTGCCTAAGGGCACAATCGTAACGGCTCCAGTGGGGCTCAAACTCCGGACCTTTCGCACCTGAAGTGAACGCGCATCAACTGCGCTATCACGACTTCCACGAAGATACAGGGTATATTATCTTGCTTACAATGTAGTTCCAAGAATATACATGGTGTACTATCTTGCTTACAATCTAGTTCCAATAATATATACAGGGTGTACTATCTTGCTTACAATGTAGTTCCATGAATATACAGGGTGTACTATCTTGCTTACAATGTAGTTCCAAGAATAGACGGTGTGTACTATCTTGCGTACAATGTAGTTCCAAGAATATACAGGGTGTACTATCTTGCGTACAATGTAGTTCCAAGAATATACGGGGTGTACAATCTTGCGTACAATGTAATTCCAAGAATATATAGGGTGTACTATCTTGCTTACAATTGTTTTCTTTCAGGGTTTTATATCCCATTTACCTACATTCCTGATCTCGTGGATGGGTTTGGTATGACGTCATATCAGGGCGCCATGTTGATTTCAGTTATTGGAATCCTGAACACAGTAGCGCGTGTCCTGGCTGGTTGGTTAGCTGATCGTTCATGGGCGGATCCTCTGATGATTAACAGCGTAGCACTTATGATAGGAGGCGCATCGACGATGTTTGTCCCATACTATGCTAACTATGGGTCCATGGTCATGTACTGTGTAGTCTTTGGAATTAGTATAGGCAAGTATAAAACAAAGACATTATCAAATGCGCACACTCTGTTTTATACTTTATTTATTTTACAACGATTGCGAAGCAAGTTTTAACAACTTATATTAATCACTCTCGTTGGCTCGGATGAAAGCGGGAAGGAAACCGGAGTACCCGGAGAAAACCCACTTGTCCGATCTGGCGACCATCGTACCATCTCACATACTTCCCTGTCCGAGGATCGAACCCAGGTCGCCTTGGTGAGAAGCGAGCGCGCACACTCTTATTAACTTACATACAGATATTGTACAATGTTTCGACCTGCGTATTTTACAGGTAAATGTGCAGTACGAAGATATATTTATGTGAACCTTCCTAATAGGACAAACTCCATGTGATTACAAGCCCACGTGTATGCTCTGCTTGGTTATTGTAAACCTTCCCACTTCCTAATAGGACAAACTCCATGTGATTACAAGCCCACGTGTATGCTCTGCTTGGTTATTGTAAACCTTCCCACTTCCTAATAGGACAATCTCCATGTGATTACAAGCCCACGTGTATGCTCTGCTTGGTTATTGTAAACCTTCCCACTTCCTAATAGGACAAACTCCATGTGATTACAAGCCCACGTGTATGCTCTGCTTGGTTATTGTAAACCTTCCCACTTCCTAATAGGACAATCTCCATGTGATTACAAGCCCACGTGTATGCTCTGCTTGGTTATTGTAAACCTTCCCACTTCCTAATAGGACAAACTCCATGTGATTACAAGCCCACGTGTATGCTCTGCTTGGTTATTGTAAACCTTCCCACTTCCTAATAGGACAAACTCCATGTGATTACAAGCCCACGTGTATGCTCTGCTTGGTTATTGTAAACCTTCCCACTTCCTAATAGGACAAACTCCATGTGATTACAAGCCCACGTGTATGCTCTGCTTGGTTATTGTAAACCTTCCCACTTCCTAATAGGACAAACTCCATGTGATTACAAGCCCACGTGTATGCTCTGCTTGGTTATTGTAAACCTTCCCACTTCCTAATAGGACAAACTCCATGTGATTACAAGCCCACGTGTATGCTCTGCTTGGTTATTGTAAACCTTCCCACTTAGACTGAGTGGGATTACAATTATCATTTAACTTGCTGGTCAGGTTATCCAAAACCTTTTACTTGTACCTTCTAGTGATTACAAGAGCCTGTGTTTTCTCACAAGGTTAAATCAACTTTTACTAATTGCATTTTCTCTGTATTGTATATCTAGGACATTTTAAGTGGCACATTTCTCTGTGATTACAAGCATAAAGAGTTATCTGTTTGATCAATGACTAGAAATAAACGAATACCAGATTTAATAATAAACGACAACAAGAAATATACAAAATGTACAAAGACTCAAAATGAATCAAACAAACCAAAAATATACTATATATTATAGTTTCCATCTCAATAATCAAAGGTTGTGGGTTTCTCAAATCATGCCACAAAAAGTGTGGGCCCACAAATCAACTGTTCCACCCGCTAGTGGGAGATATTTATAAATAGTGATAACATAATGCCACCGTAGGCCGTCCAGAACAATTGTGTAATAGCGAGCTCTAAGCGAGCTTTACGGTAACGCTAGTTGAGAAAAGAGCGTCGATATGCTAACTAAATTACAATATTCGTACCGGAAATGAATTGTGGGAGAATAGTTAATGGAGACAACATCGAGGCAGGACGGAAAGAGCTAATGGAGCCGTATCAATGTCCGAACGCATTCTTATGAGATAGATTAGTCCAATTAACATTCACTGACCTCGATGTCCGAACGCATTCTTATGAGATAGATTAGTCCAATTAACATTCACTGACATCGATGTCCGAACGCATTCTTATGATATAGATTAGTC
>CM026386.1:68535285-68720475 GCA_014843695.1 Archivesica marissinica
CCAGAATGAAATCCAAGCAGACCGACATAGTAGCCATCTTGAACAATTAGTTCCGACTTATATTCCTATACCACTTTGTTTTTTGCATTTAAGCTCACCAACATGTGGCGTATATATAGCTATTTTTGGTGGAGGAAGGCCGCGGGTACCCCTACGAGGAGCATTTCAGACCTGGGTCGAACCTACAGCGGCCAGGGGCAAGTGATTTAAAGTCAACGCATATAATTGTGCTGAAGTTACATAATTGAAAATAATGTACATGCTACAAAATATACGAACACGAACAAACATCAAATACTTAATTATTGTTTTATAAGCAGACTTATGTTAGTTAATGCTACACACGTAGCTTGTCCTTATACACTGGATTAGCCAATATTGTGACATACACATCATGCAAAGCAAGCATAGTGTGATAACGCATTGGTAGCGGTTTCGCTTCATGTAGGAAATGTATGATCATGCCAGTGGTGGCAACCAGGGAAGTTCTGCCATGAACGCGGATTAGGAATATGTACATGCCAGAGGTAGCAACCAGGGAAGTTCTGCCATGAACGCGGATTTGGTATATGTACATGCCAGTGGTAGCAAACAGGGCAGTTCTACCATGAACGCGGATTTGGTATATGTACATGCCAGTGATAGCAACCATGGCCGTTCTGCCATGAACAAGGAATAGGTATATGTACATGCCAGTGGTAGCAACCAGGGCAGTTCTGCCATGAACAAGGATTAGGTATATGTACATGCCAGTGGTAGCATACAGGGCAGTTCTGCCATGAACAAGGACCAGGTATATGTACATGTCAGTGGTAGCAACCAGGGCCGTTCTGCCATGAACAAGGATTAGGTATATATACATGCCAGTGGTAGCAACCCGGGCAGTTCTGCCATGAACAAGGATTAGGTATATATACATGCCAGTGGTAGCAACCAGAGTAGTTATGCCATGAACACGGACCAGGTATATGTACATGACAGTGGTAGCAACCAGGGCAGTTCTGCCATGAACAAGGATTAGGTATATGTACATGTCAGTGGTAGCAACCATGGCCGTTCTGCCATGAACAAGGAATAGGTATATGTACATGCCAGTGGTAGCAACCAGGGCAGTTCTGCCATGAACACGGATCATGTATATGTACATACCACTGGTAGCAACCAGGGCAGTTCTGCCATGAACAAGGATCATGTATATGTACATACCACTGGTAGCAACCAGGGCAGTTCTGCCATGAACAAGGATCGGGTATATGTACATACCAGTGATAGCAACACTATTAGTAGCATAGAGGCAAACATTGCAGTCTTAGCGAACTCTCTCTCTCCCTCTGAGCAACATTACACAAGGACTAACAGGTGCCATATATAACTTAAATACAAATGCACATGATAGATATAAAATACAGCCTTATTATAACTCTAGAATAGCGGATCAACAATCGACTGAAGTTTTGCTTTATCCGCAAGAATATTCTGTTACAAGAGATGACTACTGTTCCAGTGGATTCGTAGCAACTGTAGATTAGTTATGTAGAGAAACAGTTCATTCGATGTTCCATATTACACTTCGGCAACTGATACCGGTCCCCATTAATATATCAAGTTAATGTGATAACACTTCGGCTACTGAAGTCCGGTCACCAAGAATATATCAACTTCATTCAGCGACTACTAATGCCGGTTACAATATATTAACTTCGTATAAGCACTTCGGATACACCATGGCGGAAACACGCGATACTTCCTGTATGTGTCGATATGCTGGACTCGGCACATTCACAGCTACTCACTAACTGTAAAGTTTAAGTATTAATAAAGCATTCGTCTTCTTCTTCTTCTACTAACACGTCCAGTCTAATGCGACTCCGTCACCATCTCACGCCAGTAGGGTCACTCAGTCGGCCCGTGCAACAAACTGTTGTCTCGAGTTATCTGCAAGCCTAACCGGATCAAGACCAATTAGCTATACTTCCCATGGCCCCTGGTTCGTGCTTGAAGCGGATACAATATTAAGTAATAGTATACCATATGGCTACTTAGATCTAATTTGGACTACCTCTGTCCATTCTATGCAATTTATCACATCAACATGACAAATCTACCGTCATACTAGGATACAAGATATTTTAAATGCACACAGACTGACACAAGTATTTGCATATCAATAACACACCACAAACAACAGATCGCATGTTGCGCAGCTATGCATACAACATGTATCATCGGATAAGTGCTCAAACAGAGAATTTAGACAAATATTCAAATATCGACATAAAACTATCCAATAATACAGTAAAGATAACGTACACACCTAGTCTATGGAGTAACACTCTAGACGATATCCGCTGGTGAGAACTGCCCGTTACACTGTGTCGATGAGATATCACGCTGAAAACACTAACTGCACGCAATTTCCATGCGAATGTCAGGTGAATATATCGGTTGACTATATATAACGCATTTCTTTTCAGGCCCTTGTTCGATCCCCCGTCTGACCCTAGTAAAATTAGCAGTCTTTCAGATGGGACTTTATACCGAGGTCTCGGGTCGGTGCTGTACACCGTGTACATAAAAGAACCAGAGGAGATTCTGGAATGGGTCTCGGTCTGTATCATTGCGCTATCCTCCAAATATCTAAAAATGACTAATCACTTCAGGAAGCGACGATAAATAAACGTAAAACATACACACACGGGTTATACTTGTGTATACAGGCTCTGGGAATAAATATACTGATACAGAGAACAAATGGTATCTATCTGATAGTTAAAATACTGTTACTGTTATTATTACTGATCATATCAAATGATGACAATGTTCCCTAGCTTCCAGGTACAGTCCCAGTTGACATAAATTCTCCTGACAATCCTTCCAAATGGTACGACATAATATCCAGATGCCCCAGTAGTCATTAGTGTTTCTTTATGTCAAGCATTATGTCGCCTATAATTATGGCGGTAATAAACATTTGTGTTGAAATTTGAGACATTGTGTGCTTGATACGTGACTGCTTGTGATATAAAACAATTTATGGGTTTTTATGAAGTATTTAATGGCCCATGGGGTGTATCGACACTAAATTCTTCACAATTTGGTAATTGTATTACAAATACAACACTACGGGACGTTAGTATAGTATCTGTAAAGCATTGCCATTATTATACAGTCACTTAAAACATGCTTAGTTTAAACATATTTTATTCAGTTCATTCAATATATATACGGTATATATACATACAACAGGATATCTGAAATGGATTGGAAAACAAGCTGAGAGCTTATGTAAATTCCTTAGTAAAAGTTCTCTTCATTTATCTCATCAAAGCTTTTCATGTATGCGGTAAATTGCGAAATTACTATTTGATAACCACCTTAAAGCATCCAGCCGCGGAAGCTCCAGTTTATAGATAATTCATGTCTACGTTAACCGCCTCAATGGTCGAGTGGTTAAGGTCAATGACTTGCATACATACAACTATAATATACCATATACAATGCTCAAACCGTGTCTAATTTATATGAAAACGTTGGCAGTTTCTTACGCATTTCTATAAAATTAATAGTGTCAAGATGTGGTGCGTCGGTCGATTAGTCTCTATATGTGGGTTGTTTCTAGTGTTAACTTAGTAAACCACCATTCACAGACTTAGTTATTGCTCATTTTGTGAACAATTATCCATAAAGGGAGGTAATTTCCAAATGGTAATTTAACGCAAGCAGGTTAGTTTGTGGGTATATTTTCCAAATTATGCATTTTATCACAATAATTTCTTATTGAAAAATGACAACACAAGACAATAATCACAGTATCTAATCATCAGCTCCTTACAACATCTTTGTGTGCAGCACATTCTAAGTAAACACATGGGGCCTTTAAGTATGACGATCTCATTGCATCGTACTTACAGACGGATCTGTAGTCCAGTTGTTAACACGCTGAACTGGTAATACAGGTATCGCAGGTTCGGTCCCCCGTCTAACCCTAATAAAATTAACAATAGTTCAGATGGGAATTTAAACCGAGGTCTCGTGTCGGTGCTTTACATCGTGCACGTAAAAGAAACAGAGGTGACTCTAGAATGGGACTCTGTCTATATCAATTCACTATCCCCCAAAACTTTAAAATGACTTATTACCTCATCCGGCGTCGCTCATATGGGCAACCGGTAGCGACGATAAATTAACGTAAAACACACTTCATCGTATTTGCATGTCGTCTAACTCTTTAATCTCGACAAATGTTACATTACATGTCTGTCATCGTATTTAGAAAATTGAACGATCACATAATGATCCACAAAGCGCCCTTGAACGTGTATTTTTACATGAAAAGGGCGCTCAAGAAATCTGGTATAATAATAATAATAAATTATTTCTAATGTTACATGATGGTAAGTCTCTTGTGACGCTATATTACTTTAATAATGTGATCATTACATCCACAATATTTTTTTAAAGTATCTTATATGGCGCTATGTCTTAACTGAAGCAATACACTATTAGCAATGCACTATTAGGTCCTAGTTTTCTTTCACCGTAACAAAGTTATTCATGATTTTATAAATAAATATCCACGTGTGCCAATTTACAAACACTACTCTAGCAATCATCAGTTTATTATTGGCGTAAACCTAAATATGTACGTGATTATCAGACTAGCAGTTTAATTTAATTTAATAATATTTTATTACAACATTGGAATAGCAGTGCGGTTAGAAACATGTCACATGACACTGTCGATAGATCGTCGCATCGAATGGAATGTGAGAATGGAAAAGCTGAAGCGAATTTTAAAAAAGCAGACGCATTCAAACATACAGCAACTAACTATCGTCTAAACGGATCAGCGCACATTCTGCAGAAAGGAAATCCATCAATGACTACCGAGGGTTCCAAACAATCCAATGGCATACTTCGAGATGCTGCGGTAAAGAGTGCAGTACCAATGGAAACAGAAGAAACTCAGGAAGCTATTGCGTCGCCAAGAAAACGAAAACTTCCCGAAGAATTATCTGTGCTACACATCGACGAAGGCACAAGTGGAACTAAACTCCGTTTGCCGAATCTAAATAGTGGTATGTGTAATACCACAAATGATAGTGTTAAATGTCAGCCCAATTCGGAAACAATCCAACGAGCTACCAGTTGCTATGACAACGCTCCAGATGGAGGCTGGGGCTGGGTTGTGACATTTGCGGCGTTTATGGTCGGTGTGATTCTTGATGGTATTTCATTTTCGTTTGGGATTTTCTTTAGAGAATTGTTGCTTCACTTCAAGGAGAGCAAGAGCGTAACATCGTGGATTACATCAGTAATGAATGGAACGTACCTTGGAATAGGTGAGTTGCCTTTTACGTAATGCATATTTATTCAGACTCTAGCGGTTAACACATACTTGGTGCACTAACCGCCGTAATAGACTGTCAACTTGTTCATAACGAGACACGTACTATGCCTTATTAAAATGGTTCATATCTGCTCGTATTCGTCCGCACAATTTACCAAATGCTTTTAAGTGGCCCCTTAACTATTGATAGGTAAACGTCTGGCACTCACATGGACTGGAGCCTATATGGTTTGAATGTAACAATGTGAATTGTATGTGGAAGAAGGGAAGACGACACAGGGTGTCCTTCGATCAGTATTGCTGACACGGTCGGGTATCTGGACAGAGCCACCACAGTAAACTAGCTTGATAGCTTCCTCATATGAAACAATTCGAAACAATCAGTGGGTTTGGAAAATGCAGCGTTGAGTAAGATATTTAATGTCTACGCCAACAACTAAGTCACGTACCGATGACCCTTATTCACACAGGTACATCCACTTTCACTAGATCTGACATGCCGCTAGAGGCCGAGGTCATAGGTCAAAGGCGCCGTAAATAATGTACAACTAAGGCGTGGGAATGAATTTCAAAATGTAACACCGGATCTAGGTATGCAACACCAGGTCCCCGTGCATTAGATTCGGCGAGCCGTGCGTCCGGCCCAAGGACTCGAGCTGTGGATGGCACTTTGTTATATATATATATATATATATATGGCTGGTCAGGATATATGATGCTGGTACTATTGTGGGTTGGTTCAACTCAGCAATTTGTTTCTATCGCGGTGAGCATTGAGACTCTGTGACCGACTGATTGTAGCATTAATAGACAGGAATCCGTTGAAGCCCAATCTTTATATCATGCAATGAATGGTGCATTGATAATTCCAAATTGCCAATTAGCTTTTGAAAGGTCAATTAATTATGTATGTTTGTCTACATGAAACACAACTCCGGTTACTACGCACTTCTATCGCATCTATCGCAATAATTCTCAGCAACCATCTTCCAAGCAACTATGTCCCTGAACAACTGTGTGCTCTGTCACAGAGCGATCCACTGAAACTAGTGGCGCTAGACATACAGAAGTCTGGTTGTGTCCGACAGGGATATAGTGTAACGTGGTATGATTCAGAGACCAATAGCCCAAATGCTCAAACTATTCACGTATAATGTGTAATCTTGTCAATGCATAATGATGTGTTGATACAACGGTTAGAGGATTTTTACTTGCTCTTCAGACTGTGCGATAACGAACCTTTTCTGGTCCCGATGGTGTTCATAATCAACAACTGTTTTATTATTTCTGCAGGTCCCATATCGAGTATACTGGTGTCTATATTCGGATGTCGCCAGGTTGCGATGTTTGGTGCGGTGCTGGCCTCCGTGGCATTCTTCCTCTGCACATACTCGCCAAATGTCCAGGTGATGATCGTTCTATATGGTCTTCTCGGAGGTGAGCACTACATTATGCTTTTAATATGACGTCTGTGATAGGTCACTAACGAGAACTTATAGAGACAAATGTTAGTCTGGAGCGAGCTGAATGGTTTGACGATGAAAGTGACCGAGATACAGGAGTGGAGCGCCGACGCGGTTACATCGATAGCTCAGAGAAAAGTAAACCATATACGAATTACTATACGACGTGAAACAAGCATACTACATTCCCAGTAGTACATCACAAACATGTCTACATTCCCAGTAGTACATCACACACATAACTATATTCTCAGTAGTACACAACAAACATGCCTATATTAGCAGAAGTACACCACAAACATGCCTGTAGTCCCAGTAGTACACCACAAGCATACCTATAGTCCCAGTAGTACATCACAAACATGCTTGTAGTCCCAGTAGTACATCACAAACATGCATGTAGTCCCAGTAGTACACCACAAACATGTCTATATACCCAGTACTATACCACAGACATCCCTATAGTCCCATTAGTACATCACAGACATGCCTATAGTCCCATTAGTACATCACAGACATGCCTATAGTCCCATTAGTACATCACAAACATGCATATAGTCCCACTCGTACATTATTAACATGCATAAATTCCCAGTAGTACACCACATACATACCTATATTTCCAGATACTACAACACAAACGGATTTATCTAAACTTTGATCTCTAAATACAATCTACGCATTTTACGCTCTGTCTCGTACGGTGTAGCTTACATCGTTTGTCTGTCATCGATCATACGTTATATATATTATATCTAGACAATGCATCAACGAGATCTATTAATATATGCTTATGTAAGTGTTTTTACGATGATTCGAACGTTTATGAGGCTTCATGAGGTCCTCCTCTCTCCCTCCTCTCTCCATGCGAGATCCTCCTCTCTCCCTCCTCTCTCCATGCGAGGTCCTCATCTCTCCTTCCTCTCTCCATGCGAAGCCCTCCTCTCTCCCCCCGATGTACTCCATTCGATGTCCTCCTCTCTTCCTCCAATGTCCTCCTCTATCCCTCCGATGTCCTACTCTATCCCTCCGATGTCCTCCTCTATCCCTCCGATGTCCTCCTCACTTCCGCCTCTCCATACGGTGTCCTCCTCTCTCCGAGGTAGTCCCCTCCATAATAGGAAATTCTATAACGACACGACCAAACCATCCCAGATATAGCTAACTAGTGGGAACGAAATAGCTAACTAGTGGAAACGACATAGCTAACTAGTGGGAACGACATCGCTAACTAGTGGGAACGACATAGCTATTGGGAACGACATAGCTAACTTGTGGGAACGACATAGCTAACTAGTGGGAACGACATAGCTACCTATTGGGAACGACATAGCTAACTAGTGGGAACGACATAGCTAACTAGTGGTAACGACATAGCTAACTAGTGGGAACGACATTGCTAACTAGTGGGAACGACAGAGCCAACTAGTGGGAACGACATAGCTAACTAGTGGTAACGACATAGCTAACTAGTGGGAACGACATTGCTAACTAGTGGAACGACATAGCAAACTAGTGGGAACGACATAGCTAACTAGTGGGAACGACATAGCTAACTAGTGGGAACGACATGGCTAACTGGTGGGAACAACATAGCTAACTATTGGGAACGACATAGATAACTGGTGGGAACGACATAGCTAACTATTGGGAACGACATAGCTAACTAGTGGGAACGACATGGCTAACTGGTGGGAACAACATAGCTAACTAGTGGGAACGACATAGCTAACTATTGGGAACGACATAGCTAACTAGTGGTAACGACATAGCTAACTAGTGGGAACGACATTGCTAACTAGTGGGAACGACAGAGCCAACTAGTGGGAACGACATAGCTAACTAGTGGTAACGACATAGCTAACTAGTGGGAACGACATTGCTAACTAGTGGGAACGACATAGCCAACTTGTGGGAACGACATAGCTAACTAGTGGGAACGACATTGCTAACTAGTGGGAACGACATAGCCAACTAGTGGGAACGACATAGCTAACTATTGGGAACGACATAGCTAACTAGTGTGAACGACATAGCTAACTAGTTGGAACGACATAGCTAACTAGTGGGAACGACATAGCTAACTAGTGTGAACGACATAGCTAACTGGTGGGAACGACATAGCTAACTAGTGGGAACGACATAGCTAACTTGTGGGAACGACATAGCTAACTAGTGTGAACGACATAACTAACTGGTGGGAACGACAGAGTTAACTTATTGGAAACGACATAGCTAACTAGTGGGAACGACATTGCTAACTAGTGGGAACGACATTTCTAACTAGTGGGAACGACATAGCCAACTAGTGGGAACGACATAGCTAACTAGTGGGAACGACATTTCTAACTAGTGGGAACGACATAGCCAACTAGTGGGAACGACATAGCTAACTGGTGGGAACGACATAACTAACTAGTGGGAACGACATAGCTAACTAGTGTGAACAACATAGCTAACTGGTGGGAACGACAGAGCTAACCTATTGGGAACGACATAGCTAACTAGTGGGAACGACATATCTAACTAGTGGGAACGACATAGCTAACTAGTGTGAACAACATAGCTAACTGGTGGGATCGACAGAGCTAACCTATTGGGAACGACATAGCTAACTAGTGGGAACGACATAGCTAACTAGTGGGAACGCTATGATTGGGGATCACCTTGTACATTCAATTGTAAATTTAGTTTAAATGTCATGTGTGTATTACGTTTATTTATCGTCGCTACCGGTTACCCATATTAGCGACGCCTCCTGAAGAGTTTAGTCATTTTAGATTATTGGATAATAGGGCAACGATGCAGACAGAGATCAATTACAGAGTATCCTCTTGTTATTTATCGTGCACGGGGATATGATTTATACAGATTGCATAATGTTACATAGACTAGCCATATAATCGTATATGTGTTTATGAAACATGAACTATCATTATGCATCTACCTAATTTATATGACACATACCATGTATTGTATATATGATGATGAGAATACCATGTTCACCTATATACAATGCATACTGGCGTTGATATATTTCTTTTTATTCTTGAACGTGTATCAAACTGTAATTATCCTGTAGGATTAAATTAATACTATCAGTGTAACCCTTAACCACAACTAAATTAGCGAACAGCATAGAGCGGCATCATGTCATCTAATCAAGCGCTATGATGCTTTGTTATTCTGGTAGTGGAGCTAATCGACTAGGTTGAATGGCAAACAACATAGATACTGATCAGACGCTGCATATATTTATGTCCAGCTAATCTGCATCAATGTTGTTTGTCATCCCATTTCAAATGTATTCAGCATGTGGTGGGTCAATATATCTGTGGGATTGTGATGTGCTACAGATGGTCATATTAGTTTATCAAACAACCTTCCTACTTTTGAGATATTATATATATACCGCAATATGTTCGATATACTGTTGAAGTCGCGAAATTGCGATAAAACAAAATAGACGAACCTTCATGTAATTGAAACCTCCTACACTTATCGTATCTAAGCCACATAGTATTGACATTATATGTCCGTAAGACTGTCGGTCGCATATTGGTGTTTTGCCCCTTAACCCACATCGCACACACGCACGCACGCACGTACACAGAATGTACAGATCAATTTAATCCAAATTCAAGATGGCGTCATTTCAGAATAAAAAAGGCTTGGAATTATGATAAAGTCCGAGGGCCGGGAATTTAAGCACGAAATCATAAGCTGGTTCCATGTTGTCATATCCCCTTAACTGGAGTAGATGACCTACCTGTTAGCAAACCGGAAATTTACGATTTGTTGCTATGCAGATTTTGTAGAATGTGATGCTCGTGCACATTATCATAGAGAGATAAATCTCTTGCGCGAAATTCTTGAGATCGATTCCATATTAACATGCGGCCTAATAAATCTGGTGAGTGACTACGGCTTAAATTGACATCGTGCTATAGCAATATACATATACTAGCATGTACACGGTCTGCATTTTGATTACTTACTTGATTACCATTAATTAACAACTGTGATAACTTACTGACGAAAACGAGAAGTCTAGGACATATTATAAATGACTGTTCATTACCGACTACATGCTAACGACATGGGTTTGGTGCCGCCACGTGTATACGAAATTGTGCATAAATAATTCGTTGTGATTATGATTTAGGACATTGTGTCGGATATCATTGGAAAATACATGATAGGAGAATAGTAATATCATATCACGATCTCTGTGAAATACGATTACTTTAATTTATTAAAAGACCTTCATATAAGTTATTATTAATTTAGTGGATTGCATTTCATATTATGCTAATCAAAGTCACATATAGCATGACGGACAATGTCACCCACAGCATGATTGACGTGAATACAAATCAGGGCGCCTCTCCATCTCCCTTCCCCCACTACATTGTCATATCAAATATCACCAATAATATAAACGCCATAAATCTGGGTAACCTGCAATCAAAGCATTATATACATGGTCAAACTGAAGACCAGTCGCTAATTGAAAGCCAAACATGAATTAGAATACAAAGTGCAAAGAAACCGAGGAGATATGGGCGTTCATATTCAAGTACACTACATAATAGATATAAACGATAATCTAAAGTTCTCATAAGTCCTCACACATTTATATTCTTATTTGAGTGACACCGCATCGGAACTTACTAAAGGCAGATCGATGACGCACTAGCAATATCAGTTTGCAATAATTGTTCTGCATATAAATCCGATTTAATGAACAAAATGTACGTAGTTTGTTTCGACACTGTCCAGAAACACTTCCAATGCGATAAGTCGATGCATTCATTAACAGACAGCGACATTCGGTTTCTGTACTACAGTTTCAACAAAGGAATGTGTAGGAATAGAGATATTAATGTTATAAAATTCATTTATATCAAACTGGTATGGATGTCTGATTTTTACAGTATACATCCATATTTTACACGAAGAACTATCTTTGGTAGACGCCCACACTGCAATAAGTTTATTTATACTAGAGTCCGTCATATTAAATAGAAGTGCCAAAACTCTGAAATAGTTTTCCAACGCCGAACAATTGCCGGTAGCCAAGCCATTTCTCCTATAACTGCAGCATTATGGGTATGCTTCCCAACTCACAACAAGTATCTCATGGCGCTATTTTATTTTGAACAGCTGTAATGCATGATAATGATTTACATCCCCAAATAAACGAACCATAATTTATTACGTGCCAAATAATGGAGTCATACACTTTTGTGAACATGTCATATGGAACACCACCGATGTCTTTACATTTTGCTATCAACAAACCAGTAGCACGGCTTGCACGTTGGGCGACTTCCTTAGCAGTTACATTAAAGTCCATGTGTTCTTGAAGGACAATACAAAGGTATGTGTATGTATCAACAATACTGATAATAACTTACCGCTTTCAAACCGAAAATCAGTTCTTTAGAATGACGCATGACGGAAATGTATAATATTGCTTTTGTTGATATTAATAGGTATGTCATTTAAACCACACCAATCGGCGATAGCATTTAAAAGAGTTTGTAAATATTCAGCGGTTTCGGTTATCAGAATAATATCATCAACATATAATAGAATGCATATACATGTACAATATTCATCAACAGGTATCCCAAATTTAAATGCGTAGCGTCTAAAAATATCCCACACAAACTGCATAGCGAGGGGCTTTCAATAAATGAGCCAAGGCCGATCCAAAATATGTTATCTACGCTAAATAACATATGCTTTCCTATAACATAACGCAATTTATATGTATTGGCTTTTTTCCTTGTATCAATAAAGTTTGGCAAAGAGGAGATTGATAATATGTGGTACTACGCGTCTTCCTGAAAACCCCATTTTGTTCATCACAATTTGTATTGGTTGTTTCACACAAAAGACTATTGCAGAATATTATAGTACATCGTTAAATCAAATTGTATATACTATTAGTTATTACAATACCTCTATGATCTCTAGAAGAAGATTTAGGTATTGGGTATATTATCTACGTCAATTACCTTACCATTCTTTGCATCAGCTACAACTCTTTTAACTTCAAATATTGAAATATATTCATTACATCGCATATTATATGGATAAGATATTATATACTATAGATAGATATATAGATTATAAGATTTGTTCAGGGGTTTTGGACTAGAAAGAATACTTATGTGATTGATGCTACAATGTATTTTAGATTGTAACATGGTCCTGGGATGTAGTTACCCTAGGTGTGTCCAGGGTGTGCGCCGGGTGTCTGTATCGTATCGAATCGTATACGTTTTTAGGATCTCAAGTCGTATAACTTCTATAACCCACTCTTGTTTGCGTAGTCAGAGTTTCTGTGAGTTGACTCGCGTTTATTTTGCATGCCAGAACCATAATACACTGGAACTCCCTTCCCGCTTCTGCAGTAGTACTACCCCTCCCCGAGTTCATCCTGGCGGTTAGCCAGGTTGAACATGTCTCCCCATAGAAAATCTGCCCTGTTTTTATCTGATTTTAACATTCTGTATATATATCCTGTTCTTTTATCTTTTACTCCACTAACAGTCTTATCGGTGACGCGCAAAAGTCTAGGTCCACAGCAGGGGTTTGACTATCAGGAAGATAGATAGTTTTGGACTCTTGTTTGCATACTCGGAGAGTTTCTGTGAGTTGACTCGCGTTTATTTTGCATGCCATGAACAATAACATAATTTAGACATAATTATTGGATATATTACACATAAATAGGTGTCTAATAAATGGAACTATGTACTAGAAATTAACTTACTAATAACGCTGTTTTAGATCATAGGCTGACTTCTAAATGAATGCTTATATTGAAAGCAAATGGTGATTATTATGCAAGGGACATAACTGTGCTCATATAACTTAGTTACTATTCGGTTCAATTAGATAATTTGCGTAGCACTACCAGTTACACATTGTTATGAACTTCATAGTGTGTAGCATCTACATTAGGTATGTTTTCATGTGCTGATCTAGGCTCACATTATATTCCATTAAACACAACTGTCAGATATTACAGGAATTATTGTACTTGTAAATAAACGTGTAAATATTTATGAAGTTCACTGTTTGTGAGATCTATACTTTGTATGCTTCAGGTGCTGGTCTCGGCCTACTTTATCTTCCATCTATCGTTACTGTTGGACATTACTTTAAAAAGCGACGAGCACTGGCCACAGGCATAGCAGTTTGTGGCAGTGGTATTGGTGGATTTGTGTTCGCTCCTCTCAGCGATTTTCTCATAGAAATGTACACATGGAAAGGGGCCATGTGGATTATATCTGCGATCGTGCTTAATGGGATCCCTATTGCGATGCTACTGAGGCCATTAGAAGGGTCGGAAGAGGAAGATAAGCGGAGACGAAATGCAACGAAGGATGCTGCCGTTGATAATAACACGTGTGACAAAAACAATATGTCCGAATCTACTACTAAATGCTGTGATGTATCTACCATGTTCGATTTCGAATTACTAAAGAGCCCAACATTCCTGGTATATGGGCTCTCATGCTTTCTATGTATGCTGGGTAAGTTGTATACTCGCGATGATGTTCCTGTATTGTACAATGCTTAGTGCGATATATAGGAGTTTTAGTTCGGCTGGGCAATGCAGGCACTTCGGAAGGCTATTGACAGTGCGGCCGTACGGACCTGCAAGCACGTGCAAACAACGGTAACAACGTAAGAGTGTGATGTGCATCGTAGGACGGGGGATTTGGTGGTCCTCCCGCAAGGGCCATTATGAACACAGTCCGCCTCAGACGCTATTTCTCGATACACAACCTCCACATAGCTGTCCATAATCGCTATGATAGCCCCTGTTTCCACGTATCTGCAAGTAGATATTTCTGACTTAGACGAAATACGTCGTACTAAACTCGAATACGAAAGAAGCGCTTTTGAGATGTAAGGGGAATAACCCACTTTATTTAGCAGCAAACTGGCTTATTTTAGATAAACCTACGTTGCCTCCCTTATACAATTTAGAGAGATATGTATTTACGTGTTAGCTTTATGCATTCCGTTCACTTGTTAGGTAGTTACTATAAGTTACGGCACTGATACAGTTGCATCGGGATAGAAATAGGAGTTATGGACTAAACACACACACAACTTGAAACAGGTGTTACTGAAATTGATATTACTGGCTGTCTATAGAGTCCACCAACATGACAGACTCTAACATACATTGGAATCTGGAGCTCCGGTTTGGTTTCCATTTTCATTTTTATTGTCTAGGAGACATAGTCTTGTTAAGCCGTTCATGGCGATATGTGAAATAACACATTTCGTTGTACGAGAATTTGATACTTTATGTTTAATTTTCTTTTATATCATGTTTACAAGATTATTTTAGATTCATTATTTCTTGATTTACACTGAATAAAATACTACTTAAGCACTTGAACATCCATAAAAACTAACATGGCGGTAAGTGTCTCTACTGGATTTACTGTGATTAACGGCTGCACTCAACATTTACATACAGAAGCAAGTAATATGGTCGAGTAGTAGAGTACAAAGGATGCCCGGATGGCTAGAACATGATAGAAAATCGTATTTTTGTTCACAGATAGATATATTTTATTAGAAAAAAGGCAGTATAGCCATGAGTTTAAACAATATAATCGATATTAGTGATTAATATAAGTTGTTAACCCCCTTACAATAGAACGTGGCATTTGTCTTAAATATTCCGTTACGGTCACACATTATTAGTACGTTTGTATCGGAAATGTATATAACAACAACTTCACTGTCTGCAACAAGGCTATTTGCAGTGTTCACGAATACCATAAACTGTTTCACTAGGGTTTATCATAGATAATCGGCATGTTTCCGCTATATTACTAATCTGTGACCCTTGACAATACAATGCGATATAGGTAGCAAATGCAACGGTTCGTTCGATTCGCCATCTACACATTGTGTAGTAGATACTACAATAAAAGAATATCTATGATATATGTCTTGTTTTGCAGGTTAGTAATATAGCGGTATAAAAGGCAGGGCGGGACGTATTCATGATATAGGTTGGAGGGGATGCTATATGGGATTTATGTATAGGTGTAATTACTAATTTAATTCCTTTATTTTACCTTCCATCTAAATATAGTAAATTGCACAAAACAACACAGTTAAAATACATTCATTCCACTTTTTATTTTATCATTTCATTTCAAAACACAATCCTATGACATTTCCTTGCGAATAATTTATAACAAATGTACATGTAATATACAATGTAGTTCCAAGAATATACAGGGTGTACTATCTTGCTTACACTATAGTTCCAAGAATATACAGGGTGTACTATCTTGCTTACAATGTAGTTCCAAGAACATACAGGGTGTACTATATTGCTTACAATGTAGTTCCAAGAATATACAGGGTGTACTATCTTGCTTACAATGTAGTTCCAAGAATAAGTATACAGGGTTTATTATCTTGCTTACAATGTAGTTCCAAGAATATACAGGGTGTACTATCTTGCTTACAATGTAGTTCCAAGAATACGTATACATGGTGTATTATCTTGCTTACAATGTAGTTCCAAGAATATACAGGGTGTACGATCTTGCTTACAATGTAGTTCCAAGAATATACAGGGTGTATTATCTTGCTTACAATGCAGTTCCAAGAATATACAGGGTGTTCTATCTTGCTTACAATGTAGTTCCAATAATATATACAGGGTGTACTATCTTGCTTACAATGTAGTTCCATTAATATACAGGGTGTAATATCTTGCTTACAATGTAGTTCCAATAATATATACAGGGTGTACTATCTTGCTTACAATGTAGTTCCTTGAATATACAGGGTGTACTATCTTGCTTGCAATGTAGTTCCAAGAATATACAAGGTGTACTATCTTGCTTTACAATGTAGTTCCAAGATATACAGGTTGTATTATCTTGCTTACAATGTAGTTCCAAAAATATACAGGGTGTACTATCTTGCTTACAATGTAGTTCCAAGAATATACAGGGTGTACTATCTTGCGTACAATGTAGTTCCAAGAATATACAGGGTGTACTATCTTGCGTACAATGTAGTTCCAAGAATATACAGGGTGTAATATCTTGCTTACAATTGTTTTCTTTCAGGGTTTTATATCCCATTTACCTACATTCCTGATCTCGTGGATGGGTTTGGTATGACGTCATATCAGGGCGCCATGTTGATTTCAGTTATTGGAATCCTGAACACAGTAGCGCGTGTCCTGGCTGGTTGGTTAGCTGATCGTTCATGGGCGGATCCTCTGATGATAAACAGCGTAGCACTTATGATAGGAGGCGCAGCGACAATGTTTGTCCCATACTATGCTAACTATGGGTCAATGGTCATGTACTGTGTAGTTTTTGGAATTAGTATAGGCATGTATAAAACAAAGACAGTATCAAATGCGCACACTCTTTTTTATACTTTATTTATTTTACAATGATTGCGAAGCAAGTTTTAACAACTTATATTAATCACTCTCGTTGGCTCGGATGAAAGCGTATAAGTGGGAGGAAACCGGAATTTAGCACTGATTGTGCTAATTGGTCAATTATAAAATGTGTGCACATAATTATAGTATTGATTACTACACCTAGTCATTGTTTTATCGTTCTGTCAGACAAACGAGTTATTTAGTAAAGTTTTAATCAAATCTGATAACGAGTGATCGTGATCTGAACAGAACAGAACAGAACAGAACATCTCTTTTATTTCACTCTATACATGTATAAACATGCAAATATGAGGTTTTCACAATTGACAAAACATACAAACGAGGCTACAATACATTTAGACATACTGAGAAATATACATTTTATCAAAATATATCCGAAAATAATTGTATAAAACTTAACAGTCTTAGCAAAGGAGAACGCTATATTCTAACCTTTTGGATAATACATTTTACGAACTTACATAATTTAATGAATTCTGGCTTATTTTTAGTAAACATTAGATTTTCCAGTTTAAACATGTTTGGTCTACGGTAATATATAGGCTTCAAAAATCTGTTCCTTTCGTCGTTAAATTGCGGACATTCAAATAAATAATGGAATTCGTCGCCAATTTTATCCTGACAAATGTTACCAAATCTTTGATTTATAGGGGTTCTTAGCCAATTTCCAGTTTCTATTGGTAGTCGATGATTTCTAGTTCTAAATTTTATAAAATAGTACAAAAGGTTGATTTCCTAACTCCGCTAAGTAGGGTTCGATACCGAATGTCTTTTTAAAAACTCTGTAAAACATACTATTACTCGAGTTATCAATTTTAGAATACCATTCATTAAGAAATAGATCTTTTAAATTTTGTTTCACAGCCAGTTTAAGCCAATTAAAATTTGTTTGTATATTGTCAAACCACACGTTTACAAGGCCACATTTTATCAGAATAGTTTTAACATTGTACATCCATTGATATTTTTTTTTAAATGTGTCATCATCTAGTCCAATTGTGGAAAGTAGTGTTTGTTTATAAACAAGTGTAGGTAATTTATGGACTATTCCATCATTTGTACAGAGTTTCGACCAGAATACTATAACTCTTGCTTCAATATCGAGTGACAAGGGCATACATCCAGTTTCTACATAGACAACATAATTAGGGGTTGATCTTTTTAACTTAAGTATATGTTTTAAAAAATTTAATTGTACTCCAAATCCCCATATGTCTGCTCCGTATAGTAAAATTGGCTTAATTGTTTTATTAAATAACTCAATTTGTAAATCTATTGGAAGGTTAAGGCGATTTGCATTTTTGATAAGACTATACATTGCTCTGGTAGCTTGATTTGCTATCTGTTTTTTCCGTTTAAAAAGGATCCACTTCTATTAAAATATATACCAAGATATGTGTACTCGTTTACTGCCTCTATGGGTTCATTTTTAAATGTGAAATTATAGACAGGCTGTCTTCCTTTGGAAAATACTACTATTTTTGTTTTGGAAGTATTAACTTTGAGTTTCCAGTTTTCACAGTACTGTTCGTGTGTATTTAATGCTTCCTGATCGTTTGCTGATTCAGCAATAATAACTGTATCATCCGCATAAAGCAGAATAAATATTTTTAAAAGACTGAACAGTTCGTTTGTATTTCTTTCATTTTCCATTATTATTCCTTGTACATTTCTATTATGTTGAAAGAAAGATTCCAAGTCATTCAGAAATAATGAAAACATCAAAGGAGATAAGTGTTCGCCTTGACGTACGCCAATGTTACACGGGAAAAAGTTAGAAATATTTGACTTTACTTTGACACATGACTTGAATTTTATCTAGATTAACTCGATACAGGACTGCGTTAGACGCCATTTTGTTAGATAGCTTGTCTCGCGTGGTTACAGTGAACACCGGTAACTATGGGGGCGTGCCTAAGTAGCGTTTGCAGAAAGGTCATTAACATTCACTGACATCGATGTCCGAACGTATTCTCATGAGACAGATTCGTCCAATTAACATTCACTGACATCGATGTCCGAACGCATTCTTATGATATAGATTAGTCCAATTAACATTCACTGACATCGATGTCCGAACGTATTCTTATGAGATAGATTCGTCCAATTAACATTCACTGACATCGATTACCGAACGTATTCTTATGAGATAGATTAGTCCAATTAACATTCACTGACATCGATGTCCGAACGCATTATTATGAGATAGATTCGTCCAATTAACATTCACTGACATCGATGTCCGAACGCATTATTATGAGATAGATTCGTCCAATTAACATTCACTGACATCGATGTCAGAACGCATTATTATGAGATACATTCATCCAATTAGCATTCACTAACACGATATGATAGTGGAATACAATCAGCTAACACAATATTAGGATACGGTAGAACCATTTTGCGACTGGAGCTATGATCGAGCTAGCTTTGAAGCTTGGCCTTATTCATATTATTGTACATGTACATTAACAATTTTATAAACACAATTATTAAAATTGTCTCCAAGTAACTGTGATAAAATGGCTATGTATATACTTCCTGTGTCATTATGATAATGCACATACTTCCTGTGCCATTATGGTTATGCACACACTTCTTGTGTCACTATGGTTACGCACACACTTCCTGTGTCATTATGGTAATGCGCATACCTCCTATGTCATTATGGTTATGTACACACTTCCTGTGTCATTTTATTTCCTGTGTGTCACTGTGGTTATGCACAAACTTCCAGTGCCATAGAGGTAGAGTCTTGTTTTCATGTTATTGACATTTCCGAAAGTAGTTAATATTACAATATTGACAGAGATTTATTTAAAACAGGATGATTATTCGTGATATCTATTTTCAGCCGTGTTTGTTTCATATCGTTCCATCATCATGGCGGAGTTGCTAGGAATTGAGAAGTTGACGTCATCATTTGGACTTGTGACGATGTGTCAAGGTCTTTCAGCGTTCATCGGAGCACCAATCGCAGGTGATTAAAACCGATTACATGTGCATGTTATAATGTAGGCCTACTGTACCAATAATGTTACCGAATAAGAGACACTAGCTATTAGTGTCATGGCCATTGCATTTAGTGGTTGCAAGGACACTTTCCGAATGTGGTGCCATGTACCTGTGCACCCCCCTCACTCAACACACACTCTCCTCCTGTCATGAAGACCCTAGTGAATATAGAATACAGCAATGTGTGTTGTTAGTTTTCATGTACTAGACTGAATAACTACTAGTACATTATTTCGATTGGAAGTGTAATATACACTAGTTCTAAACATGTCTAACTTAGCCGGAATATATAAACGGAATACGTAAGCAAACATATTTAATTATTCAGCTTTAATTTGTTCACCAACACCTTTTGACGACCGCAATACATTATTAAATTGTTAAATTGTTATTTTTCGTTTAATAGTCTGTAGTAAACTATGAATTCGCTTCTATCCTTTATTTATTTATCTTGAAAATATTCAAATATCTATCTAATCTCTGTTAATATTAATCCATACAAATATATTCTAGCTCCATTGTGATACAAGTGCCAATAACTTATAGCAACTCTCGAGACCTCATTCCTGATGGAAACCATCGCCACGAGGGAGAGGTAATAGATAGGCAATGTGGAATTGAGTGGAATGCTTTGCTTGCCTAGGGACACATTCGTAACGGCTATAGCTTTAAGATGGACATTTCGTTCTGTTATATATTATTAAACAAAGCAATCCATTATGTGTGTACGTCTCAACTGTAACGTGTGTACTTTCAACTAAGTCTATTTTACTGTTTAAGGTGCGCTATCAGACCAAGCAGGTGATTACGAAGGAGCATTTTACTTAGCCGGGGCAGCAATGGGACTTTCTGGGATCATCTGTCTTCCTCTAAGAGCCGTATGTAGATGGGAAACTAGAAAAGCTAGGAACAAATTAACGGCGAACAGCACCGTGTATAAGTCCTCTATAGATTTAGGAATATACTTTCCAGAGATACGTGTTGATGAAACTGTGCCTAAGTCCGGTACTCATCACTGACAAACCTGTGGACTTTGAAAATAAAATTGTATAAAAACAATTCCACTCTCATGTAACTCTCACGTTATTAAATATCAGTTTATTAAGTCGTATGGTATAATATATATATAATAATTATATTTATTGAATAATACGATATACATTTATATTTAGTTTCCATAGTTTCATGTACCTCTTGATATAATGTAATGTATGTCGATCATGCATACAATCAGAATTATATAAGTTATGCTCTTATTTCCTTTTTTAATTGCTACTGAATAACATCTTCAGGTGGATCAGTTGCTTAGTGGTAAAGGCATTGAACTGCTATATCAAGCACCACCATCGATCCATCGTCGAACCGTCTAGCAGTTCCTCGGCTGATACTTAATGCCGGTGTTTCATGTAGTTAGTAAGGTCCGTCACCGTAGTCGAGTGGTTACGGTCGCTGACTTGTATATTATTGTGTCCTATCATCATTGATAGCCAAGGCGGGTTCGAGACCCGCCCAGACCGTGTCTCCGTGTCTCTTTATATGAAAAGGTTGGCAGTTCTTACGGAGGTTGATGATCCAAAAACTGGATAACCGCTGGAGCCTGCCCAGGAAAGGTTATGTTAGGTAAGCTGCCCGTCGCTCAAATGGGCAACCGGTAGCGACGTTAAAAAACAACGAGTATAGACTAGCTACGCATTTGAGGTTAAACTTTATTTATCTTACAACGATTAGTTTATACAAATTTATTTTAGCTCGATTGCGAAACAAGTTCTTACAACTTATATTAATCACTCTCGAGACCTCATTCCTGATGGAATACATCGGCATGAGGGAGAGAGAAGAGGCACCGAACGTGGAATTTAAATTACAACGATTACGAAACAAGCTTTAACAACTTATATATTAATCACTTTCGTTGGAGTGGAGTGGGTGAAAACGTATATGTGGTCCTTCGTGTAGGAGGAAACCGGAGTACCCTGAGAAAATCCACCTGTCCGATCTGGCGACCAAATTACCATCTCAGTCACATACTTCCATGTCCGAGGAACGAACCCTGGTTACATTGGAGAAAGCGAGTGTTCTAACCACTGCGCTAATCGGACAGCCATATACGTAATTGAACCTTTGTCATGCCTCATGCCCTGTATTATTGATGTTTGAGTATCTAAAACATAAATAAACGAATACGTGTCCGAGGAAGTCGCACAGAAAGACAACCTGGGGTTGCAAGAAATCGAGACAAAGAAAAACAAAACGACATGACTTAAATAAAGACGAAACTGCTGGGTCTCCATGATGGTGTGTGTGCGTACATCTTATATGTAATTAACATTACTGAAATTTACGGATTATATATGAAGATGAAATATGAAAAGATTCCAATCGGATATGACAAGTCGATGGAGCACACACGTCAGCTATATCTTTCTGAAGATAGCACTCGCCATGCGCCACCTAGCGTGGTATGACTTCTAGCATATTCTCGATATTGCTACCAAAGACTTGTACAACTAATGCATATACCTCACGCCTAGCTATACTAGGGATGAATTATAATGGCATCGGCGTCCTTTCTTTCAAATGACATCTCCTCTCAAGATGATTGGTCAACACTTTATGAAACTTGAGATAGATCTCCTCTCAAGATGATCCTCAAGATGATCGGTCAACAATGTATGACACTTGAGGTAGATCTCCTCTCAAGATGATCGGTCAACAATGTATGACACTTGAGGTAGATCTCCTCTCAAGATGATCGGTCAACAATGTATGACACTTGAGGTAGATCTCCTCTCAAGATGATCGGTCAACAATGTATGACACTTGAGGTAGATCTCCTCTCAAGATGATCGGTCAACAATGTATGACACTTGAGGTAGATCTCCTCTCAAGATGATCGGTCAACAATGTATGACACTTGAGGTAGATCTCCTCTCAAGATGATCGGTCAACAATGTATGACACTTGAGGTAGATCTCCTCTCAAGATGATCGGTCAACAATGTATGACACTTGAGGTAGATCTCCTCTCAAGATGATCGGTCAACAATGTATGACACTTGAGGTAGATCTCCTCTCAAGATGATCGGTCAACAATGTATGACACTTGAGGTAGATCTCCTCTCAAGATGATCGGTCAACAATGTATGACACTTGAGGTAGATCTCCTCTCAAGATGATCGGTCAACAATGTATGACACTTGAGGTAGATCTCCTCTCAAGATGATTGGTCAATAATTTATGAAACTTGAGGTAGATTTCCTCTCAAGATTATTGGTCAACAATGTATGACACTTGAGGTAGATTTCCTCTCAAGATGATCGGTCAACAATGTATGACACTTGAGGTAGATCTCTCAAGATGATCGGTCAACAATGTATGACACTTGAGGTAGATCTCTCAAGATGATCGGTCAACAATGTATGAAACTTGAGGTAGATCAAACTTGTTCCAGAATGAAATCCAAGCAGATCGACATGGTAGCCATCTTGAACAATTAGTTCCGACTTCTATTCCTATTCCTATATCACTATGGGTCGAACCTACAGCGGCCAGGAGCAAGTAATTTAAAGTCAGCGCATATAATTGTGCTGAAGTTACATAATTGAAAATAATGTACATGCTACAAATTTGACCTTGTTCGTAAGGATTATATATAGTTGAACCTTTGTCCACCTTGTCAGTCCACCTTGTCAGTCCATCTTTGATCGTACTAGGTATTGGTATTTCTTCCCTTGACATTCCTCGGAAAGTGTTCTAGATTACGTTTTAATAATCCTAGAACTCTAGATGCCCTGCTGTTCATATTGTCAATGTGCATATTACATTTCATATTTTCCGCAATTTCAACCCAAGATATTGATGTGTCCCTTCGTGTGATTGTTAGCGGATCATTTAGATTGTATTGATGTTAAGTTCATACTAGCACACAGTAGTGTTTGATCTTCACCTGACTGTATAGGTTGATAAATGACAGTCATCAGCAAATAGTCTGATATATATAGGATCTTACACTCGTGGTGATTTCATACTATATTTTATGAAACGAGTTTTAGAGTTCTGCTAATAATTGCAAAATTCCAAAACGAGTGTAAGATCATTATTATAACATTACCACAATAACAACAATAGATTTGAAGAACAAACTACATTGTTGTTTGCCAGTATAATTATGTGTTAGCCTTATTACCATTTTTGTGGCAGGGGTGAAATATAAAATATAAAAATAAAATATGAAACACAATCATTTATTTATTTAAGTTACAGATAAAGAAAATCATTGCATAAAAAGTGTAGGCAAATAGTTCCAACAATAGATAGAGACTAGACTCTTTGCCCTGACTACGAACCGGGCACTGCAAGAGAATCAGTGCGATGGCAAACCTGAGACAGATTACCATAGGTATACTAGTGGTGATGATGTATGTGTTGATGCTAGTGGTAGCAACCAGGGCAGTTCTGCATAAACAGGGGTGATGTTTATGTACATGCCAGTGGTAGCAACCAAGGCAGTTCTGCCATAAACAGGGGTGATGTTTATGAACATGCCAGTGGTAGCAACCACGGCAGCTCTGTCATAAACAGGGGTGATGTTTATGTACATGCCAGTGGTAGCAACACTATTAGTAGCATAGAGGCAAACATTGCAGTCTTAGCGAAATCTCTCTCTCTCTGAGCAACATTACACAAGGACTAACAGGTGCCATATATAACTTAAATACAAATGCACATGATAGATATAAAATACAGCCTTATTATAACTCTAGATGAACGGATCAACAATCGAATGAAGTTTTGCTTTATCCGCAAGAATATTCTGTTACAAGAGATGACTACTGTTCCAGTGGATTCGTAGCAGCTGTAGATTAGTTATGTAGAGACACAGTTCATTCGATGTTCCATTTTACACGTCGGCTACTCATGCCGGTCACCATTAATATATCAAGTTAATGTGATACCACTTCGGCTACTGAAGTCCGGTCACCAAGAATATATCAACTTCATTCAGCGACTACTAATGCCGGTCACAATATATTAACTTCCTAACATACTTCCTGTATGTGTCGATATGCTGGACCCGGCACATTCACAGCTACCCACTAACACGTCCAGTCTATGGCGACCCCGTCACCATATCACGCCAGGAGGATCACTCGGCCCGTGCAACAAACTGTTGTATCGAGTTATTTGCAAGCCGAACCGGATGAAGGTCAATAAGCTATATTTCCCATGGCTCCTGTGTCGTGCTTCAGGCGACTACAATATTAAGAAATAGTATACTACATGGCTACTTAGATCTAATTTAATACTAGAATATATGATACACTTCACGTTCTAAATGCACACAGACTGACACAAGTATTTGCATATCAATCACACACCACATATCGCATGTTGTGCAGCCATGCATACAACATGTATCGTAAAATGGCATATGAAATATCTGCCCTGCAATAGTTTCCAGAACCTAGTTCATATCACAAATATATACCACTTGGATATATGAAACTAGACGATAATACATTTTACCTGTCGCCGTCGTAAATCATTATAATTATTATGATTCAGATTTAATACAAGTTCTTCTTTACATATATGTTTCGGATAAGTGTTCAAACAGAGAATTTAGACAAATATTCAAATATCGACATAAAACTATCCAATAATACAGTAAAGTAGGAAAGAGGTAACCATATAAGCAAGTTGCTTTCTCCTCAATCCTACATGTGTGTACATATTATGTATACTAGACTATGTATATTCAAAGAAATACATATTGTTTAAACTAATACAGTAAAGATAACGTACATACCTAGTCTATGGAGACATACTCTAGAAGATATCCGCTGGAGAGTACTGCCCGTTACACTGTGTCGACGAGATATCACGCTGAGCTCACTAACTGCACGCAATTTCCATGCCAATGTCAGGTGAATATATCGGTTGACTATATATAACGTATTTCTTTTCAGACCTTGGGAATAAATTGTAACGAGACGGTACCTCGACATATATTAAAGAATAATACACCATGACTGATAGGACTGTTCGTGTACGTGTATTACCGTGAATAATTATGTATGACAATTGAGACAACTTAGTGATACTGCACAGTAACATAATTCGAGTTACCCCACCCACTTATTTTCATTGATAGCATGGATAATTTTATGGGACCTTTACACATGTATTGTTAAATATGTGCATGCACTATGGTGTCCTATATATGTAAATATGCATGTTACTTGACTTACTGTAATCTACAGAAAGGTACATTAGCTGTGTAACTGTGAGAACCACTATGAACGTTCGTAATTGTTCCCGACACATTTCAGTAAATGTGCAATCCTGAATTACAGCTTACGACACAGTGTCAATGTGAAACTGTGGTAGCAATCGATAGATCAATATGGAAACTTACCAATTCATTTATTCATTCCATCCTGAATAAACATTAGTGATTAGAAATCATGACAATAATTATGTAGAAATGTGTATTCCGAGTACAATCAGCCATATTTGCTACCGAGTGCGTGCTATCAATATGACGTCACCATGTGACCATATGACATCCCCAGCTAGTATAAATGTGAGAACCGCGCTAAAAACCGGGTAACACACTGGACTGGTAATCGTGGGATCGCAGGTTCGATCTTTCAGATTGGAATTTAAACCGAGGTCTCGTGTCGGTGCTGTACATCGTGCACCTAAGAGAACCAGAGGATACTCTGGAATGGGTCTATGTCTGTATCATTTGCACTATCCTCCAAAAATCTAAAATGACTAATCTCTTCAGGAGGCGTCGCTCATATGGGCAACCGGTAGCGACGATAAATAAACGTAAACACACACACACACAACCGGGGGTGTTGCTTTGACATCCGAGTGATACGGTCACATCTCCGAAGGACACATTTGGTTGCCAAATTAATTCGTAAAAGCCAATAGTGCTTAAACGTGACTTAAATTGATTTTGTGTTTTAATGAAAGCTTAAAAGTGACTTAAATTGTGCTAAGTGTTTTATCCACGACGATGTGAAGAAGCTGCGTGATTTAAACCCAGTGTTCCGATAAACTTAATTTACCCAACCAAGGGTTAAGCGTTACCATATGCAGTGTTCGGTGGGCGTGCTACATCTCTAAATCTACCAAAGACTAAAATGACATGGTTATAATTAGTTTGTGTTTTATCCGAAGATTAAAAGTGACATAACTCAGCTAGTGTGTTAACCAAAGACTAAAAGTGACTTGGAATAATTCAGTGTTACGTTCGTGGGATTAAAAATAATAAGCTCATCTCATTTTATCGAAATGGCGAGTGAATATATTCACGGTGCACAGGTGACTGTAATTCTGTTTATCATTGCTATAACTGTTCCTCAGTAATTATATTATGCTATCAAATTCAAGGTTTTTAAGAGTTATTACAAATAAGCATCAACAACGTATTTGATTGCCGCCGTAGTCTTTTGTAGTGAATAGGAGTTAGCCGAAAGCCGGGCCCAGATGAGCCCGTGTAGGAATCGTACATAGACCAACAACGGTGTGCAGTTCTCTACAAAATATACTGATACGGAGAACAAATGTTATCTATCTGATAAATCTAATTCGCATATATAAGTGTGTGTTTAAGTAAGATATAAGCCTCAAACGGATCCAATATGTAAACTAGTTGTACTGTCTTCGGCGCTACGCTCCTCGCACAGTCCAACAGTTTATATATTGGATCGTTTTCGGCTTATATCCTATACATCTAATTCGCATACTACTGGTCAGAATATTTATGAAATACTTCCGTTATGGCGGTCCACACACACAATATATGAAATACCGGCTATTTATTATACTACACAGTATCCATAAAAAGTGGTTGTGGCTAGAATAATATCTTCAGGTCGTGACCACAAGGCCATATTAGTAATCTGGTCGATTTTGCGTAGTTTCTCGTTGATGTTTCAACATGATCGTTTAATTTCCGTTGTTAGCCTTGATTCAATAGGACCACTATATGACTATAGGGCACACACAATGCTGTGTATTGTTCCTGTGTAGTGATCATATCAAATGATGACAATGTTCCCTAGCTTCCAGGTACAGTCCCATTTGCCATAAATTCTCATTACAATCCTTCCAAATGGTACGACATAATATCAGTAATCCATTGAGACAGATGCCCAAGTAGTCAATAGTGTTTCTTTCATTATCTCAAGCACCATGTCGCCTATATGGCGGTAATAAAGATTAATGTTGAAATTGTGGACAGTATGTACTTCAAACGTGACTGTTTATGGGTTTTAATGGAGCGCGTCGATACTAATCTCCTCACAATTTGCTAATTTTGCTACCAAAAACTATGGGACTGTGAGATAGTATCTGTATAGCATTGACATTATTACACTTAAAACACGCTTATTCCTCTTTTATTTTCAAACTCTTAACTTATATGAACTCATCAAAGCTGTTCGTGTATGAGGTAAATTGCGAAATTACTATTTCATAACCACATTCAAGCATTCAGCCACAGAAGCCACATGTTATGGATTATAGTGTAGGTTATTTGCTATGTATGCGTGTGGATTGATAAAATTATGTAAATAGATATCTCCATTCCGAAAACAATACTTAATCCTTTCGCACATATATTTCATAATTAGTTTTTCTTAAAGAAAAATTATTAATGTTTATTTAACGTCGCTACAACTGCCCATTTCAACGACGGGTAGTTTACCTAACAACACCTTTCTTGGGCAGGCTCCAGCAGTTAACCAGTATTTGGTGCACCAACCTCCTTAAGAAATTGCCAACTTTTTCATACAAAGAGAAACAATCTGAGTGGGTCTCGAACCCGTGACCACTAGTGATGTTAGGTATAAAAGTATGCGACCTTAATCACTCGACTACGGAGGCGGTCTAGTATACGCTTGCCTTGTATATAAATTTTATATAATTCCATCCACGTGGCATTTCTATAAATAGTGTCAGGATGTGGTGCGTCGGTCGATTAGTCTCTATATGTGGGTTGTTTCTAGTGTTAACTTAGTAAACCACCATTCACAGACTTAGTTATTGCTCATTTTGTGAACAATTATCCATAAAGGGAGGTAATTTCCAAATGGTAATTTAACGCAAGCAGGTTAGTTTGTGGGTATATTTTCCAAATTATGCATTTTATCACAATAATTTCTTATTGAAAAATGAAAACACAGGACAGTAATCACAGTATCTAATTATCAGCTCCTTACAACATCTTTGTGTGCAGCACATTCTAAGTAAACACATGGAGCCTTTAAGTGTGACGATCTCATTGCATCGTACTTACAGACGGATCTGTAGTCCAGTTGTTAACACGCTGGACTGGTAATACAGGTATCGCAGGTTCGATCCCCCGTCTAACCCTAATAAAATTAACAATCGTTCAGATGGGAATTTAAACCGAGGTCTCGTGTCGGTGCTTTACATCGTGCACGTAAAAGAAACATAGGTGACTCTAGAATGGGTCTCTGTCTATATCAATGCACTATCCCCCAAAACTTTAAAATGACTAATTACTTCATCCGGCGTCGCTCATATGGGCAACCGGTAGCGACGATAAATTAACGTAAAACACACTTCATCGTATTTGCATGTCGTCTAACTCTTTAATCTCGACCAAATGTTACATTACATGTCTGTCATCGTATTTAGAAAATTGACCGATCCACATAATAATAAATTATTTCTAATTTTACATGATGGTAAGTCTCTTGTGTTTGGAGACGCTATATTACTTTAATAATGTGATCATTACATCCACAATATTTTCTTAAAGTATCTTATATTGCGCTATGTCTTAACTGAAGCAATGCACTATTAGCAATGCACTATTCGGTCCTAGTTTTCATTTCACCTTAACAAAGTTATTCATGATTTATCAACAAATATCCACGTGTGCCAATTTACAAACACTACTCTAGCAATCATCAGTTTATTATTGGCTTAAACCTAAATATTTATGTGATTATCAGACTAGCAGTTTAATTTAATAATATTTTATTGCAACATTAGAATAGCAGTGCGGTAAGAAACATGTCAGTAGATGACACTGTCGAGAGATCGTCGCATCAAATGGAATGTGAGAATGGAAAAGCTATAGCGAATTTAAACAAAGCAGACGCATTCAAACATACAGCAAATAACTATCGTCTAAACGGATCAGTGCACATTCTGCAGAAAGGAAATCCATCAATGACTACCGAGGGTTCCAAACAATCCAATGGCATACTTCGAGATGCTGCGGTAAAGAGTGCATTACCAATGGAAACAGAAGAAACTCATGAAGCTATTGCGTCGCCAAGAAAACGAAAACTTCCCGAAGAATTACCTGTGCTACACATCGACGAAGGCACAAGTGGAACTAAACTCCGTTTGTCGAATCTAAATAGTGGTGTGTGTAATACCACAAATGATAGTGTTAAATGTCAGCCCAATTCGAAAACAATCCAACGAGCTACCAGTTGCTATGACAACGCTCCAGATGGAGGCTGGGGCTGGGTTGTGACATTTGCGGCGTTTATGGTCGGTGTGATTCTTGATGGTATTTCATTTTCGTTTGGGATTTTCTTTAGAGAATTGTTGCTTCACTTCAAGGAGAGCAAGAGCGTAACATCGTGGATTATATCAGTAATGAATGGAACGTACCTTGGAATAGGTGAGTTGCCTTTTACGTAATGCATATTTATTCAGACTCTAGCGGTTAACAAATACTTGGTGCACCAACCTCCGTAATAGACTGTCAACTTTTTCATATAGAGACACGTACTATGCCTTATTAAAATGGTTCATATCTGCTCGTATTCGTCCGCACAATTTACCAAATGCTTTTAAGTGGCCCCTTAACTATTGATAGGTAAACGTCTGGCACCCACATGGCCATGGACTCGAGCCTATATGGTTTGAATGTAACAATGTGAATTGTATGTGGAAGAAGGGAAAAAGACACACGGTGTCCTCTGATCAGTATTGCAGACACGGACGGTTATCTGGACAGAGCAACCACAGCAAACTAGCTTGATAGCTTCCTCACATGAAACAATTCGAAACCATCAGTGGGTTTGGAAAATGCAGCGTTGAGTAAGCTATTTAAAGTCTACGCCAACAACTCAGTCACGTACTGATGCCCCTTATTGACACAGGTACATCCACTTTCACTAGATATGACATGCCGCTAGAGGCCGAGGTCATAGGTCAACGTCGCCGTTAAATAATGTACAACTAAGGCGTGGGAATGAATTTACAAATGTAACACCGGATCTAGGTATGCAACACCAGGTCCCCGTGCATTAGATTCGGCGAGCCTTGTGTCAGTGGGTCCGGCCCAAGGACTCGAGCTGTGGATGGTACTTTGTTATATATATGTATGGCTGGTCAGTATATATGATGTTGGCACTATTGTGGGTTGGTTCAACTCAGCAATTTGTTTCTATCGCGGTGAGCGGTGTGTCCGACTGATTGTGGCATTAATAGACAGGAATCCGCTGAAGCCCATTCTTTATATCATGCAATGAATGGTGCATTGATAATTCCAAATTGCCAATTAGCATTTGAAAGGTCAATTAATTATGTATGTTTGCCTATATGAAACGCAACTGGGGTTACTACGCACTTCTATCGCATCTATCGCAATAATTCTCAGCAACCATCTTCCAAGCAACTATGCCCCTGAACAAATGTGTGCTCTGTCACAGAGCGATCCACTGAAACTAGTGGCGCTAGACATACAGAAGTAAGTTAGCACTAGTCCGACAGGGATATAGTGTACTATGATTCAGAGACCAATAGAACAAATGCTCAAACTATTCACATATAATGTGTAATCTTGTCAATGCATAATGTTGATGTGTTGATAATGTATATGGTACGTGTTCGTATATTGAGTTATTATTTGGGGAGGACACTCGATAATGTTGGTAAAATGTGTTGCCCAACACATTTGCTTCTAGAATTTATTCTTACACTGTTCAAGTATAAGCATACCATTGCAGTTGTGTATAATTGCAGTTGTGTATCATTTTGCTTATATATTTACCATGTTTATATTTGTAAATGTATTGTATACAAACAAGCAATAAAATATGATTAATTTTTGAAACTAAAATAAACTAAACTATATTGAGTTATATGATTCCAGTCAAGTTTGTGTTTTGTTATAAATATCTTGTGTGTATCATTTAACAAAGTAGACCTCTTAAATAGTGCCTGTTCCTCAACACCATAGTTGAAAACATAAATATACAAGCTCTTTTGAGCAATGTATATATATGTTTACATGTGCAAACATTTCTAAAACGACGTTTGTAATGTTTGTCTAACAATTTATAGTGACAAAACGTCGCATGTATCATTTCTGTTCATAAATAATTGTACCGGTGTTCCCACGCCATGAGTTGGTTTGATAACGGATACAACGATTAGAGGATTTTTACTTGCTCTTCTGACTGTGCTATAACGAACCTTTTCTGGTCCCGATGGTGTTCTTAATCAACAACTGTTTTGTTATTTCTGCAGGTCCCATATCGAGTACACTGGTGACTGTATTTGGATGTCGCCAAGTTGCGACGTTTGGTGCGGTGCTGGCCTCCGTGGCATTCTTCCTCTGCACGTACTCGCCAAATGTCCAGGTGATGATCGTTCTGTATGGTCTTCTCGGAGGTGAGCACCACGTTGTAGAATTATACTTTTAATATGACGTCTGTGATAGGTCACTAACGAGAACATATAGGGACATATGTGTGTCTGGGGCGAGCTGAATGGTTTGACGATGAAAGTGACCGAGATACAGGAGTGGAGCGCCAACGCGGTTACATCGATAGCTCAGAGAAAAGTAAACCATCTACGAATTACTATACGACGTGAAACAAGCATACTACATTCCAAGTAGTACATCACACACATGACTATATTCCCAGTAGTACACAACAAACATGCCTGTTGTCCCAGTAGTACACCACAAACATGCATGCATTCCCAGTAGTACACCACAAACATGCCTGCATTGTGTTGTGTCCCAGTAGTACATCACAAACATGCCTGTAGTCCCAGTAGTACATCACAAACATGCCTGTATTCCCAGTAGTACATCACAAACATGCCTGTAGTCCCAGTAGTACACCACAAACATGCCTGCATTCCCAGTAGTACATCACAAACATGCCTATATTAGCAGAAGTACAACACAAACATGCCTGTATTCCCAGTAGTACACCACAAACATGCCTGCATTCCCAGTAGTACATCACAAACATGCCTATATACCCAATAATATACCACAGACATGCCTATAGTCTCATTAGTACATCACAAACATGCCTTGCCTAGAGTCCCACTCGTACATTATAAACATGCATAGATTCCCAGTAGTACACCACAGACATACCTATATTTCCAGATACTACAACACAAACGGATTTATCTAAACTTCGATCTCTAAATACAATCTACGCATTTTACGCTCTGTCTCGTACGGTGTAGCTTACATCTTGTGTCTGTCATCGGTCAGACGTTATATATATTATATCTAGACAATACATCAAAGAGATCTATTAATATATGCTTATGTAAGTGTATTTACGATGATTCTAACGTTTATGAGGCTTCAGGAGGTCCTCCTCTCTCCCTCCGATGTCCTCCTCTCTCCCTCCTCTCTCCATGCGATGTCCTCCTCTCTCCCTCCTCTCTCCATGCGAGGTCCTCCTCTCTCCCTCCGATGTCCTCCTCTCTCCCTCCTCTCTCCATGCGATGTCCTCCTCTCTCCCTCCTCTCTCCATGCGAGGTCCTCCTCTCTCCCTCCTCTCTCCATGCGATGTCCTCCTCTCTCCCTCCTCTCTCCATGCGATGTCCTCCTCTCTCTCTCCCTCCTCTCTCCATGCGATGTCCTCCTCTCTCCCTCCTCTCTCCATGCGATGTCCTCCTCTCTCCCTCCTCTCGCCATGCGATGTCCTCCTCTCTCCCTCCTCTCTCCATGCGATGTCCTCCTCTCTCCCTCCTCTCTCCATGCGATGTCCTCCTCTCTCCCTCCTCTCTCCATGCGATGTCCTCCTCTCTCCCTCCTCTCTCCATGCGATGTCCTCCTCTCTCCCTCCTCTCTCCATGCGATGTCCTCCTCTCTCCCTCCTCTCGCCATGCGATGTCCTCCTCTCTCCCTCCTCTCGCCATGCGATGTCCTCCTCTCTCCCTCCTCTCGCCATGCGATGTCCTCCTCTCTCCCTCCTCTCGCCATGCGATGTCCTCCTCTCTCCCTCCTCTCGCCATGCGATGTCCGCCTCTCTATCCCTCCTCTCGCCATGCGAGGTCCTCCTCTCTCCCTCCGATGGCCTCTCTATCCCTCCTCTCGCCATGCGAGGTCCTCCTCTCTCCCTCCGATGGCCTCTCTATCCCTCCTCTCGCCATGCGAGGTCCTCCTCTCTCCCTCCGATGGCCTCTCTATCCCTCCTCTCGCCATGCGAGGTCCTCCTCTCTCCCTCCGATGGCCTCTCTATCCCTCCTCTCGCCATGCGAGGTCCTCCTCTCTCCCTCCGATGGCCTCTCTATCCCTCCTCTCGCCATGCGAGGTCCTCCTCTCTCCCTCCGATGGCCTCTCTATCCCTCCACTCGCCATGCGAGGTCCTCCTCTCTCCCTCCGATGGCCTCTCTATCCCTCCTCTCGCCATGCGAGGTCCTCCTCTCTCCCTCCGATGGCCTCTCTATCCCTCCTCTCTCCATGCGAGGTCCTCCTCTCTCCCTCCTCTCTCCATGCGAAGCCCTCCTCACTCCCCCCGATGTACTCCTCTCCATTCGATATCCTCCTCTCTTCCTCCGATGTCCTCCTCTATCCTACTCTATCCCTCCGATGTCCTCCTCTATCCCTCCGATGTCCTCCTCTCTTCCTCCTCTCATACGATGTCCTCCTCTCTCCGAGGTAGTCCCCTCCATAAGAGTAAATTTGACGACACGACCCAACCATCCTAGATATAGCTAACTAGTGGGAACGAAATAGCTAACTAGTGGGAACGACATAGCTAACTAGTGGGAACGACATAGCTAACTAGTGGGAACGACATAGCTATTGGGAACGACATAGCTAACTTGTGGGAACGACATAGCTAACTAGTGGGAACGACATAGCTAACTAGTGGGAACGACATAGCTACATATTGGGAACGACATAGCTAACTATTGGGAACGACATAGCTAACTAGTGGGAACGCTATGATTGGGGTTCACCTTGTACATTCAATTGTAAACTAGGTTTAAATTTCATGTGTGTTTTACGTTTATTTATCGTCGCTACCGGTTGCCCATATTAGCGACGCCTCCTGAAGAGATTAGTCAGTTTAGATTGTTGGATAATACGGCAACGATGCAGACAGAGATCAATTACAGAGTCTCCTCTGGTTATTTAACGTGCACGGGGATATGATTTACACAGATTGCATAATGTTACATAGACTAGCCATATAATCGGATATGTGTTTATGAAACATGAACTATAATTATGCATCTACCTAATTTATATGACACATACCATGTATTGTATATATGATGATGAGACTGGAATAAACTATATATATCTATATACAGTACCATGTTCACCTATAGACAATGCATACTAGCGTTGATATATTTCGTTTCATTCTTGAACGTGTATCAAACTGTAATTATCCTGTAGGATTAAATTAATAGTATCAGTGTAACCCTTAACCACAACTAAATTAGCGAACAGCATAGAGCGGCATCATGCCATCTAATCAAGCGCTATGATGCTTTGCTATTCTGGTAGTGGAGCTAAACGACTAGGTTGAGTGGCAAACAACATAGATACTGATCAGACGCTGCATATATTTATGTCCAGCTAATCTGTATCAATGTTGTTTGTCATCCCATTTCAAATGTATTCAGCATGTGGTGGGTCAATATATCTGTGGGATTGTGATGTGCTACAGATGGTCATATTACTTTATCAAACAACCTTCCTTCTTATGAGATATTATATATATATATATACTGCAATAATTGTGTTCAATATACTGTTGAAGTCGCGAAATTGCGATAAAAACAAAATAGACGAACCTTCATGTAATTGAAACCTCCTACACTTATCGTATCTAAGCCACATAGTATTGACATTATATTTCCGTAAGACTGTCGGTCGCATATTGGTGTTTTGCCCCTTAACCCACATCGTACGCACGCACGCACACACACACGCACACAGAATGTACAGATCAATTTAATCCAAATTCAAGATGGCGTCATTTCAGAATCAAAAAGGCTTGGAATTCCGATGGCCGGGAATTTAAGCGCGAAATCAGATTTAAGCGACTTTTTACTGGCGTGGTCATTGGCTGAACGAACCATATGTTCAGCAGTACTTGCCTTAGCTACTCTATGATCAGAGGGAACGGATGGTGCAGCCCAAGATTGCTGATTCTGATGCAGCATATAGCATTTGCTACAGGGATGGCCCTTTTTCCCACAGGAACTACATACGTGAGGATATTTGCACGACCTGAACGAGCAACCTCGCTTATTGTAACTGTGGCAAGAAAATGTCTTTCCCCAATGTTTTTGTTACCTCTCTCTGGGAGAGAGACTGGCATATCCATTGCTTTAACATACACAGTTCTGTATGCATGGAAGCCAGCGGGAGTAGCTGTGTCTGACGATGGCCACGGAATGTACGGTCATACAAATTGAAGGCGGCTACACCACGCGTTCTCTCTAAATAAATTACAATAGGCAAGAAGACCAGACACGTCATCCTTACAGTTCTCTAGATATATCCATCAAATATGGAAAGCTGTCGGCCATTGGTTGGTACCGAGCAGCTTAGTGTCAGCATGGGGTCTGCTGGCAATATCATATCCACCTGCAGCGGAGAGCTTCTCCATTACGGATGTATCATTAGCAGAGTTACGTGGCAGCAACTCGGACATTTCAAAAAATTCATTGCACCACATGCGCTGTTTGAGTTTATCGCCCAACAATGCACTTGGGCGTAAATGGTATGAACACATAGTGGTAGTGGTGGGGATACCTGTGGGTGTAGGAGGCGGCGACGAATGTAGCTCTTCCGTGCCTAACTTGCCCCTATAGAGCCTCTGTGACAATGTTCTACCTGGTGGTACACACATGCATGCCAGCATTTTCTGCTGCATTGCTTTCCGGATTTGCCATTACTGGATTTGCACTAGTTATGGCTGTTGGTGCTGCAACCAAATTTCTACTAATAAGTTCATCGACCACTGTGGTCACCGGTTTAGCTTGACTAGCCTCTCCGCTCTGCGGGGCAACCTCATCCGATGTAAACGGACTCGCTTTAGTACGTTTGCCATGGGTTTGGGAGCTTCCCCGTTCCCTCCTTTTGGTGGCATGCTGACCTGAAACTAGAATAATGACATAAGATCGGATTAGGATCGGCAATGACGCAGTGTTTATGTTTGCACCTCTCCAGCATATGTTGTACAATCTGGCCACAACCAACATTCAACTATGACAATTGTACACTATAATTTGGTTGCAAACAGATATAGTACAATCTGGCCATAGGCCACAAACAGTCAACTATAACAATTGTACACTATAATTTAGTTGCAAACAGGTAAAATACAATCTGGCCACAGGCCATCAGCAGTCAACTATGAAAATTATACACTATAATATGGTTGCAAACAGGTAAAGTACAATCTGACCACAGGCCACAAACAGTCAACTATAACAACGGTACACTATAATTTAGTTGCAAACAGGTAAAGTACAATCTGGCCACAGGCGACCAACAGTCAACTATGACAATTGTACACTATAAATTGGTTGCAAACGGGTAAAGTAGAATCTGGCCACAGTCCACAAACAGACAAACTATGACAGATGAACATTATAAATATGGTTGCAAACAGGTAAGGTGCAATCCGGCCACAGGCCACCAACAGTCAATGACAGTCACACAATGATTGTCCACACACAATTAATATCTTAATAGGTTTATATCTTGGTCACATAAAACATATGGTAGTATAGGTACCAGTTGGCCACAGGCCACCAATGGACTAATATCGACACTAGTACCTCAACTAAATTGTATCCATGTGTAAATTACACAGCCATAAGCACCATTATATCTGTATAATGTATACCTACAAAAACATGAAAAGTGTGCGAAGATTAAACTGATATCTACAGCAACAAGGACATGTAGTCAAACACAACACCAACAGTGTATATAACTATATATATTGGATATATTGATATTTCATGAAATTTGTATAAAGCTGGGTTTTAGTTTAAACACGTTTGATAGACTATATACCATTCTAGGCCATTAATCTCTACATTGAAACAGTACCCGGGTCACATATCTTTCAATAGTACACTATGAATGCACAATTTAAGTTTGGTTGAAATGTCACTGTTATTCGTACAGTCTTTATTACCCGTATGTGCGCAACATTGGTCTTAAGGATAACCAATACTATTAGACAAATGCACACCGTCCAAACAAAACATTCAACAAATGCCTTCCCTACAGTTCCACATGCCAATATACAATAGGAAGGTTTTACATGTCAATGTGAAGTTGCAGTGCCGCATTAGTCTGTGTCACCCTACCAGTATACAAGGCATCCGGCTCAGTAGATATGTGAAGGGTTTGGGTCACAACCACATATTTCACCAATAAACGTTCCAATAGAAATGCAGCATAGGAAACTAAATCGATTGCTAATTTCTCCGGTGAGCAAGTCAGGTGGCACAAGTCGTTAGACCCAACATCAATAACCACTAGGTCCGACCCCCGGATCACAGGATCTACAGAGTGCAACCGACGCCCCTGTTTCAGGCTCAAGCCACCAAACCCGATACACTTCAATGAAACCGTTGACTCCGGTAAGCCAACATTTAAGTCTGTACGGTCACAGTCCAATAGAAATCACTGAAACGACGCACACATCTGTGGCCAAACAACACCACCTTCAACGGTGCAAATTCCGCATCCATGTTTAAACACAAGTTGACCAGCACTGGACTGTAGAATTTAATGTACCGAATTTGTAACCGTGGCTGGCTAACGCGAGCTAAAACACATAAGGCATATAACAGTATACACTCGAGACAATCAAACTTATCTGAGAACGCAAACGAAGATAGAATTTCACTGCAAATTAAAGCAGGTTTTCTTCCAGCATCACAATGGCGTCCTGCTCGAAGGGACGCTTCCGCTAGGGGGCGCTGTAGCATCTAAAAATATCCCACACAAACTGCATAGCGAGGGGCGTTCAACAAATTAGCCAGGGCCGATCCAAAATGTTTTATCTACGCTAAATAACATATATACTTTCCTATAACATAACGCATTTATATACGTGTATTGGCTTTTTTCCTTATATCAATACAGTTTGGCAAAGAGGAGATTGATAATATGTGATACTACGCGTCTTCCTGAAACCATTTTGTTCATCACAAATTGTATTGGTTGTTTCACACAAAAGACTATTGCAGAATATTATAATACATCGTTAACCAAACTTTATATACTATTAGTTAATACAATACCTCTATGACCTCTAGAAGAAGATTTAGGTAGTGGGTATATTATCTGCGTCAATTGCCTTACCATTCTTTGCATCAGCTACAACTCTTTTAACTTCAAATATTGAAATATATTCATTACATCGCATATTATATGGATCACAGGGATTCGGCACATTTGGGGGTACTAGTATATATATTTAAGTACAGGGATTCTACTCTGTGGGATGTCAGATTTCGCATCGATCAGTAAAATGGCCCTATCTGAAACAATTTTGTACAAATCTGTCCAAATATAACGCCTATCCCGAGTACCCCCAAACGTGCTGAATCCCTGTGATATGGATAAGATAATATATACTATAGATAGATATATAGATTATAAGATTTGTTCAGGTGTTTTGGACTAGAAAGGATAATTATCATTATGTGATTGATGCTACAATGTGTTTTAGGTTGTAACATGGTCATGGGATGTAGTTACCCGGGGTGTATCCAGGGTATGCTCCGGGTGCCTGTATCCTATCGAATCGTATCCGTTTTTAGGATCGCAAGTCTTATAACTTCTATAAACCACTCTTGTTTGCGTAGTCAAGAGTTTCTGCGAGTTGACTCGCGTTTATTTTGCATGCCATGAACAATAACATAATTTAGACATAATTATTGGATATATTACTCATAAATAGGTGTCTAATAAATGGAACTATGTACTAGAAATTAACTTACTAATAACGCTGTTTTAGATCATAGGCTGACTTCTAAATGAATGATTATATTGAAAGCAAATGGTGATTATTATGCAAGGGACATAACTGTGCTCATATAACTTAGTTACTATTCGGTTCAATTAGATAATTTGCGTAGCACTACCAGTTAAACATTGTTATGAACTTCATAGTTTGTAGCATCTACATTATGTATGTTTTGGTTTATACAAATTTATTTTAGCTCGATTGCGAAACAAGGTCTTAAACTTATATTAATCACTCTCGAGACCTCATTCCTGATGGAAATCATCGCCACGAGGGAGAGAGAAGAAGCAACGTGGAATTTAAATGCCTTGCCTAAGGGCATAATCGTAACGGCTCCAGCGGGGCTCGAACACCGAACCGTTCGCACCTGAAGCGAACGCGCATCCACGACGTTATCACGACTTCCACTTCTGTTAATGTGCTGATCTAGGATCACATTATATTCCATTTAACACCACTGTCGGATAGTACATGAATGATTGTACTTGTAAATAAACGTGTAAATGCTGATGAAGTTCACTGTTTGTGAGATCTATACTTTGTATGCTTCAGGTGCTGGTCTCGGCCTACTTTATCTTCCATCTATCGTTACTGTTGGACATTACTTTAAAAAACGACGAGCACTGGCAACAGGCATAGCAGTTTGTGGCAGTGGTATTGGTGGATTTGTGTTCGCTCCTCTCAGCGATTTTCTCATAGAAATGTACACATGGAAAGGGGCCATGTGGATTATATCTGCGATCGTGCTTAATGGGATCCCTATTGCGATGCTACTGAGGCCATTAGAAGGGTCGGAAGAGGAAGATAAGCGGAGAAGAAATGCAACGAATGGTGGTGCTAACGCGAAACACACTGCCGTTGATAATAACACGTGTGACAAAAACAATATGTCCGAATCTACTACTAAATGCTGTGATGTATCTACTATGTTCGATTTCGAATTACTAAAGAGCCCAACATTCCTCGTATATGGGCTCTCATGCTTTCTATGTATGCTGGGTAAGTTGTATACTCGCGATGATGTTCCTGTATTGTACAATGCTTAGGCTGGGCAATGCAGGCAATTCGGAAGGCTACTGACATTGTGACCATGCGGACCTACACACATGGGTAACAACGTGAGAGTGCTATGCGCATCGTAGAACGGAGGATTCGGTGGTCCTCCCTCAATAGGGCCATTATGAACACAGTCCGCCTCAGACGCTATATCTCGATACACAATCTCCACATAGCTGTCCATAATCTCTACGTTGGCCTCTGCTGCCACATATATGCAAGTAGGTCTTTCTGACTTGAATGGAATACGTCGTACTAAACTCGAATACGAAAGAAGCGCTTTGAGATGTAAGGGGAATAACCCACTTTATTTATCAGCAACCTGGCTTATTTTAGATAAAACTATGTTGCCTCCCTTATACAATTTAGAGATATATGTATTTACGTGTTCGTTTTATGCATTCCATTCACTTGTTAAGTAGTGACCATAATTTACGGCACTGTTACAGTTGCATCGGAATAGAAATAGGAGTTATGGACTAAACTCATACACAACTTGAAACAGGTGTTACCGAAATTGATATTACTGGCTTGTATTATACAGTCAAGCCTGTCTATAAAGTACACGAACATGACTGACAGACGCTAACATACATTGGAATCTGGAGCTCCGGTTTGGTTTCCATTTTCATTTTTATTGTATAGGAATCATAGTCTTGTTAAGCCGTTCATGGCGATATGTGCAGGAAATAATATATCTATCTATCTTCCTTTTATGTCGAACCCCTCGCGGGGACGTAGACATGTTGCGCGTCAAAAATCGCAAAGAAGTTAAAAGTATGAGTAGTTAAAAGCATAATTTAAGAAAGTAGTGAAAATAAGTTATGGTAAAAGTTTAAAAGCAGCTGCGCAGAATCACTAGGGACTGGCATGATCAATATGGCAAACTGCCGTATTGAATTGCTCTATGGCAGGGAGATGGACAATATCAGGAGGGAGATGGTTCCAATGGTAGATTGTTCTTGGAAAAAAAGGAAAACGTGTAGTAGTCTGTAGTTGCTGTAATTAATCTATAGCTTAAGGAATGGCAATGGCGAGAAGGACGGGAGAGGGGAACTAGGTAATTTTCAATGGGAATAGCAACAAGATCATTATGAATTTTATGCATAAGGGATAACCTATTGTCAATACGCCGTTGATCTAGTATGCGTAGATTTAGGGAATGTAGCATGTCTGTAACACTAGAGGTACGATAGAAGTCGTAAGCCTTTATCCAACGGGCTGCTCTTCGCTGGACACCTTCAATTTGGTATATCAATGTTTGGGTATGGGGTGACCAGATCTCGGAGCAATATTCAAGCTGGGGTCTCACTAGTGTCTGGTAAGGCATGGACTTAAGGGGTTCAGATTTGACCTGGAGGTTTCTAAGTAGAAATCCTAATGTTTGGTTTGCTTTCTTAGTTGACCTTTTTATGTGAGTGTCCCACGACAGGTTATTTGAGATAACACATTTCGGTGTACGAGTAATTGATACATTATGTGTAATTATCTTTTATATCAGGTTTACAATATTATTTTAGATTCAATATTTCTTGATTTGCACTCAATAAAATACTAATTATTATAAGCACTTGAACATCCACAAAACTAACATGCAGGTAAGTGCCTATATTTGCTTTACTGTGACTAAAGGCTGCACTCAACATTTACCTACAGATGCAAGTAATATGGTCGAGTAGTTCTAAGTACAAAAGATGCCCGGAGGGACGGAACATGATGAAAAATAGTATTTATTTTCACAGATAGATATATTTTATTAGAATAAAAAGCAGTATAGCCATGAGTTTAAACAATATAATCGATATGACATATAAAATAAATTTCTATATGTGGTATAAATGCATTATACAGAATGCAATGGTATTGCCAATGGACACATTATACGGTATATGCCAAGCAACCTGTTGACTTTTATCCAGATGGTACATTTTGTGCATCTGCCATGACATACTTATAATATCACGGGAGCAGTATCAGGTGGAACGCTACAAAACTCACGTTGACATACAACCGTGTAGTATGTGTTAGTCGTTATTCCGTGAAGCACCACTGTCCAAGTGTATTGGATTCAACTTAGATACATGTACAATTTAATATTATTAAATAACAATTGACTATCAACGAGACAAGCCAAGGAAAATCAGCTTCAACCATAATAAGTTATAGACTCGAACGTACGTAGCCCCGAATATAATATATGCTTGGCACACGTTAGGGTGCACGCTCCCATCCTAGACTCATACTAGGACAGCATAGCGAGTAATTATATTGTAATGTAACCCCCTTACAATAGAACGTGACATTTGTGTTAAATATAATCCGTTAAGGTCACACATTACTAGTACGTTTGTATCGGAAACGTAAAAAACAACAACGTCACTGTCTGCAACAAGGCTATTTACAGTGTTCACGGGTACCATAAACTGTTTCACTAGGGTTTATCCAAGATAATCGGCATGTTTCCATGCGAATAATTTGTAACTAAATGTACATTTAATATACAATGTAGTTCCAAGAATATACAGGGTGTACTATCTTGCTTACAATGTAGTTCCAAGAATATACAGGGTGTACTATCTTGCGTATAATGTAGTTCCAAGAATATACAGGGTGTACTATCTGACTTACAATGTAGTTCCAGGAATATACCGGGTGTACTATCTTGCTTACAATGTAGTTCCATGAATATACAGGGTGAACTATCTTGCTTACAATGTAGTTCCAAGAATATACAGGGTGTACTATCTTGTGTATAATGTAGTTCCAAGAATATACAGGGTGTACTATCTTGCTTACAATTGTTTTCTTTCAGGGTTTTATATCCCATTTACCTACATTCCTGATCTCGTGGATGGGTTTGGTATGACGTCATATCAGGGCGCCATGTTGATTTCAGTTATTGGAATCCTGAACACAGTAGCGCGTGTCCTGGCTGGCTGGCTAGCTGATCGTCCATGGGCGGATCCTCTGGTGATTAACAGCGTAGCACTTATGATAGGAGGCGCTGCGACAATGTTTGTCCCATACTATGCTAACTATGGGTCCATGGTCATGTACTGTGTAGTTTTTGGAATTAGTATAGGCAAGTATAAAACACAGACAGTATCAAATGCGCACCCTATTATTTACAAATCTTTTACCATGTTTCGACCTGCGTTTTTACAGGTAAATGTGCAGTACGAAGAGATATTTATGAGAACCTTTTTTGATTACACGCCCACGTGTATAATCTGCTTGGTTATTGCAAACCTTCCCACTTCCTAATAGGACATTCTCCATGTGATTACAAGCCCACGTGTATACTCTGCTTGGTTATTGTAAACCTTCCCACTTAGACTGAATGTGCTTACAATTATCATTTAACTTCCTGGTCAGGTTATCCAAAACCTTTTACTTGTACCTTCTAGTGATTACAAGAGCCTGTGTTTTCTCACAAGGTTAAATCAACTTTTACTAATTGAATGTTCTCTGTATGGTATACTAGTATCTAGGACATTTCAAGTGGCACATTTCTCTGTATGGTATACTAGTATCTAGGACATTTCAAGTGGCATATTGCTCTGTATGGTATACTAGTATCTAGGACATTTCAAGTGGCATATTTCTCTGTAATTACAAGCATAAAGATTTCTCTGTTTAATTATTGACTAGAAATAAAAACAAATAGCAGATTGAAATTGTCTAGGCCATTTAATAATAAACAACAAGAAGAAATATGCAAAATGGATAGACTCAAAACGAATCAAACAAACAAACAATTATACTATAGATTATGGTATCCAGCTCAATAATCAAAGGTTGTGGGTATCTCAAATCATGTCACAAAAATTGTGGGCCCACCAGTTAACTTTCCCACCCGAGAGTGGGAGATATTTATGAATAGTGATAACATAATGCCACCGTAGGCCGTCCAGAACAATAGTGTAATAGCGAGCTCTAACCGAGCTTTACGGTAACGCTAGTTGAGAAAAGAGCTTCGATAGTGCAACTAAATTACAATCTTCGTACCGGAAATGAATTGTGGGAGAATAGTTAATGGAGACAACATCGAGGCAGGACGGAAATAGCTAATGGAGCCGCATCAATGTCCGAACGCATTCTTATGAGATAGATTAGTCCGATTAACATTCACTGACATCGATGTCCGAACGTATTCTTATGAAACAGATTAGTCCGATTAACATTCACTGATACTATTTAATAGTAGTAGAGAGGCAGGATCCCAAAATGACGAAATCAAAATCATGTTGTGAAAGAGAGGTACATCCACCCCAGATAGCTTGTACATAGTGTGCTACATCTGCCCAGGGTGAATGTATAAACATATGTTTGCAGAATCTATCAATTTTAACACTTTTTCTGAAATGTGTCTATACGGCAGATATTTGAAATTTAAGGGTAGGGGTAGACGAATTGCTCATAAAACGGTAAGTAATCAACGTACAATATTTAATGACCACTCAAAATGAAGGTGTTTATGTGCACTACAAGATAAAATATGCCAACAAATTATGGATTCTTTATAATGGTCACCGGGGCTTGATAGGCTAAGTGAGCCGTCAAACCCCAACATTGTTCACGCTTTACCCCCTATCACAATGTTATAATGTAATATAAACCCGTTGTACACCTGATTCATACAGTAACCATATTAAGGACATATTGGGGGAATAAATGAACATGAAATGGCTAATGGGGCACGAATAGTAGGGCTTTCAAACAGGTCCTTTTTGTAAAATTGGCACACAAGTGTTGATACGTCGATTATAGGTGGTGGAAGGAGATACTCCTATCAATTGGTAAGACCTCATCATAGAGTAGTTATTGACAACTTACAACTTCAATCCACATAAACCAGACAGGGCCTCTTCCATCATTTCATCTCTCCATTAGCCATCTTTACAACAACGACGCCAACAGTCTGATTTTCATGGACTTGTTGCAGTGCATGCCTCGTATTTACAATATCCTGCATTCATTTATATTTCGGGTATTACGCCTGCATCAGCACCATTTTGGACTATATCGCCGGCGGGCAGTTTACCTAACAACACCTTTCGTTCGACTAGTAATAGTAACGAGATCAACTTTATACATCTTGAATGTCTACCAGCAGTAGTGTTTTCCGAGTACGACAACAATCTGGAACACCGTGCCCACCACTATTGTGACAACCCCGGACACATTCAAGTTAATTGTCCAGTCGATCCCTGCATTCCGGTCCTAGTGATGAATAATATATACTGTATAGTGTACATACAAATTGGCGTGGGTTATTCTTATCGTTTGCGTTGGGTGCACTCTACACTCTGCCGTGCGCGTTCTTTTAACCCTCTTCAGTAGATGTCGTAAGTGGCGTTGGGGAGTACCTCGTTAAAGTTGGAAGAGTAATAAATGACCATTTAAAATAAAGGGTTTCAAGTCTTCAACAATGCGAAATCTCCAGAAATTGATTTATCGAGCCTATTCTCCGAAATCATTCTTTTAAAATGTAACATCTAAAATAAAACAATTTACATTAGACGCATTCCTAGCAAGATTCAATATGATATATGTGCTGTGCGAAGAAATATGGGAAAGTATTTGGTGAAGATCTCAAGGAACATATTGAGTAAGCCAGCTCACACTTTGTAAACCATAAACCTGAATAGGTGACAACGTTGTTTGAAATGCTAGTTGATACAACAAGTAGCAGTACATGGTTACTGGAAGACTATGATAATCTGAGCAATAAAGTCTAGATACATTGCATGGAGATGGTCTCAATCCTCATGGGATTCATTCGTGCTGATCGGGAAGGAAACTGGGAACCATACCTTGAACAGTTTGCAAATATGCTACCAATGGTTTGCACTCTATAATTACACCACGTATGCTTGTTGGGGTCCATAATACGTGGCAGACCCGAACCAACTAGAAAGTACCAACACTGATGTACACATGGAGTTCTTGGCAGGGCGGTTCTCGATCAAAAGATCAAGCAGGCCATATTATGGTGATGGACAAAGCTCTTGAGCATATTGACAAAATAGCCAACGTAAGTGGATGCATCGTATACATAGCACAGCAAGATTCAATTAGGGAACAGTGGTGCTTAACCTACAGCGAAAGAGCTCAACTATCGGATGATACCCATCCAACGCTTTGTAATCAACTGGAGAACGTAAATGATGGTTGGGATCACAGAGATGCAGTTACTCTGGTCGAAAGCGCGATTAGCAAGATACATCAAAGCTTATCTCTGAATTCCAACGATTTGAAGTTTATTCCCCATGCTGGTGATGAACTCAGTCTGTCCACAAAATTAATGATGTGACACCAGAGGAAATGAAGACTGAACCTTTAGCTGCCTGGCAAAAGTGTGACACTCTTGTTCATGAATCAGCTTTAGGTTTGTGGATAACAGGGTATACTATGATTATTGAAAACTTCCTCACAACAAGATCAAAACACTTAGTTCAATATGCAATGGAATAGCCAATGATATACGATAAGCAGAAAGCCGACCGAGAACTGTAAAGAAGGTTGCTGCAGATAGTGACACCATTCTACAGCATGAACTTGAAATGTTTCACTAGCACTTGCTGGAACAAATCACACATGTGTTGAGTTGTTAACATAAATTATTATATTTTATCCAGAATGTACTTCAGAGCAGTACGATGAACACATACTTCCCATTGATGGACTTTGTCAATTTATGGTACATGTAGTTGAAAAAGGTCCACGTAAAAATATCATAGCAATCATTTTTCTTATCTTAGTGAACAGCCCTATATACAAGCTATCTGGGGTGGATGTACCTCTCTTTCACCAAATGATTTTGATTCGTTATCCAGGCCAATTTCTCAGTTCTGCCTCTCTACTACAATAGTGGAATACAATTTACTAACACAATATTACGATACAGTAGAACCATTTTCGACTGGAGCTATGATTGAGCTAGCTTTGATGCTTGGCCTTATTCATATTATTGTATATGTACATTTATAAACACAATTATTACAATTGTCTCCAAATAACTGTAATAAAATGTATATACTTCCTGTGTCATTATGGTCATACACACACGTCCTGTGTGTCACTATGGTTATGCACATACTTCCTGTGTGTCACTATGGTTATGCACATACTTCCTGTGTGTGTCACTATGGTTATGCACACACTTCCTGTTTGTCACTATGGTTATGTACACACTTCCTGTGTGTCACTATGGTTATGCACATACTTCCTGTGTGTCACTATGGTTATGCACATACTTCCTTGTGTCACTATGGTTATCCACACACTTTTTGTGTGTCACTATGGTTATGCACATACTTCCTGTGTGTCACTATGGTTATGCACAAACTTCAAGTGTCATAGAGGTAGAGTCTTGTTTTTCATGTTATTGACATTTTCGAAAGTCGTTAATATTACAATATTTACAGAGGTTCATTTATAACAAGATTATTATTCGTGATATCTATTTTCAGCCGTGTTTGTTTCATATCGTTCCATCATCATGGCGGAGTTGCTAGGAATTGAGAAGTTGACGTCATCATTTGGACTTGTGACGATGTGTCAAGGTCTTTCAGCGTTCATCGGAGCACCAATCGCAGGTGATTAAAACCGACTACACTTACATGTTATAGTGTAGGCATACATTGTTTTGTCATTTCGTTTGGTTTCCAGAAATATAACACGTGTGTAAGTGATATACTATCAAGCAAAAATAAATACGCATTCAGGCAGACATATATTGGAAATTATTGTTATTGTAACATATTAAATTACTGTACCATTAATATTACCGAATAACAGACACTAGCTAAGAGTTCCATGGATATGGTATATAGTGGTTGCAAAGAAACTTTCGGAATGTGGTGCCAGGTACCTATTGTGTGAACTGAGCACCACCTCGCCCAGCATAAGGACACTTTCGGAATGTGGTTCAAGGTACCTGTTGTGTGAACTGAGCACCACCTCGCTCAGCACACACTCTCATATCAGAAAGCAATGTATGTTGTTAGTGTTCATGTATTAGACTGAATAACTACTAGTACATTATTTCGATTGGAAATGTAATATACATTAGTTCTAAACATGTCTAACTTAGTCGGAATACATAAACGGATTACGTAAGCAAACATAGTTAAGCTTTAATTCGTTCACCAACACTTTATGACGACAACAATACAATTGTTATTGTTTGTATAATAGTCTGTAGTAAACTATGATACCACTTCTACAATCTATTTATTTATTTCGATAATATTCAATGAAATGCCTTCGAATATATATCTAATCGCTTTTAAGATTAGTCAATACACATTTATTTATTTTGAAAATATTCAATGAAATGCCTTCGAATATATATCTAATCGCTTTTAAGATTAGTCAATGCACATTTAGTTTGAACATATTCAATGAAATGCCTTCGAATATATATCTAATCGCTTTTAAGATTAGTCAATGCACATTTAGTTTGAACATATTCAATGAAATGCCTTCGAATATATATCTAATCGCTTTTAAGATTAGTCAATACACATTTATTTTAGCTCCATTGCGAAACAAGTTCCTATAACTTAGAGCAACTCTCGAGACCTCATTCCTGATGGTATCAATCGCCACGAGGGAGAGAGAATAGATAGGCATGTGGTGTGATAAGAATGTGGAATCGCGTGGAATGCTTTGCTTGCCCAGCGATACATTCGTAACGGCTATAGCTTTAAGATGGACAATTCGTTCTGTTATATATTAGTAAACAAAGCAATCCATTATGTGTGTACGTCTCAACTGTAACGTGTGTACTTTCAATTAAGTCTATTTTACTGTTTAAGGTGCGCTATCGGACCAAGCAGGTGATTACGAAGGAGCATTCTACTTAGCAGGGGCAGCAATAGGACTTTCTGGTGTCATCTGTCTTCCTCTAAGAGCCGTGTGTAGATGGGAAACTAGAAAAGCTAGGAATAAATCAACGGCGAACAGCAACGTCTATACGTCCTCTATAGATTTAGAAATATACTTCCCAGAGATACGTGTTGATGAAACTGTGCATAAGTCCGGTACTCACGAATGACAGACGTGTGGACTTTGAAAATAAAATTATATAAAAACAATTCCACTCTCATGTAACTCTCACGTTATTAAATATCAGTTTATAAAGTGGTATGGTATAATATATATAATAATTATATTTATTGAATAAATGCTATTTAAGTGCTATTGATAAGATATACATTTATATTTAGTTTCCATAGTTTCTTACACGTCTTAATATAATAATATAATGTATGTCGATCATGCATGCAATCAGAATTATATAAGTTATGCTCTTATTTCATTTTTTAATTGATACTGAATAACATCTTCAGGTGGCTCAGTTCCTTAGTGGTTAAAGCATTGGACTGCGATATCAAGCACTACAAGTTCGATCCACTGTCGAACCGTCTAGGAGTTCCTCGGCTGATACTTAATGCCGGTGTTTCATGTAGTTAGTAATGTCCGCCTCCGTAGTCGGCTGGTTCGAGCCCCGCTCAGACCATGTCTCCGTATCTCTTTATATGAAAAGGATGGCAGTTACGTACGGAGGTTGGTACACCAAACTGGATAACCGCTGGAGCCTGCCCACGAAAGGTGAGGCTAGGTAAGCTGCCCGTCGCTCAAATGGGCAACCAGTAGCGACGTTAAATAAACCCGCGAGTATAGATTAGATACGTAATTGAGTTTAAGCTTTATTTATCTTTACAATAATTACGAAACAAGCTTTATCAACGAACCCTGGTTGCATTAGAGAAAGCGAGTGTGCTAACAACTGCGCTAATCGGACAGCCATTTAGGTAATTGAAGCATTGTTATGCCTCATGCCACAAGTTCGATCCACTGCCGAACCGTCTAGCAGTTCTTCGGTTGATACTTAATGCCGGTGTTTCATATAGTTAGTAATGTCCGCCTTCGTAGTCGGCTGATTCGAGCCCCGCTCAGACCATGTCTCCGTATCTCTTTATATGAAAAGGATGGCAGTTACGTACCGAGGTTGGTACACAAACACCTGGATAACCGCTGGAGCCTGCCCAGGAAAGGCGAGGCTAGGTAGGCTGCCCGTCGCTCAAATGGGCAACCGGTAGCGACGTTAAAAAACCAGCGAGTATAGACTAGATACGTAATTCAGCTTAAGCTTTATTTATCTTACAACGATTACGAAACAAGCTTTAACAACGAACCCTGGTTGCATTGGAGAAAGCGAGTGTGCTAACAACTGCGCTAATCGGACAGCCATATACGTAATTGAAGCTTTGTTATGCCTCATGTCCTGTATTATTGATGTTTGATTATCTAAATTGTGTCATTGGACGGCGCACAGAAAGACAACCTGGGGTTGCAATAAATCGAGACAAATAAAAAACAAGACGGCATGACTTAAATAAAGACGAAACAAACTGCTGGGTCTCCATGATGGTGTGTGTGCGTACATCTTATATGTAATTAACATTACTGAATTTTACGGATTATATATCAAGATTAAATATGAAAAGATTCCAATCGGATAGGACAAGTCGATGGAGCAAATACGTCAGCTGCATCATTCTTATGCCATATTTTATGAAAATAGTTTTGAAGTTCTGCTATTAAGCGAGCCTTAATAGCAACATTCTAAAACGAGTGTAAGATCATTTTTATAACATTACATTACCATAGTAACAACAACAATAGATTTGAAGAAAAAATACATTTCTGTTTGCCAGTATAATTATACAATAGCAGGTGACCGATTAGGAAAGTTGTTGAGTGTATACAGTGTACTAGTATGTGTGGTGTTTATAGTCGATCTAACAGTTACGTCATATGATATGAAGACTCTCCAGTTATTACAAGGACGATTCCGTGTAGAACCACCAGCATTCCGAAAGGCAATTGGATAACTTCATGCAATAATCCGATACGCCAGTGGGATTCGAACTTACAACCACGATGGACAATTGATTAAGTCAACGACCGTAACCACTCGGCCATGTAGCAAACTGCGTACAGTAGAAATGCACCACAGATACGCTCCATGCGATCCAATTAGACCTAAATAGACATCTACCATTTAACACCATTTATTGTGAAACTTTGAGAGTTTTAGTTAAAGTTTAATAATGGCATCTGTTTAAATTTAGTGACATGTTCTTTATAATGGATGAGAAAATTGCATCAACGACTAGTCTAATTTTGCACGAGTTGTGAATTGTAGTGAAATTATTTTGGTTTAGGCAAGAAGATTGATAATAATTGTAGATACTACCTTGTCGAAGCTGTCATCGAGATTTTAATACATACATTATGGTTCTGACATGGTAAAGTTACAAGCATGTTGATATTGCCTAGATGTGTGTATTGTGTACCACGTACGTCATCAGTTGTATGTATCAACAAACGAGGGTCAAAAGTATCTATTTTTGACATACAATGTACTTCATCTTTTAAAACTATATTTTATTAGTTTTGTAGAAACGATCAGAAGGTCTCACACTATGTAATTGGTGTAGTTTTGATTGAAGTCTTGTTTGATGCTAACAGTCCCGTATAGTGCATGCAAGATTCTGCTATTGTGGTGGGAGTTTGAAAGAGGATCATGTACATGTCGGTAGTAGCAACCTAGCAGTTCTGCCATGAACAAGGATTGGGTATATGTACATGCCAGTGGTAGCAACCAGGGCAGTTCTGTCATGAACACGGATAAGGTATATGTACATGACAGTGGTAGCAACCAGGTCAGTTCTGCCGTGAACAAGGATTAGGTATATATACATGCCAGTGGTAGCAACCAGGGAAGTTCTGCCATAACAAGGATCGTGTATAGGTACATGAGAGTGGTAGCAACCAGGGCAGTTCTGCCGTGAACAAGGATTAGGTATATATACATGCCAGTGGTAGCAACCAGAGCAGTTCTGCCATGAACACGGATTAGGTATGTATACATGCCAGTGGTAGCAACCAGAGCAGTTCTGCCATGAACACGGATTAGGTATGTATACATGCCAGTGGTAGCAACCAGGGCAGTTCTGCCATGAACAAGGATTAGGTATATGTATATGCCATTGGTAGCAACCAGGGCAGTTCTGCCGTGTACAAGGATCGTGAATATATACATGCCAGTGGTAGCAACCAGGGCAGTTCTGCCATGAACAATGATTAGGTATATATAGATGCCAGTAGTAGCAACCAGAGCAGTTCTGCCGTGAACAATGATTAGTTATATGTACATGCTATAGTGGTAGCAACCAGAGCTGTTCTACCATGAACAAGGATTAGGTATATATACATGCCAGTGGTAGCAACCAGAGCTGTTATGTCGTGAACAAGGATTAGGTATGTGTACATGCCAGTGGTAGCAACCAAAGCAGTTCTGCCATGAACAAGGATTAGGTATATATACATGCCAGTGGTAGCAACCAGGGCAGTTCTGCCATGAACAAGGATTAGGTATATGTACATGTCAGTGGTAGCAACCATGGCCGTTCTGCCATGAACAAGGAATAGGTATATGTACATGACAGTGGTAGCAACCAGGGCAGTTCTGCCATGAACAAGGATTAGGTATATGTACTTGCCAGTGGTAGCAACCAGGGTAGTTCTGCCATGAACAAGGATTAGGTATATGTATATGCCAGTGGTAGCAACCAGGGAAGTTCTGCCATAACAAGGATCGTGAATAGCTACATGCCAGTGGTAGCAACCAGGGAAGTTCTGCCACGAACGCGGATTTGGTATATATACATGCAAGTAGTAGCATCCATGGCAGTTCTGCCATGAACACGGATTAGGTATATATACAGGCCAGTGGTAACAACTAGGGTAGTTCTGTCATGAACAATGATTAGGTATATATTCAAGCCAGTGGTAGCAACCAGAGCAGTTCTGCCGTGAACAAGAAGTAGGTATATGTACATGCCAGTGTTATCAACCAGGGGCAGTTCTGCCATGAATACGGATTAGGTATATGTACATGCCAATGGTAGCAACCAGGGTATTTCTGTCATAAACAATGATTAGGTATATATACATGCCAGTCGTAGTAACCAGAGCAGTTCTGCCGTGAACAGGAAGTAGGTATATATACATGCCAGTGGTGGCAACCAGAGCAGTTATGCCGTGAACAAGAAGTAGGTATATGTACATGCCAGTGGTATCAACCAGGGCAGTTCTGCCGTGAACAAGAAGTAGGTATATATACATGCCAGTGGTATCAACCAGGGCAGTTCCGCCGTGAACAAGGATTAGGTATATATACCTGCCAGTGTTAGCAATCAGTGTAGTTCTGCCATAAACAGGGATTAGGTATATGTACTTGCAATTGGTAGCAACCCGGGCATTTCTGCCATGAACACGGATTAGGTATATGTACTTGCCAGTGGTAGCAACCATTGAAGTTCTGCCGTGTACAAGGATTAGGTATATATACATGCCAGTGGTAGCAACCAGGGTAGTTCTGCCATGAACAAGGATTAGGTATATGTACATGCCAGTGGTAGCAACCAGGGAAGTTCTGCCATAACAAGGATCGTGAATAGCTACATGCCAGTGGTAGCAACCAGGGAAATTCTGCCACGAACGCGGATTTGGTATATATACATGCAAGTAGTAGCATCCATGGCAGTTCTGCCATGAACACGGATTAGGTATATATACATGCCAGTGGTAACAACTAGGGTAGTTCTGTCATGAACAATGATTAGGTATATATACATGTCAGTGGTAGCAACCAGAGCAGTTCTGCCGTGAACACGGATTATGTATATTTACATGCCAGTGGTAGCAACCAGAGCAGTTCTGCCGTGAACAGGGAGTAGGTATATATATATGCCAGTGGTAGCAACCAGGGAAGTTCTGCCAAGAACGCGGATTTGGTATATATACTCGTACATGCAAGTAGTAGAAACCAGGGCAGTTCTGCCATGAACGAGGAGTAGGTATATATACATGCCAGTGGTAGCAACCAGGGTAATTCTGCCATGAACACGGATTAGGTATCTATACATATCAGTTGTAGCAACCAGGGTAGTTATGTCATGAACAAGGATTAGGTATATGTACATGCCAGTGGTAGCAACCAGGGCAGTTCTGCCATGAACACGGTTTAGGTATATATCCATGCCAGTGGTAGCAACCAGAGCAGATCTGCCATGAATATAGGTTAGGTATATGTACATGCCAGTGGTAGCAACCAGGGCAGTTCTGCCATGAACACGGTTTAGGTATATATCCATGCCAGTGGTAGCAACCAGAGCAGTTCTGCCATGAATATAGGTTAGGTATATGTACATGCCAGTGGTAGCAATCAGGGCAGTTCTGTCATGAACAAGGATTAGGTATATATACATGCCAGTGGTAGCAACCAGGGAAGTTCTGCCATAACAAGGACCGTGTATAGGTACATGCCAGTGGTAGCAAACAGGGCAGTTGTGCCATGAACATGGATTAGGTATATATACATGCCAGTGGTAGCAACCAGGGAAGTTCTGCCATAACAACGACTGTGTATAGGTACATGCCAGTGGTAGCAACCAGGGCAGTTATGCCATGAACAAGGATTAGGTATATATACATGCCAGTGGTAGCAACCAGGGCGGTTCTACCATGAACACGAATTAGGTATATGTACATGCCAGTGGTAGCAACCAGGGAAGTTCTGCCATAACAACGACTGTGTATAGGTACATGCCAGTGGTAGCAACCAGGGCAGTTATGCCATGAACACGGATTAGGTATATGTACATGCCAGTGGTAGCAACCAGGGAAGTTCTGTCATGAACAAGGAGTAGGTATATATCCATGCCAGTGGTAGCAACCAGAGCAGTTCTGCCATGAACAAGGATTAGGTATATATACATGCCAGTGGTAGCAACCAGAGCAGTTCTGCCATGAACAAGGATTAGGTATATATACATGCCAGTGGTAGCCACCAGGGAAGTTCTGCCATAACAAGGACCGTGTATAGGTACATGCCAGTGGTAGCAAACAGGGCAGTTCTACCATGAACATGGATTAGGTATATATACAGGCCAGTGGTAACAACTAGGGTAGTTCTGTCATGAACAATGATTAGGTATATATTCAAGCCAGTGGTAGCAACCAGAGCAGTTCTGCCGTGAACAAGAAGTAGGTATATGTACATGCCAGTGTTATCAACCAGGGGCAGTTCTGCCATGAATACGGATTAGGTATATGTACATGCCAATGGTAGCAACCAGGGTATTTCTGTCATAAACAATGATTAGGTATATATACATGCCAGTCGTAGTAACCAGAGCAGTTCTGCCGTGAACAGGAAGTAGGTATATATACATGCCAGTGGTGGCAACCAGAGCAGTTCTGCCGTGAACAAGAAGTAGGTATATGTACATGCCAGTGGTATCAACCAGGGCAGTTCTGCCGTGAACAAGAAGTAGGTATATATACATGCCAGTGGTATCAACCAGGGCAGTTCCGCCGTGAACAAGGATTAGGTATATATACCTGCCAGTGTTAGCAATCAGTGTAGTTCTGCCATAAACAGGGATTAGGTATATGTACTTGCAATTGGTAGCAACCCGGGCATTTCTGCCATGAACACGGATTAGGTATATGTACTTGCCAGTGGTAGCAACCATTGAAGTTCTGCCGTGTACAAGGATTAGGTATATATACATGCCAGTGGTAGCAACCAGGGTAGTTCTGCCATAACAAGGATCGTGAATAGCTACATGCCAGTGGTAGCAACCAGGGAAATTCTGCCACGAACGCGGATTTGGTATATATACATGCAAGTAGTAGCATCCATGGCAGTTCTGCCATGAACACGGATTAGGTATATATACATGCCAGTGGTAACAACTAGGGTAGTTCTGTCATGAACAATGATTAGGTATATATACATGTCAGTGGTAGCAACCAGAGCAGTTCTGCCGTGAACACGGATTATGTATATTTACATGCCAGTGGTAGCAACCAGAGCAGTTCTGCCGTGAACAGGGAGTAGGTATATATATATGCCAGTGGTAGCAACCAGGGAAGTTCTGCCAAGAACGCGGATTTGGTATATATACTCGTACATGCAAGTAGTAGAAACCAGGGCAGTTCTGCCATGAACGAGGAGTAGGTATATATACATGCCAGTGGTAGCAACCAGGGTAATTCTGCCATGAACACGGATTAGGTATCTATACATATCAGTTGTAGCAACCAGGGTAGTTATGTCATGAACAAGGATTAGGTATATGTACATGCCAGTGGTAGCAACCAGGGCAGTTCTGCCATGAACACGGTTTAGGTATATATCCATGCCAGTGGTAGCACCAGAGCAGATCTGCCATGAATATAGGTTAGGTATATGTACATGCCAGTGGTAGCAACCAGGGCAGTTCTGCCATGAACACGGTTTAGGTATATATCCATGCCAGTGGTAGCAACCAGAGCAGTTCTGCCATGAATATAGGTTAGGTATATGTACATGCCAGTGGTAGCAATCAGGGCAGTTCTGTCATGAACAAGGATTAGGTATATATACATGCCAGTGGTAGCAACCAGGGAAGTTCTGCCATAACAAGGACCGTGTATAGGTACATGCCAGTGGTAGCAAACAGGGCAGTTGTGCCATGAACATGGATTAGGTATATATACATGCCAGTGGTAGCAACCAGGGAAGTTCTGCCATAACAACGACTGTGTATAGGTACATGCCAGTGGTAGCAACCAGGGCAGTTATGCCATGAACAAGGATTAGGTATATATACATGCCAGTGGTAGCAACCAGGGCGGTTCTACCATGAACACGAATTAGGTATATGTACATGCCAGTGGTAGCAACCAGGGAAGTTCTGCCATAACAACGACTGTGTATAGGTACATGCCAGTGGTAGCAACCAGGGCAGTTATGCCATGAACACGGATTAGGTATATGTACATGCCAGTGGTAGCAACCAGGGAAGTTCTGTCATGAACAAGGAGTAGGTATATATCCATGCCAGTGGTAGCAACCAGAGCAGTTCTGCCATGAACAAGGATTAGGTATATATACATGCCAGTGGTAGCAACCAGAGCAGTTCTGCCATGAACAAGGATTAGGTATATATACATGCCAGTGGTAGCCACCAGGGAAGTTCTGCCATAACAAGGACCGTGTATAGGTACATGCCAGTGGTAGCAAACAGGGCAGTTCTACCATGAACATGGATTAGGTATATATACATGCCAGTGGTAGCAACCAGGGAAGTTCTGCCATAACAAGGACTGTGTATAGGTACATGCCAGTGGTAGCAACCAGGGCAGTTCTGCCGTGAACACGGATTAGGTATATGTACATGCCAGTGGTAGCAACCAGGGTGGTTCTACCATGAACACGGATTAGGTATATGTACATGCCAGTGGTAGCAACCAGGGCAGTTCTGTCATGAACAATGATTAGGTATATATACATGCCAGTGATAACAACCAGGGCAGTTCTGTCATGAACAATGATTAGGTATATATACATGCCAGTGGTAGCAACTAGGGTAGTTCTGTCATGAACAATGATTAGGTATATATTCATGCCAGTGGTAGCAACCAGAGCAGTTCTGTCATGAACAATGATTAGGTATATATACATGCCAGTTGTAGCAACTAGGGTAGTTCTGTCATGAACAATGATTAGGTATATATTCATGCCAGTGGTAGCAACCAGAGCAGTTCTGTCATGAACAATGATTAGGTATATATACATGCCAGTGGTAGCAACCACAGCATTTCTGTCATGAACAATGATTAGGTATATGCACCTGCCAGTGGTAGCAACCCGGGCAGTTCTGCCATGAACAAGGATTAGGTATATATACATGCCAGTGGTAGCAACCATAGCAGTTCTGCCATGAACAAGGATTAGGTATATGCACCTGCCAGTGGTAGCAACCCGGGCAGTTCTGCCATGAACAAGGATTAGGTATATGTACATGCCAGTCGTAGCAACCAGAGCAGTTCTGCCATGAACAGGGGTGATCTTTAGTTTATACAAATTTATTTTAGCTCGATTGCGACACAAGTTATTTCAACTTATATTAATAACTCTCGAGACCTCATTCCTGATGGAATCCATCGCCACGAGGGAGAGAGAAGAGGCAACGTGGAATTTAAATGCCTTGCCTAAGGGCACATTCGTAACCGCTCCAGCAGGGCTTGAACTCCGGACCTTTCGCTTCAGGGGTGATGTTTATGAGCAGAGTAATGAGCACATTATATAACTTAAATACAAATGCACATGATATATATAAAATACAGCCTTATTATAACTCTAGATGAGCGGATCAACAATCGAATGAAGTTTTGCTTTATCAGCAAGAATAGTCTGTTACAAGGGATGACTACTGTTCCAGTGGATTCGTAGCAGCTGTAGATTAGTTATGTAGAGAAACAGTTCATTCAATGTTTCATAATACACTTCGGCTACTGAAGTCCGGTCACCATTAATATATCAAGTTAATGTGATAACACTTCGACTACCGAAGTCCGGTCACCATTAATATATCAAGTTAATGTGATACCACTTCGGCTACTGAAGTCCGGTCACCATTAATATATCAAGTTAATGTGATAACACTTCGAATACCGAAGTCCGGTCACCATTAATATATCAAGTTAATGTGATACCACTTCGGCTACTGAAGTCCGGTCACCATTAATATATCAAGTTAATGTGATAACACTTCGACTACCGAAGTCCGGTCACCATTAATATATCAAGTTAATGTGATACCACTTCGGCTACTGAAGTCCGGTAACCAAGAATATATCAACTTCATTCAGCGACTACTAATGCCGGTCACAATATATTAACTTCGTGTAAGCACTTCGGATACACCATGACGGAAACACGCGATACTTCCTGTATGTGTCATATCGACACATTCACAGCTACTCACTAACTGTAAAGTTTAAGTCTTAATAAAGCTTTCTTCTTCTTCTTCTACTACTAACACGTCAAGTCTAATGCGACCCCGTCACCATCTCACGCCAGTAGGATCAGTCAGTCGGCCCGTGCAACAAACTGTTGTCTCGAGTTACCTGCAAGCCGAACCGGATCAAGGCAAATTAGCTATACATCCCATGGCCCCTGGTTCGTGCTTGAAGCGACTACAATATTAAGTAATATTATACCATATGGCTACTTAGATCTAATTTGGACTACCTCTGTTCATTCTATGCAATTTATCACATCAACATGACACATCTACCGTCATACTAGGATACAAGATATTTTCAATGCACACAGACTGACAATTATTTGCATATCAATAACACACCACAAACAACAGATCACATGTTGCGCAGCTATGCATACAACATGTATCATCGGACAAGTGTTCAAACAGAGAATTTAGAAAAATATTCAAATATCGACATAAAACTATCCAATAATAGAGTAAAGATAACGTACACACCTAGTCTATGGAGATACACTCTAGACGATATCCGCTGGTGAGAACTGCCCGTTACACTGTGTCGACGAGATATCACGCTGAGCTCACTAACTGCACGCAATTTCCATGCGAATGTCTGGTGAATATATCAGTTGACTATATATAACGCATTTCTTTGCAGGCCCTTGTTCGATCCCCCGTCTGACTCTAATAAAATTAACAGTCTTTCAGATGGGACTTTATACCGAGGTCTCGGGTCGGTGCTGTACACCGTGTACATAAAAGAACCAGAGGATATTCTGGAATGGGTCTCTGTCTGTATCATTGCGCTATCCTCCAAATATCTAAAAATGTCTAATCACTTCAGGAAGCGACGATAAATAAACGTAAAACATACACACACGGGTTATACTCGTGTATACAGGCTCTGGGAATAAATATACTGATACATAGAACAAATGGTATCTATCTGATAGTTAAAATACTGTTACTGTTATTATTACTGATCATATCAAATGATGACAATGTTCCCTAGCTTCCAGGTACAGTCCCAGTTGACAAACATTCTCCTGACAATCCTTCCAAATGGTACGATATCAGTAATCCATTGAGACAGATGCCCCAGTAGTCAATAGTGTTTCTTTATGTCAAGCATAATGTCGCCTATAATTAGGGCGGTAATAAACATGTGTGTTGAAATTGGAGACATTGTGTGCTTGATACGTGACTGCTTGTTGTGATATAAACAATTTATGGGTTTTTATGAAGTATTTAATGGGGTGTATCGACATTAAATTCTTCACAATTTGGTAACTGTACTACAAATACAAAACTAAGGGACATTTGTATAGTATCTGTAAAGCATTGCCATTATTATACAGTCACTTAAAACATGCTTAGTAAAAGTTCTCTTCATTTTCAATCTCTAACTTAGATTATCTCATCAAAGCTTTCCATGTATGCGGTAAATTGCGAAATTACTATTTGATAACCACATTAAAGCATTCAGCCGCGGAAGCTCTAGTTTATGGATAATATTGTAATTCATGTCTACGTAAACCGGTCGAGTGGTTAAGGTCACTGACATGTGTACCACTGTAACCTATCATATCTGGTATCATATCCGCTCAAACCGTCTCTAATGTATATGAAAAAGTTGGCGGTTTCTTACGGAGGTTGGTGCACCAAGTACTGGTTAACCGCTGAAGCATGCCCAGGAAAGGTGTTGTTAGGTAAACTGCCCGTCGCTGAAATGGGAAACCGGTACATATATAGCGACGTTAAATAAACTTAAATTAAAAATAATAAAAACATTGCTACGTATGCGTGTGGATTGATACACAATCCTTTCGCACATATATTTCATAATTCGTATAAGCTTATTTTACTATTTTTTATTTATGTGTATTTAACGTCGCTACAATTGCCCATTTCAGCGACTGGTAGCTTACCTATTATTTTAAATTACTATTTCATAACCACATTCAAGCATTCAGCCGCAGAATCCACAGTGTATGTATGTATTATACTGTAAGTTATTTGCTACGTATGCATGTGGATTGACAACATTATGTAAATATGTATCCCCATTCCGAAAACAATACTTAATCCTTTCGCACATCTATTTCAGTATTAGTATAAGTTTTTCTTAAAGAAGAATTATTTATGTTTATTTAACGTCGCTACAACTGCCCATTTCAGCGACGGGTAGTTTACCTAACAACACCTTTCTTGGGCAGGCTCCAGCGGTTAACCAGTAGTTGGTGCACCAACCTCCTTAAGAAATTGTCAACTTTTTCATATAAAGAGACACAGTCTGGGCGGGGCTCGAACCAGTGACCATCAGTGATGTTAAATATACAAGAATGCGACCGTAATCACTCGCTCACGGAGGCGGTCTAGTATACGCTTGCTGTGTATATCAATTTTATATAATTCCATCCACGTGGTATTTCTATAAATAGTGTCAAGATGTGGTGCGTCGGTCGATTAGTCTCTATGTGGGGGTTGTTTCTAGTGACAACTTAGTAAACCACCATTCACAGACTTAGTTATTGCTCATTTTGTGAACAATTATCCATAAAGGGAGGTAATTTCCAAATGGTAATTTAACGCAAGCAGGTTAGTTTGTGGGTATATTTTCCAAAGTATGCATTTTATCGCAATAATTTCTTATTGAAAAATGAAAACACAAGACAATAATCACAATATCCAACCATCAGCTCTTTACAACATCTTGGTGTGCAGCACATTCTAAGTAAGCACATTGGGCTTTTAAACATGACGATCTCATTGCATCGTCCTAACAGATGGACCTTTAGTCAAACTGTAAACATGCTGAACTGGGATCGCAGGTTCGATCCCCCGCCTACCCCTAATAAAATTAACAGTCTTTCAGATGGGACTTTAAATCGAGATCTCGTGTCGATGCTTTACACCGTGCACGTAAACGAAACAGAGGAGACTCTGTAATGGGTCTCTTTCTGTATCATTGCACTATCCCCAAAAACTTTAAAATGAATAATTACTTCATGAGGCGTCGCTCATATGGGCAACCGGTAGCGACGATAAATTAGCATAAAACACACTTCATCGTATTTGCAAGAAACGCGGCATATCGTATAACTCTTTAATCTCGACCAAATGTTACATTAAGTACATGGTCTGTCATCGCTTTTAGAAAATCGTCCGATCCACATAATAATAAATTATTTCTAATTTTACATGATGGTAAGTCTCTTGTGTTTGGAGACGCTATGCTACTTTAATAATGTGATCATTACATCCACAATATTTTCTTAAAGTATCTTATATCGCGCTATGTCTTAACTGAAGCAATGTACTATTAATACGTCCTAGTTTTCATTTCACCTTAACAAAGTTATTCATGATTTTATAAACAAATACCCATGTGTACCAATTTATAAATACTACTCTCGCAGTCAGCAGTTGATTTATTGGCTGATCTTAAAAGATAGTTGACAAACCTAAATTCAGAATATATACGTGATTATAAGAATAGCAGTAATTTAATTTAATAATAATATTTTATTGCAACTTTAGAATAGCAGTGCGGTTAGAAACATGCCAGAAGATGACAATGTTGAGAGATCATCGCATCGAATGGAATGTGAGAATGGAAAAGCTGAAGCGAATTTAAAAAACGCAGACGCATCCAAACATACAGCATCTAACTATAGTCGAAACGGATCAGCGCACATTCTGCAGAATGGAAGTCCACCAATGACTACCGAGGGTTCCAACCAATCCAATGGCATACTTCGAGATGCTGCGGTAAAGAGTGCATTACCAATGGAGACAGAAGAAACTCATGAAGCTATTGCATCACCAAGAAAACGAAAACTTCCCGAAGAATTACCTGTGCTACACATCGACGAAGGCACAAGTGGAACTAAACTCCGTTTGCCGAATCTAAATAGTGGTGTGTGTAATACCACAAATGATAGTGTTAAATGTCAGCCCAATTCGAAATCAATCCAACAAGCTACAAGTTGCTATGACAACGCCCCAGATGGAGGTTGGGGCTGGGTTGTGACATTTGCGGCGTTTATGGTCGGTGTGATTATTGATGGTATTTCATGTTCGTTTGGGATTTTCTTTAGAGAATTGTTGCTTCACTTCAAGGAGAGCAAGAGCTCAACATCGTGGATTATATCAGTAATGAATGGAACGTACCTTGGAATAGGTCAGTGGCCTTTTACGTAATGCACATTTGTTCAATAGTGTTTGCTTCATATATTTGGAAATACACCTCCGAGTTTTTTCAACGCATATTTTACTTGACCGAGTGGTTAAGGTCTTTTAGTTCAAATCGCTTGTCTATCACCGCTGCTGGTTGGAATACCACTGGGTGTGTCGAAGTTAACGTCTATTTCATTCTGTTGTTTTGGTACGTAAGCGTGCATAGAATCATATGTTTTGACAACACTTTTATAGGCGGATGAATTGTTTGAGTCCTGCTGCTGATAAAGTGAATATAGCACCTCCAAGAGTTGCAGATAAGGAAATCCCACCGAGGGCATAGAACGAGGTTCTGCCGAGTTCTTTACACACATATTCTGCCCGAGTGTGTGATGTCATTATCTGCAACTCTATGAAGGCGGATGATTTATTTTCTAACCTTTCTTATGTTTTTTTATGCACTTTACTTATTTTTTAATTTAGGTTTATTCATTTGAGCAACGGGCATATTTACCTAACAACACCTTTCCTGGACAGGCTCCAGTGGTCAACAAGTACTTGGTGCACCAACCTCCGTAAGAAACTTCCAACGTTTTCATATAAAGAGACACGTATTATGCCTCAGAAAAATGGTTCAAACCTGCTTGTATTCGTCCGCAAATTTACCAAACGCGTCAAGTTGTCCCTTAGCTATGGACACTAATCTGACACAAACATGGCCATGGAGTCGAGTATATATGGTTTGAATGTTACAATGTGAAATGTGGGACTTACCTACTGAACATATTCGATACCAGATACCAACGCTGGTATGTAGACACATGTACGGTCATATTCCTATTCAGTGGTTTTGTTTGTTTGTTCTGTGGGTGTAAAGTCGTCACACCAACAGCTTAGTTCATACGGCGACTCTCCAGCAATTATATGTGGAAGAAAGGAGGGAATACACAGGATGTCCTCCGGTCAGTATCGCAGACACGGACGGGCATCTGGGTAGAGTCACCGACCTAGCGCAAACTAGCTTGATAGCTTCCTCACATGAAACAATTCGACACCCTCAGTGGGTTTGGAACATGCAGCGTTGAGCGGTAAGATGTTTTAAGTATACGCCATTAACAACTCAGTCATGAACGGGTGCCCCTTAAGGACACAGGTACATCCACTTTCATTAGACCTGCCATGCCGCTAGAGGTCGATGTCATAGGTCAAAGTCGCCGTTAAATAATGTGAGCTGCGGAAATGTTATTAGCCACTTTGTTATATATATGTACGTCTGGTGAGTATTTATAATGTTAGCACTATTGTGGGTTCGTTCACCTCAGCAATTTGTTTCTATCGCCGTGCGTATTGAGGAATATACGTTTATGTTTGTATTTAACTGTATATAAACAAGCAATACATATAATTAAACAAAAATAAAGGAAACTAAACTATATTGAGCTATATGATTCCAGTCACGTTTGTGTTTTGTTATAAATGGCTTGTATGTATCATTTAACCAAGTATACCTCTTAAAGTGTGCCTGTTCCTCAACACCATAGTTGCAATGTTGAAGACACAAATGTACAAGCTCTTTTGAGCAATGCAAATATATGTTTGACTGTAAATATATGTTTGACTGTGCACATTTTTCTAAAACGACGTTTGTAATGTTTGTTTGGGGGGGTTGGGAGTTGTTTGGTAAAGCCAAAGACTTCATTTATTTATTTGTTCACATGATACAAGCATATTATACATTATAAACATCAACAATTACAATTATATATATATATATACACACATCATTATGCATAACTAAATGTCTATAGAAGTTAACATACTCTTTTCTTGTTTGCTTGTAATGTTTGTATTACAATAATTTATAGTGAAAAAGTCGTCCCATTTCTGTTGTTAAATAATTTTACCTGTGATCCCCCAGCATGAGTTGGTTTGATAACGGATAAATCTTTAGAGAATTTTTATTAACTCTTCAGGCTGTATTATTACGAATACCATCGGGACCAGAAACACTTCGTACTCAATAACTGTGTTGGGGTAATGCATATATATGTTTGCATGTGCAAATATTTCTAAAACGACGTTTGTAATGTTTGTCTTACAATTTATAGTGAAAAATCGTTGCATATGTCATTTCGGTTGATAAATAATTTTACCGGTGACCCCATGCCAAGAGTTGGTTTGATAACGGATACAACGGTTAGAGGATTTTTACTTGCTCTTCAGACTGTGCGATAACGAACCTTTTCTGGTTCCGATGGTGTTCGTATTCAACACCTGTTTTATTATTTCTGCAGGTCCCATATCGAGTATACTGGTGTCTATATTTGGATGTCGTCAAGTTGCGCTGTTTGGTGCGGTGCTGGCCTCCGTGGCATTCTTCCTCTGCACTTACTCACCAAATGTCCAGGTGATGATCGTTCTGTATGGTCTTCTCGGAGGTGAGCACCACATTGTAGAATTATACTTTTAATATGACGTCTGTTATAGGGCACTCGAACGGATATATATTTGAACTGTTTACTAGGTACTAGGTGTGCGCTAATTTACCGTGGATACCGGATGACCGAATCTTGGGAAAATTTTCCAAACGAGATGAGTTATTTTAGAATGTAGAGGATAGTGGCAGGACTCAAGCAGAACACCATGCCAGAGAATAATATGGTTCTCTTACGTGCAACGACACGAAACTTGGGTTTAAATTATCCGAGAAAATATGATATTAGCCAATTTCGTATGCAATTGCTAGGGATCTAAGCTACTTACATGTACATGCATATGATACATGCTCGTTTATTTATCGGTGCCCTCTGGTTAATCGGGTCGACACCTCCAGAGTATAGTTGTCATTTTATGGGGGAGGGGTAGTGAAAGATACAGAAGCATTACTGGCTCTTTAACATGCCAGATATATAGCATATATTTGAAAGTAAATATACCGACGAACATTGAGCTACGGCTGAAATATAAGCTTAATACACGTACTTCGAAATGCAATCGATTGACATTTGAAACATACATGATATACCATAAGCATGTGTTTGGTTTATAATTCTAGATTTCGTACTCATTGGCCATTGATTTCTTCACTATTACTATCGTATGTGTTTTATATGTAGGGCCACTTCTAACACGACACTTATATAATGCGGTATAATTGGATTATTTGTGAAAGTATTTCTTTCTAACTTGAACTGTGTATAAATCAACACAGCATACATATATACATGCATACAAGAAATTTAGTCTTAATTGATAAATAAAAAAGTATAAAACACAACGCAAGACCCGACACTTTTCAAATTGGATTTGCTTGAGCATGGGTCAAGATATTAATTTGAAATTATAGATTATGTTATTCGGCTGGCTACATTATCAGTACAAAAATGATGAAATCACTGACCTGTGAAACAGAGGTGTGTTACACGCCGTAAGAGCCATTGAGTGACACACTAGATATTAGTTTCTCGGGCATGCAGATTGTATTTTGATTCGTCGGTGACATTAAAAAAAATTCACATTGTTTCGATTTTGCGCAGTGTCATCATTTTTGTGAATTTTGGTTTTAGAGTGATGTTTGTTATTTGGTAGGTTTTGTACCTTATTGTTGAAGAATTAAAAAGAAATGTCTCGTATGTACGTGGGATATGTTGATTTATTCAGGGTCCAAATGTGAACAAAATTCTTTAACAAATAATCCAATTATACCGAATTATATAAGTGTCGGGTTACAAGTGGCTCTAAGTGTATACACGATACCTCAGTTTAGCTCGATTGCGTTTATACAAATTTAGTTTAGCTCGATTGCGAAACAAATTCTTACAACTTATATGAATCACTTTCGAGACCTCATTCCTGATGGAATATATCACCACGAGGGAGAGAGAAGAGGCAACATGGAATTAAATGCCATGCCTAAGGGCACAATCGTAACGGCTCCAACCGTGCTCGAACGCCGGGCCTTTCCCATCAGAACCGCGCGCTCTACCAATGCGCTATCACGACTTCCACTGCGCATAGATACGAGATCTCGGTTTATTTATCATCTCTTCTGAAAGACTGTAAATATTATTAATTATGGTCAGACGGGGGAAGGAACCTGTCATCCCTGGAATCACAGCACAACGTGTTGACTACTGTACCATTGTGTTTTCTATTCCTTTTTTCATTTGTGTCCTTTACGTTTATTTATCGTCGCTACCGGTTGCCCATATGAGCGACGCCTTCTGAAATGATTAGCAATTTTAGATTTTGGCGGATAGTGCAATGGTATAGACAGAGACACATTCCATAGTCTCCTCTTTATGTGACGTGTAAGGTGACACGATACCTGAAATATTAAGGTCAGACGTGGTAGGGGGTCGATCCTGCGATCCCTGGATTCGCAGTCCAAAGTGTTAACCATTACGACTACTGACATATTTCTTCATAAACTGTGCTCAGTGTTTATACACATCGATTGGTCTGGTGGTACTATTTATGAGGCTTGATGATTGATCAAAGAGCGCCTGCTTATTCAGCGAAGCTTCGTAAGCGTCTATTGGCTTTATTATGCATGTACTGAACACTATATAACCTAATTACATGGTCGGCAACATGCTTATCATAAACGGAACTATGTAAAAGAAATATTTACTCTATCACGTGGTTTTGTATTTTAGGAATGTCTGCTGCGGTCTAATGTCTATATTCAAAGCATATGATGATTTATGTGCAAGGGAAGTAACTGTGAATATATATATATATATATATATAACTTAGTTACTATCCAGTTTAAATAGACAATTTTCGTAGCATGACGAGTATATGTTTAGGATCTTCATACTCATAGTGTGTGCCATTTGCAGTATGTATGTATCATGTGCTGATCTAGGCCTACGTTAATTTCCATTTATCATCAATGTCGGATATTACATTAAATTTTATAAAGAAACATTCTAGTAAATGATTAGTGTTCAGTGTCTGTAACATCTATATGTATGTACGTTTCGTGTGCTTGTCTAAGCCCACATTACGTTCTACCACTGTCGAATATTATAGGTACTTGTAAGTAAACGTGTAAATGTTTATGTAGTTCACTGTTTGTGAGATCTATACTTTGTATGCTTCAGGTGCTGGTCTCGGCCTACTTTATCTTCCATATATCGTTACTGTTGGACATTACTTTAAAAAGCGACGAGCACTGGCAACAGGCATAGCAGTTTGTGGCAGCGGTATTGGTGGACTTGTGTTCCCTCCTCTCAGTGTTTTTCTCATAGAAATGTACACATGGAAAGGGGCCATGTGGATTATATCTGCGATCGTGCTTAATGGGATCCCTATTGCGATGCTACTGAGACCATTAGAAGGGTCGGAAGAGGAAGATAAGCGGAGACGAAATGCAACGAAGGATGGTGCTAAAGCAAGACTCGCTATCGCTGATAACAAGCATAACGAAAACAATATGTCCAATTCTACTCCTCAATGCTGTGATGTATCGAGTATGTTTGACTTTGAATTACTAAAGAGCCCAACATTCCTGCTATATGGGCTCTCATGCTTTATATGTACGTTAGGTAAGTGATATATTTGAAGTGTAATTCATGGATTGTATAATGATTAGTGAGTTACGTGTTATATTTCAGCTGGGAAATGCATGTGCGTCAGAAGGTCAACCGACTTTGAGGCCACGAGACCTCCTAAAATGTGTTAATATCGCGCATTGGTGTAAGGATACACATACTATAATAGAGACTAGAGCAGTTTGTTCATTTGTCTGTTTGTTGTTTAGGGATTAACGTCGCACCAACAGCTTATGTCATATGGAGCCCACCGAGCGGTTCGTAGCCCAATACATATGAACATATGCTTGACAAAATGTATGGTGCACGCACAACTCCCCAGCCAGAACATTGAACATTTAGCCAATATTTGTATTTTAAAGTTACTAGAATATAGTGGTACGGTTGAGTCGTACATATCTTAGTACAACAATACAATCTACAACATGGCTAATTACCGTGTTTATGTGTATCGTCAACCGTATCACTAGATTTTATCATTATTTAAAACACTGTCGTGACGTCATACCTTTGTACTTGCAGTCCATTATTATTAACATTGGACTGGTGTCAAAAGGCCAGATTATTATATTAAATACTAAGCGTACATGCAGGAAATTAACCATTTTAATTAGTAGGATCTTGTTAAATAAGTGTGTGCTTTAAGTAAGATATAAGCCTCAAACGGATCCAATATGTAAACTATTGGTACTGTCTTCGGCGGTACGCGCCTCACACAGTTCAATAGTTTACATATAGGATCGTTTTCGGCTTATATCCTATACATACTCGACACGTTTTCATGCGAATAATGTAGAAGCTAAATGTGCATGTATTATATTATTTTCGTTTCAGGATGGTATATCCCGTTTACCTACATTCCTGATCTCGTGGATGGGTTTGGTATGACGTCACACCAGGGCGCCATGTTGATCTCAGTTATTGGAATACATAGCACAATAGCGCGTGTCCTGGTCGGCTGGCTAGCTGATCGTTCGTGGGCGGATCCTCTGAAGATTAACAGCGTATCACTTATGATAGGAGGCGCTGCGACAATGTTTGTCCCATACTATGCCAACTATTGGGCAATGATCATGTACTGTGCAGTCTTTGGAATTAGTTTAGGTAAATGTAAATAAAAACAAATTGAGATTATCAAATGAACGTCCTCTTATAAACGTTTATGACCTGTTATGCCATGTTGCGATTTGCGGTGTGTGTCATTTTGGAAATAGGTAGGTATGAAATCCGAATAGATATTTGTAGAGAGATATCCAATAAGCTTTTAGCTTTCATTTCTATCCACTTATATTTATTGTGTACATAATTATGTGTTGCAAATTATGTTATATAATGTCGAATAAATAGTTTTAAACCAAGAGATAGTCATAGAGAGTGATGAGCGAATGTCATAGTAAGCCTTCTTAGTAAGTTAGCATACTATTAATGTATACAAATTTATTTTAACTCGATTGCGAAACATTATTACAACTTATATGAATCACTCTCGAGATCCCATCCTCGAGAAGAGGCAATGTGGAATATAAATGCATTGGTACCTAAGGGCACACTCGTAATGGATACAGCTGGGCAAAAACTCGGTCACTTTATCACGTGAAGAGAACGCGCTACCACTGCGCTGTCACGACTTTCACTAGCATACTATTGTATATGCATACATACTAAATAAGTAATTTGTAATATTAAAGTTTATCCTCTCTAAAAACAAATATATATCTATTCTAATTCTATTCTAAAAGTTCTACTCAATACATGTATAATTAGCTTGTATGACATTGATCACGTGTAAATAGTATGTATAATATGTATATAATTATGACTATGTACTATATGTATACGTCTAAATGAATAAACTACTATGTATATAAATAAAATATTATTTATAAAAATGTCTCTGTGTAAATATGTCATTGTTGATATGCTAACATTTAATTTGCCTGATTTCCAGGTGGTATTATCAGAAACTCAATACGGCTCAATTAAGGGTAGCCTGGAACAGGCGTCGATATATTTTGCCTGGACAGTCAAATAAATATATTTTAACACCGATACTATTAATTACTATACAATCCTCCAAAAATCTAACATGACTAATCTCTTCAGGAGGCGTCGCTCATATGGGCAACCGGTAGCGACGATAAATAAACGTAAAACACACAGACTATTAATTGGGCCGTATTGAGTTTCTGATCATGTCATTTTCCAGAAGTTAAAAAGTGAAAAATCGACAGACTGGAACCCAGGCTAAATTAATGGTATCGGTGTTAAAAATATATCAGAAATTCAATACGGCTCAATTAATGGTGTTAAAAATATATCAGAAATTCAATACGGCTCAATTAATGGTATCGCTGTTAAAAATATATCAGAAACTCAATACGGCTCAATTAATGGTCTCGGTGTTGAAACTATATTGATATGACTGACAAGGCAAAATATATCAAAGACTGTTCCCATGTTAACACTTCATGTGCAATTCCAGTTAGGGACAACTTTGTCTACAGTCATAGTATTGACATTTCCGAAACTATTTAATATTACAATATTGACAGCGATTTATTTAAAACAGGATGATTATTCGTGATATCTATTTTCAGCTGTGTTTGTTTCATATCGTTCCATCATCATGGTGGAGTTGCTAGGAATTGAGATGTTGACGTCATCATTTGGACTTGTGACGATGTGTCAAGGTATCTCAGCCCTCGTCGGAGCACCAATCGCAGGTGATTAAAACCGATTACATTTGCTTAAAGTTTAAACTTTATTTATTTTACAACGATTGCGAAGTTTTAACAGCTTATATTAATCACTCTCGTTGTCGCGGATGAAAGCGTATATGTGGTCATTCGTGTGGGAGGAAAATGGAGTACCCGGAGAAAACCCACGTGTCCGATCTGGCGACCACCATACCATCTCACATACTTCCTGGTCAGAGGATTATTTGCGTGTGGTAATGTACATTATTTTGCCACTTGGTTTTGTTTTTAAGTAAATGTAATACGTGCGTGGGTGATATAGAGGATATGTGTTTGTATTAGTGGAACATTGGAATTTATTTCATCAAGTCATCAACATATTTCGGGAGAGATGAAATAAAATTCTATCTTACACTAATAAACATTAATCTTCTTTTTCTTTTATGATTTCCAATGACTGTGGCTAAAATAGTATCCGTTGTGCAATTTTATTCGTTTTAAATGCCCCTGTCGGTAGCCTCATTTCACTACAATACACAACCGGGCAGCCACTTATTTTAGTGTGAACGTTCGTAATAACATATGTCCAGTATAAGATTAATTTAGTTTCTATTTGCTATCAAAATTAGCAACGACATTAATTAAGATGATGATTAAGCTCCGGCGAACCATATGGGCGAGTGTAACATTAATGAATGTGAACATATTGCTTTATATAGAGGATATTTGTGTTTATTAGTGTAAGATAGGATTTTATTTCCTCGAGTGATCACCGACATTTGTATTTCCGCGAGTGTTGTTAGCTTACACATGTCTGTGATCATTCGATGAAATAAAATCCTATCTTACACTAATAAACACAAATCTTCGTTTTCGTTTTATGATTTCAAATGAGTTTCGCTAATATAACAGTTGATATTAAATTTAATTCATTTTAACTGTCCCTGTCGGGAGCCTCATTTCACTACATTCCACAACCGCACCATTATGTTTGTGTGAATGTCCGTAATTATAAATAGTGTCGGTATAAAGTTCATTTCTTATTGCTGCCAAAATTTAAAACCACAGAAAAAACAAATTCATTAGAATATATTATACTAGAGGATATACTAGAGGACATAGAAAACGCACACCACAGATAAGTGTGTTTTACATGAAAAAACAATAAATATATATTAAATACATAGTTTTAAACATTTTGGAATATAGTTAGTTGTTCAGTTTGTGTTTTGTAATACAGATGTCACATATCTTTGATGGAATCCTTCGTATTTCGTTTTCATGTAATAATAATCATATAATGTAGGTGTGCGTTTTCTTTGTCCTCTAGTATACTTTATGATTAATTGTTCATGCTAGTCAGAAAATAGCTAAATACAAAGTACTTCAGTCTAATCTCACAGGAAAAATACGAAACGCAACCAGTGGCAGAGACAATGCCATAATTATTTTATTGAGAAAACTATATCGTTCATTGGAAAGCATAAAAGAAAAAGTACGTGTTGTTCATTCATCCTTTAAAATTCTTTCCCCTGTCTCTATATCCTTTCTTTCTTTTAATTGCTTTTTTTCTCTCCACAACTGTTCAAGCTCTGTACTCTTATGTATCACAAAAGTAAATTAGATATCATGAAATAAGCTTTGTAAGCATTACATCTTCCCTATACATACCAACATGTATTGTTGAACTTGTAAATAGTCATGCCATGAAATGTTTGTGTAAATTATTTAGCAAGGAGAGGACAACCATAACCTGTATAGCTTTCTGTCCAATTTCTTATTTCAATTAATGTAAATAGCCATGTAAATGATAGAAAATAAATATGATTAAACCAAATGGTGCATACATACACATATACATACACATATATATATAGCGACGCCTCATCAAGAGATTAATGATTAATTATGGGCAACCGGTAGCGACGATAAATAAACGTAACACACACGCATACATATACACATCCAATGTGTCTTATGACTTAACTACACTACCATTTTTGAAGCCTGTATTGTCAAATATGTTCGTACCGGGCCAGTGTAAAGACCAAAGATAAAATTACTTAAAATGTATGTAAAAGACTCTGGAAAACTATACCCCGGAACAAAACGCATTATATATATATATATTTCAATCTGAAGTAGATGCATCTTTTTTCATGTGTTCCCCATAACTTATAAAACTGACATTGCGAAAGTGTCTCCCATGAAAATAGCAACATTAATTCCATCGAAAAATACATTGAATATACATGCGAATTTGAATTACTGTAACTGTCGATGTTCACTATGCGATGCCATGCCTAGAATTGACCACCCTATACTTTCCTGCCAAGAAAATCCCGTCCCTTCAAGTATGAATGGTACAATGATATATTGCTCCGCTAACAATATTGTGATTTTGGCAACGTTAAGACATACGTTCTACACTATACTGCGTAACGAGCAGAACTTCGAATTATCGAATAAGACATGACATGACATTTAGTGGGTGCTAGTGCATTTGCGAAATGGGGTACCAGGAACATATTTTGTAAACTGAGCATCCGGCGCCTTCTCCACCTTTTGTAGGGAAGACAAATCGTGCTCGTCATGTGTACATCCATTTACTCCCTCATCCCACCCCTCACTCCACACATATCTGTCATGAAACCCATTGTGGATCTAGTAAATACAGAAAGCAATGAATGTTGTTAGTTTTCATGTATTGGGCTGTATTACCTGATTTTGATTGGTAATGTAATCTACACTGGTACTAAACATTTCTAGCGGAGCCAGAATATAGAAACAGAATATATATTTATATTTCGGGTTTTACGCCTGCATCAGCACCATTTCGGGCTATATCGCCGGCGGGCAGCTTACTTAACAACACATTTCCTGGGCAGGCTCCAGCGGTTAACCAGAACTTGGGTGCACCAACCTCCGTAAGAAACTGCCAACTTTTTCATATAAATGAGACTCGGCCTGAGCGGGGCTCGAAACCATGACCACCAGTGATGATAGGTTACAGTGGTATACAAGTCAGCGACCTTAACCACTCGACCACGGAGATGGACACAGAATATATACGTAAGCAAACCCAATTAAATAGTTTCATTTTGATTCGAATATTCGGTGACAACCCACATCATTTTTTATTTACATATAAAACGTGCTATTGTCGGTAGTAAGCTATGCTAATGATTGTATCATCTATTTATTTACATATAAAACGTGCTATTGTCGGTAGTAAGCTATGCTAATGATTGTATCATCTATTTATTTACATATAAAACGTGCTATTGTCGGTAGTAAGCTATGCTAATGATTGTATCATCTATTTATTTACATATAAAACGTGCTATTGTCGGTAGTAAGCTATGCTAATGATTGTATCATCTATTTATTTACATATAAAACGTGCTATTGTCGGTAGTAAGCTATGCTAATGATTGTATCATCTATTTATTTACATATAAAACGTGCTATTGTCGGTAGTAAGCTATGCTAATGATTGTATCATCTATTTATTTACATATAAAACGTGCTATTGTCGGTAGTAAGCTATGCTAATGATTGTATCATCTATTTATTTACATATAAAACGTGCTATTGTCGGTAGTAAGCTATGCTAATGATTGTATCATCTATTTATTTACATATAAAACGTGCTATTGTCGGTAGTAAGCTATGCTAATGATTGTATCATCTATTTATTTACATATAAAACGTGCTATTGTCGGTAGTAAGCTATGCTAATGATTGTTTCATCTATTTATTTACATATAAAACGTGCTATTGTCGGTAGTAAGCTATGCTAATGATTGTATCATCTATTTATTTACATATAAAACGTGCTATTGTCGGTAGTAAGCTATGCTAATGATTGTATCATCTATTTATTTATTATAAAAATAATCAATGAAATGCTTCGAATATCTATATATCTGCATTGAAAGGTCTTCGTATTTTATATTAATAAGCTAAGCAATTCATTATGTACCTAAACCGTGTAGACTTTCAAATATGTTACTGTTTAAGGTGCGCTATCGGACCAAGCAGGTGATTACCAAGGAGCATTTTACTTAGCCGGGGCAGCAATAGGACTTTCTGGAGTCATCTGTCTTCCTCTAAGAGCCGTATGTAGATGGGAAACTAGAAAAGCTAGGAACAAAGGCGATATGCCCCGTGTATAAGTCTGCTACATATTTGGAAATAGACGTTACAGAGGAACGTGTTGACGGAACCGTGTATAGGTCGGGTATTCATTTGGAAACAGACGTTACAGAGGAACGTGTTGTCGCACGACGCACGCATCCCTCACGTTCTAAATCTCACGTTTATAATTTTTACATTTCAGTTTTATTTTATAAAGACTAGTCGTAAGGTAGACCCTATAATGCAAATAATAAATATATTTATTGAATAAGTGTTTTTTTAGTGCTACTAATACAATATGCATTTAGTTTTAGTTTTCATAGTTTCATGTACGACTTAAAATATTATAATGTATGTCGATCACAAATATATATTATGGTTTCGATTGCTATTTTAATATGATCGATTCAACTGAATAACATTTTGAGGCGGAATGTGTGTCCTGCATTTATTTATCGTCGTTGGAAGTCGTGATAGCGCAGTGGATGCGCGTTCGCTTCAGGTGCGAAAGGTCCGGAGTTCGAGCCCCGCTGGAGCCGTTACGATTGTGCCCTTAGGCAAGGCATTTAAATTCCAATTGCCTCTTCTCTCTCCCTCGTGGCGATGGATTCCATCAGGAATGAGGTCTCGAGAGTGATTAATATAAGTTGAAAGAACTTGTTTCGCAATCGAGCTAAATTAATTTGTATAAACTATTTATCGTCGCTACCGATTGCCCATATGAACAACGCCTTCTCAAGAGATTAGTGATTTTAAATATGGGAGGATAGTGCAATCATATAGACAGATACCCATTCCAGGATCCTCTGATTCTTTTACAGAATGAGCTAAAATAATTATTCCCATCCAATAATCAAACATTCTTACAGCTGCCATGGAGACAATCTTGAAAATGTAATGTCGGCTTCACCTATCCTGGATCGTTTTGTTAATTTTGATGAGACTTGTTCTGCAATTAATAGAACAAAACTTAACTAATTCTTACGACTTTCCATCCAGAACTGCTTGGTGAATATTAAATAAAACTTGACTTGGGGCAACAAGTACAGTCAATCCAGTCAGCTAAGGGAATCACAGAAAGTGGCTGCTTAGCACAGGTGGCTGCTGAATAGAGGTCACATGTATAATAAAACAACATATTGGGAATCTGAAAACTGGTTGCTTAATACAGGTTGGCTGCTTAGTGCTGGTGACCACAATCACAGGTCTGAATGTACATCAAAGCGGGAAAATGTAACGCAAAAAATATTTCAAATGGCCGCCTTATATTTACTATAATTTTTATTTATTTTATATCTGGAATATTTACTAGTATTGATTATGCATAGGTCCATAATGGCACAAAACAAGTCAATAAAGAACTAATATAATATAATTTATTACTCATTTAATTTTTCTTAAAATATATCATACATATCTATAACATACCGATATACATGTATGTGATTAGAAACTAACAATTGCGTCATGGAAACAATACAACAACAATCAAAAAGAACCACATGAAATACTTCAATTAGCAACAGTTTTCTATTACCTCCCTTGGCAGATAAAGTCCGATTTATCCCGAAATGTATATTGATCCTGCTAGTTGGAAATCTTTGTGTTTACTGTTGTTCTCTAACCAGATGTTACGGTATAATACACATGATTTTATCAACATAGTGCCAATTAATTGATAATATATGTTTCATATATATATATATACTGTATGATATATGTTGAAATCTAATAATTTGATAATAGTATGGCGAGAACACGGATGTAAACTGATAGCATATCGTGCAAAGGAAAAACGATAAAAACAGAGGGAACAAATAAATATGACCTATCTACGGTTAGGTGTATTCATGGACTGTACCTAATTTCCCTAACTGCCATCCTCAATGAGGCCCGATTAATTGTTTTTTTTTAAAACAATAAATAAAATAAACGTCACTGTATTTTCAAATTAATTCTCTTTCACAAATGTATCCATTGGTAATGTGCCTGTCACGTAGTGCCTATCGTCAAGACGACCACCGCCTGGAACCCTTAATGTTCGTCATACCTGAAGCCCTTTGAATGGCTATCGCCAATACAGGATCAGGAAAAAAGTAAATTCATTATTTAATAATTCGGCTAATCGTCTATCTCCACGTACATAGTATAACATTATTATAACTGGCTGTCCGATTAGCGCAGTGGTTAGCGCGCTCGCTTCTCACCAATGCAACCCTGTTTCGATCCTCGGACCGGGAAGTATAAGAGATGGTACGGTGGTCGCCAGATCGGACAAGTGGGTTTTCTCCGGGTACTCCGGTTTCCTCCCACACGAATGACCACATTTACGCTTCCATCCGCGCCAACGAGAGTGATTAATATAAGTTTTTAGAAACAACATTAGCATCCATAGCGCGATAATGTTGCACATTTCTGATTTACCGTTGCTATGGAAAAACTCACAATAATCTGGTGATAGTGAAAGTCCCGGGTTTGCACCAAGCTATAACCGTTACGACTGTGCCCTTGGGCAAATTCTACAGTGTCTCTTCTATCTCCCTGATGGAGATGGATTGCATATGGAATGAGGTCTAGAGAGCGATTATTCAGCATGTGTGTTTTACATTTATTTATCGTCGCTACTGGCCATCTGATATTCTGTTCATATTATTAGGGTCAGACGGGGGTTCGAACATGCGATCCCTGGATTCTAATTCTACGTGTTAACCACTGGACTACTGACCCGTATGTCACTAGTGCATCGTACAGTAATACTTACCAGACGGATATGTCTTTTCAATACCCCTTGCATGAAATTCAACATATCCGAATTTTCTAACAGGACATTCCTTGTAAATATAATGTGGTCCGTTTTGTGTTTATTTTTCGTCGCTACCTCGTTGCCCAACTGAACGACGCCTCCTGGAGTGATTAGTTATTATACAATTGTTGGAGGATATTGCAATGATACAGACAGAGAGCCTCATTCCAGAGGATCCTCTGGTTCTTTTACGTGCACAGCATAAAACACACACACGAGTCATCGGTTTAAAGTCTCATCCGAAAGACTCTTGTATTAGTCACGCTTGTATGGTGTAGCGGTGGATCGAACATGTGTCTCATTAATTACGAGTCCAGCATTTAACCACTGAACCAGCGAACCCCTATAATATAGCCTCGTGGCATTGCAACCTTTATAAAAACCTGCAACTAAACACGTGACTAAATTGCGTAATGATCCGGACATCTTGTGTAGCAGCAGCTATGATATATTCAATATGAACAGAACCAACTTTAACACCAGCTTCTATAACTCTGGTACGTCATAGCAGCACCATAGTAACACACAATACACCATCCATTAGCACATGCTTGCTTTCCAATAGCACTGCAACTCCAAAACCCTAATCGACATGATCCTGACATTTAGCACAGATATATAAGTTGTGTCAAGGGCAAGGTTGCTCGTGTGGCTTCGCTGTTTGTTTACTGTCAACTTCAAAACTTTCATTAATGATTAGTTCTACAGCTGACGCCGTGTTCTTGTGCTCCACACATTGCACTGCGACACAGAAGATTCCCGACAGTAGATACATCACGCCAGCAAAGGTGAACGGCATCATGTACGAATTGAATTTCTCATAAATATAGCCTGAAATTAAAAAATGTTAATGATTAAATGTCAAATTTTCTAACATACTTACACAGGATGTTTTCACAAGTACATGTACAAGTGGATTGGGCTACACGTTTTGACATTAGCAACATGCCATTCCAAAGGGTCAATTTTGTTATGAATGTGTTCAGATGTACATAGTATTAATAAAATATAGGTAAATTTACCAAGATAATAATTGCTAGATGCAATAACAAAATGACGGGATAGTTTCAAATGTGAGCGATTATTTTGTTCTTTTCTTACGTTTCATGTTAAAATCCGTCATTTAGTTTATTTTTTATATTAATGTGACGAGTTGGCGCGGGTCGTTTTCTGTTGTTTTAACATGTGGCCCAACCCATTTGTGTTATCATGCTATGTTTTTGTACCTGCGCTTTGTATATTATAAGTAGCATGCTGAATGCAATAACATATGATTAAACAATGTGACTGTAACTAAGGGAGTTGGGCCAAATGATTTCTGAATGATTAAGCTCTTCTAAAACAAGCATATAGCTCCAACAGTTGTATAGCTACACGTCCGACTATTGAAAGCAGTGTTCATTGGTATATAAATCAGCATTTCTACGCACACGTATCTTCTTTGGTATGTTCAGTGTTAGTGGTATCTCCATTACTTTTAGTAGTTATCATATTATCTGGGTAGGGCCCCTACGTGGCCGGGTGGTTACAGGTGTTGGATTCAAATACATTGCCCATCACCGCTGTATGTTAGAATCGCACTTTGTTAGCGAATTATTTCGTGTGATAAAGCTACCCAGCTGACTTGCTGACACTCGGTGGTTCTACTTGGGTACCCGTCCGTGCCTGAACTACTGTCACGAGGGAAGTTCCATATGGCCGACGCTGTTGGAGCGATATTATACCCCAAAATCAAACAAAACTATAAGCTAAGCACCGGTAAAAAACGTTTTTTTTATATTATTGAATATATTTATTTTGTTATTTAAACACATTTCACAAACATTATACATTTAACAGTTTGATAATAACAGAAATTATTTGCAAATTTGTACATATTTATCAAATATGGTTAAGTTACAAAATAATTTAAATCTATCTTCTATAATCTATCATTCTCGCTTTCTCTCTCACATACACAGCCTCGTATTCACACATACACTCCCCCCCATTCACTCACACAACCAACACCCACGCACGCATTCAATCCCAGCAAGTACAGAAATATAGGACGTAGCTGTATTGGTTTTTAAGGAATAAATATGCATGTAGGATAGGAGGCATCGTTTTTCACTCACTGTTTGTGTGTTATCATTTTTGGCATTTGTCAGTTATGTTATGGGTATATTTTTCCATTTTTATAATGTTTTTCTATTTTATCTCCTGAAAAGAACGTTCTTGGTAAAGCGGAATAATAATAGTAGCAGGATAGTTCACACGATATTACTTTATGATTATCACCGTCTTTGTGTAAATATATTGAACACCGGAACGAGAATAAAATTAATGCAGTCATACAATTACCTGCCAATGGTGCATTTGTCATGAAAGCTATTCCCTGAAACAGCGCGATCATGCCAAAGCTCTGTGTCAGCTTCTCGATACCCAGATGATCAGCTAGGACAATGGTGCGCATGGAAACTACTGTTGCTGTGGTGGAGGAATCAGAACATCTATGTTAGTAATACAAGTAAGGACGTGTTTATTATAATCAAATGTATAGACTAAGATGTATATGTAGACCTATGCATGAAATCTGAGTAATATACTTCCAAGAACACTGAGCTATTCGGTAATGGCGACAGGCTTGGTTTTCGCTAGTGTTTTGTCCCGCATATAATTTTATTATCCGCCTAATAATTCATTGACGTCATGCATCACGCATGCGCTCTACGAACCGGATATGGCAGATGAATGGAGCTGTTTCTTTGTGTTTTTGACGATGGAATATCTCAGCATAATGTAATATGTGGTGCAAAACAGCTAGTAGACAGCAAAGAGTGCCAGAACGATATATCCACGAACGAATGTGATGATAAATGAATGGCCGTTGAAAACTATTATCACGCGAATGAACACTACAGCTTTCCGACGGTTTTCAGGACATAAACATATTGTACACAGACATTGACAATTTTGTCGATGGTATAACCACACATTAATTAGTCAATAGCAGACGCTCTGCTACACTTATCTAATAGATTATCAAACAGCCGGCATACCTACCCATACATAGCCCAAAAATAGCACCGCATGCTGCTAGTGATTCAAATCCTTCGCACCTAGGCAGCATGAAGTTGATAACCGACGCTGTAAACAACGCTATGGTATACGTCACTGAACTCTTTATTCGGAACACGTCTGTTATTATCCCTGAGAAGATGCGGCCAAATATGTTCGTGATTCCGACTATCGAGATTAGCATAGCGGCTTGCGAGGTCTCCATATTCTTTGATACCGCGAGATCCGGTATGTAGGTCAAGGGCACGGATTGCACTGAAAATTAATGGGAATACTGTCATTTTCTAAATCCCTAGACTTTAATAATATCATTGCAGTTTCCGCTTCATTAAATTATAAGATTGCATCTCAAAATTGCATAGCAACGTGAAAATTGCATAACAACGTGAAATTGCATAGCAACGTATAGCTATTATGGATTTTAACATATATGAATACATTTTACATGTTATGTAAAATGCATACCCATCGAAATACATAAAGAAGATCTACATTACGTAGTATACCAGTATTGTATTATATGTTTTACAATAAAAAGTTAGTATAGGAAACAAACATGTAGACTTAATACTAGCTTATGTGGGTCATGTCGGATTAAAGTTGATTGAAGAGTCGCCGTAGCGGTGCGGGTTCGAAACCTGGCTTATATCTGTATAATTAATATGCACAGCAGCGCGTCATGTGTGCAATATGGCGGACGTAAAACATCTCCCATACTAATAGTCAGTGTTTGTATCATACTAATCCCACCGTTGCATCTTTAGGAACAATTTAGTAACGTTATTTACGTAACCTATTCAGGGGCCATTGCGGCGGTGGATGCGAAGCGGTAAAGAGGCTAGTTTGTATTTGCAAAGTAGCACTGTTAATGTGCGGGTTCGAAACCTGGCTTATGTCGATGTAATTCGAGTGGTTTTATATGTAATACTCCCTATCTGAATATAGAAAATTAGTTAATTGTTTAATTATAATACAAAAATAAGTGAATTACTGAATACACGTGTAGACCTAATGACCTACTGTATAAATATGTAAACCTACTGATCTACTGCCGTATAAACTAGTTGCTAACTACAATAAGTGAATTACTGAATACACGTGTAAACCTACTGATATACTGTATACACGTGTAGACCTACTGATCTACTGCCATATTCACTAGTTGCTAACTACAATAAGTGAATTACTGTATACCTACTGATCTACTGTACACACGAGTAAACCTACTGATCTACTGTATACACGTGTAGACCTACTGATCTACTGCCATATAAACTAGTTGCTAACTACAATAAGTGAATTACTGTATACCTACTGATCTACTGTACACACGATTAAACCTACTGATCTACTGTATACTCGTGTATACCTACTGATCTACTGTATACTCGTTTAGACCAACTGATCTACTGTACACATGTGTATACCTAATGTTCTACTGTATAAACGTGTATACCTACTGTTATACTGTACACTCGTGTATACCTACTGATCTACTGTACACATGTGTATACCTACTGATCTACTATAAGCACGTGTAGACCTACTGATCTACTGTACACATGTGTATACCTACTGATCTACTGTACACATGTGTAGGCCTACTGATCTACTGTACACACGTGTATACATACTGATCTACTGTACACACATGTATACATACTGATCTACTGTACACACGTGTATACATACTGATCTACTGTACACACGTGTATACATACTGATCTACTGTACACACGTGTATACATATGATCTACTGTAAGCACGTGTAGACCTACTGATCTACTGTACACATGTGTATACCTACTGATCTACTGCATACTCGTGTATACCTACTGATCTACTGTACACATGTGTATACCTACTGATATACTGTATACACGTGTATACCTACTGATCTACTGTATACACGAGTAGACCTACTGATCTACTGTATACACGTGTATTTGTTTGTTGTGTTTTGTTTGTTGTGTTTTGTTTGTCACATGTGTATACCTACTGATCTACTGTATACACGTGTATACCTACTGATCTACTGTACACATGTGTAGACCTACTGATCTACTGTATACACGTGTATACCTACTGATCTACTGTACACATGTGTATACCTACTGATCTACTGTATACACGTGTATACCTACTGATCCACTGTATACACGAGTAAACCTACTGATCTACTGTATGCATGTGTAGACCTACTGATCTATGTACACATGTGTAGACTTGTGTGTTTTGTTGTGTTTGTTTGTGTGTTTGTTTGTTTGTGTTGGACCTACTGATCTACTGTATACACGAGTAAACCTACTGATCTACTGTACACACGTGTATACCTACTGATCTACTGTACACACGTGTATACCTACTGATCTACTGTATACACGTGTATACCTACTGATCTACTGTATACACGAGTATACCTACTGATCTACTGTACACATGTGTATACCTACTGATCTACTGTACACACGTGTATACCTACTGATATACTGTACACATGTGTATACCTACTGATCTACTGTACATATGTGTAGACCTACTGATCTACTGTATACACGTGTAGACATACTGATCTACTGTATACATGTGTTTACCTACTGATCAACTGTACCCACGTGTATAACTACTGATCTACTGTACACACGTGTATACATACTGCTCTACTGCTATATAAGCTAGTTGCTAACTACAGTTACTTATATATTACTGCGCCGTGCGCTTACTGTAAACTTGTGTGGAAAATAGAGCATGCGCTAATTTCAAAAATTAAATATAACGAGAAAATGCAATAAGTTAATGAACTACATAAACACAAATGCCACTTTATGGTGTACACTGAGATAACGCACTGCAACTAACATAGCATCAGTATATTAAAATCTGTGTTGTCTCTCTTATACCATAAAGTAACATTTATGTATTTCGTTTTAGTACGTATTTCGTTTAAGGCGGTATGTTCTGTGATATAGTTAAATGAATTGGAACGCATTTAGAGTTCCATAATTAATATATATAATAATAAGAAACTGGGTCAATTAGGCACATTGGAAATAATCAATGTCTTCCCTTCAAAATAGACCACCTATTAGGACGAACTTTGCTAACATAAACCCAATTCATAACTGAAAATCGTGCACGTAAATGGTGCTTTACGGTGAAAGGGAGACAACCTAGTCATAAATTGTGTCATTACAAAATGTGATTTGTCTCCCTTGCACTATTGAGTAGCATTTACGGATTCGTATTCCGCTCACGTGTTTTTATTTAAGCTAGAATTCTGCTTTAGAGAGACATTGGTTCGTGTTAACTACTGGAAATATTACATAAACATGTACATAGGTATTGCTCATGGATGATAAAATACTACACGTATCACTTTCCCTAACAAATACCTCATAGAAAAATACAACAAAATGTCGAGGCCCTTCGCCAGGTTAGTTGACCGATCTGAAAAAAGAATGTTACTTCAGATAGTGCTCAATATATAACTACTCTTTGGCTGTACGAGGTATTATATGTTATTTGGTTTGTTGACAGGGTACGTGAGTATATAGTGATTGACAGGTGTCGTGATCGATAACAATAGGCTGTTCCATCAATTGACCGCGTATTCTGTAATGATGATGATGATGATGATGATGATGATGATGATGATGATGATGACGATGACGACGACGACGACACGACGACGACGATGACGATGACGACGACGATGACGATGACGATGATGATGATAATGATGATAATGATGATGATGATGATGATGATGATGATGATGATGATGATGATGATGATGATTGAGTTGATTTACCCTCGCGGCCGGCGAACCATGAGGTACTCAGATAGAGACATATTATAACACTGAGCTCAGCCAACCAAATTACTATAGTCTTCGACCCGGACCAGTGAGACGGGGGTATTATATATATAGCTAGTACATAAGGACAACGCATTTATGACCTGCATATCATCATTAGAATAAAGTATATAAGTTTATTATATTATATTATATTTATTTTACAATCATTGCGAAACAATCTTGACAACTTATATTAATTACTCCCGTTGGCTTGAATGCAAGCTATATATGTGGTCATTTATGTGGGAGGAAAGCGGACAATGCGGGTAAACCCACCTCTCCGATCTAGCGAAAACCGTACCATCCCGCATACTTCCTGGTCCGTCACACATATTAGCAGCAGATTGTGTATATATAATAATCCTCGGTGGGTGAACATACATTAGCCAATCAGTGGTCCAGTGGTTAACACGGTGGACTTGTAATCCAGGGGTCGCAGGTTCTATGCCCCGCTATACCATACTGTTTTGACTCGTACATAAGTCGTTCGAATGGGATTTTTTTATTAGACCTAGGTATGGTGTCGGTGCTTTACACCATGCACGCAAAATGTACCAGATGAGACTCTGGAATGGGCATCTGTCTGCATCATTGAACTATCCTCCAACATCGAAAATGACTAATCTCTTCAGGAGGCGTCGCTCATATGGGCAACCGGTTGCGACTATAAATAGACGTGAAACACACATGCATGCACATATAATTGATGTTACGCTAACATGGGTAGTTCACACACACACACACACACACACAGTAATCAGGGGCATGTTTCACTAACAAAGCCATGCCTTATGGTGTATGCTATTGAATTACATATATTGTATATCGAAGAACAAGCGCGGCGCAATAAAAACACGTCAGTTTATATCATGTGTTATTATTTCAAGTTCATTGTGTCACTTCAAATGACGTCACCAACCCCCACTCCGCATGAGCACTTTTAGAGACATGGAAGGCATGCATAACGTCCTCAAGAAAACACCGTTCATTCGGGTGCAAGCTGTGTAGCATAGCAAATGTTGAATTTAGTATGTATACGCGATCAGTTTCATAATTCGTCTTAAAAAAGAAACATAACGAAAATGCCAAAATTGATCCCAACTATATAAATCGTGTTGAACATAAGGCTGACTAGACCTTGTACCACGCACAACAGCATTGGCATACGTATTAAAGCAATAACTAATACCTTGACATACCCTTCATATCATAATTCTCTCCACTCTATATTTTATTACGGCAACACTGATTGGTCAAAAACCGAAAGCACAATGATTCTGATTTGCTTAAAAAAGTGTGCAACCCTGGTTAACAATATGGTCTTGGTACGCACACGATCTACTATGATGAAGTCTTTTTTTAAACTTTATTTATTTTACAACGATTGCGAAGCAAATTCTAACAACTTATATTAATCACTCTCGTCGGCGCGGATGAAGGCGTAAATGTGGTCATTCGCGTGGGAGGAAACCGGAGTACCCGGAGAAAACGCACCTGTCCGATCTGGCGACCACCGTACCATCTCACATACTTCCTGGTCCGAGGATCGAACCCGGGTTGCATTGGTGAGAAGCGAACGCGCTAACCACTGCGCTAATCGGACAGCCACGATGAAGAAAAAATGTAGCATGCACTGCACTTTCTCATTGTATGTGGTCTGTGTAGGAGTTTCATGATATATAGCAATCGGAGATTAATTAACCCTTTCAACACCACAGACCTCTATATAGGCTTACAAAAAGTGTAGATCCAGATGAGCCGGCTCGTGACGAGCCGTCTCATCAGGATCTGCACATTTTGCAAGTAGTATTACTAATTGTAGACAAAATTACCCATCTTGATAAATGAACTGGTCCGAATGTAATTTTCTTATTCATTTATTGGTCTAAGAATATCATGGACCAGTCCATGTCAGTTACTTGGTGTTGAAAGAGTTAACATAAATTGCATATCATACTAAAGGGCAGCAGTATTAGATATCTACACGTATTAAAGCATCCAGAATATATCCAATTCAGTTACATCGATATTAGTTCAACTTAGTACTACGTTCATCTTCAATGACAGTCATGTTGCTAAACCTAGGAATGAAAGATACACTTTCCTTATACCAGCTAGTAACTAGACAGACACCTAGGTTGATTAGTCGCGTTAATAAATCATGAAGCTATGCAAGTAATACATAATCAACTATATTTTTATATACCTATGTTTACATATAGTTTATATATACCACTGTCACACCAAGTTTGAACAGATGAGTTATTGTGTCTGCTCCTGATCTACAAATACTACCTAGTTCCATCAAAACTGACAGTGTAGCTTCAGAGGCGATGCCTTTTGAAGCAAGTGTCGACAGTCGTCAGATGACAGATATATTAGACATCAGAACCAAGACTTCGGATGACCCAGCTATATCTGCCAAATATCTCACACTGAGCATCGCTCGGGTGAACATACCAGAGGTGGTTTACCTAGTAACTGTATTTAAACCCAAAGTATAAGGATCTGGTGGTTTGTCAGTTATACTAAGAATGTTATTATAAATAATATGTTATAAAATATACGATAAATAACATATATACATCTGCAACCTATGTACACACTACAAACCTCATGTGTTGCATGCTCAGGCATGGGAATATTTGTAATGAATCCATTAATGAATTCGAATAAGCACCATTTTTAGAATTCAAATAATCGTAAATTCCGCACGACAAGACAAAACAAGTTCAACTAAAACTAAATATTTGGAATATCGAACAGATCATGAAAACAGTGTGCATAATTTATTTGTTTTGAAATTCGACAAATGTATGTACATATCGTTTTCTAATACACGTATTAGATACTAATTTCTAAAATAGATATCGTTATCACCATGTTCCTGAAGCACATGGAACACGTATAACCTGAATATATATATGATTGAGCGAGATTGTTTCCATGTTCAATAATAGAGAATTGAATAGATAACATATATAAAACATCAATCTATCACTCCATGAAGCATAGCTATCACTCATTGGAAAATAAATAAAGAGGAAATGTAGTACGTGCGCTGGCTTATCCCAACGCTGCAACACGTCTCCTTTGATATAGCCAATCAGAAGCTGTGACGTCATGTTATGCCATATCGGATGAAATATCTCCTATATTGTATAAGGATGAACCATTAAGTGCATCTGCATACTGTCTACTATAATAATACCTAGCATGCTTATTTAGAACAGTAGCTGAAAAGATCGTTGCTTTATTGTATAGTGTGTAATACACATACTAGATTAAAAGACTGTCTCCAATTGAAAGGAACAATCGCAGTTTCTGTTTGGCTATGCCAGTCAACGCACACCTGTGCTAGTTTTATACATATTGAGGGAATTTAATATAATGTATCTTGGATGCTACGTATAAGTAGTAGGCAGAAGAAAACATTAAATAATAAAACCTCGTACCTGTCCAGCATACGTTGGTCAACAGCAGAAGAACGAATACTTTGTCGTTGAACATTTTAAAGTTGGTCTTCATTGTATCGAAAAAGGAGCGGATAAGCGACTTCTCCTTGTAGTAGTCCGTTTGTTCTGGTAAAATGTGTAAACTGTCCTGATGAGATGATATTAGAAGAGAACTGTGATGGTAGGGTATGTGAGCCAATGAATCACTATAGAAACTGTCTTTTTTTGACATTTGATTTGAAATTGTTTCAAAATCTCTGCCAAAAGCATCTTGACTTGAAAACTGCTTTGCGATATTGTCTTCTGACAATAACATGTCTTTCTGGACACGAAGAAAGTCCGTGCTCATCGCCAGATGGGATGGAATATCACTAGTTTGCAAATAGTTTGCGAAAGTATGGTTCTTTGATAAACGTTTTTTGATCTCCGTTACGTCTATGACTTCACTAGAATTGTTTGAACTAGATTCCGATCTAGTCCTTCCTATTTTAGGTCGCACAAGTGGACGAAATAGAGCACCACATACAATACCGTTAAGCAATATGCCGCTAACAATTAATATGGTGCCCCGCCAGTTATAGTGCTCAAGTAATATGTTTGTTAGATATGCATATGCAAAAGTTCCTAGTCCACTTCCACTCATTGCTATACCAGTAGCAATGGCCCTCCTTTCACTGAAGTAAGTGCCAACGACGATTATGGATGATATAAACGACATGCTGAAACCAATACCTGAAAATAAACAAACAAATTATGACTGACACGCCGAAGCCAATACATATAGATAATCAGCATGACGTAGCTGACATACCTCAACGAATGAGAAAAGTTGGCTTCTTAATAGAGGTCAATAAATAAATCAAGTTTAAACCTTAAGAGATGTCAGATGTACAATAAAATAATAACTTGTGAATCTGGAAACTGGCCGCTTAATACAAGTTGGCTGCTTAATAGAGGTGACACAACTACATGTATAAGTGTCCGTAATGCAACGGTCATGCAACACGTCCGTCATATAATTAAAAACAACATTTCAGAAATGACTGGCCCTTTCAATAGTGCCCTTTCAATTATGAACACTCATACTGACTTATGAGACGCCTCTTATGGACAGCAGTACTTCCCGAATCGTATCATTGCGGGCCAGGTAGATAGGCAATCGGTAACCATTATATAACCAGCTGGCAGCTCACCAACCGGTCATATCAGAATGAACCCCTGACAAGGTTCGAACCTTTGACCTTCTGCTCCGTAGGTAGACGCATTAGCCATGGAGACGGTTGTGTGAGTTTTACGTTTATTTATTGTCGCTACCGGTTGCCCATATGAGCGACGCCTCCTGAAGAGATAATCATTTTAGATTTGTGGATGATAGTGCAATGATACAGACGGAGACCCATTCCAGAGTCTCCTCTGGTTCTTTTACGTGCAGGATGTAAAGCACCGACACGAGACCTCGGTTTAAAGTCCCGAAATACCGTTAATTTTATTACGGGGGAACGAACCTGCGATCCCTGTATTACCATTCCAACGTGTTAACCACTGTACTACAGATCCGTAAGTGAAACGAAAGACGGCTGAAAGAAACGTCTGCTTTAATACTTACCACCAATGATTCCGTATGTAAGAATAAGCGTCTCGACGTTTGGAGAAAACGTACTGATTATGAATGCCACCACAGACAATGTGGTGCCGACGATGGTTATCTGTCGGCAACTGTACCTTTCCAGCAACATACTCACAACTGGCCCTGTAAATTAAAATATCGGATAACCAATAGGCACATTGCAGCAGACCTGTATTGGCATAGTTTAATCGTCATGATTCTTAATACCCGTTAACCCATTTCATTCAGGATACCGTCCAATTAGTATTTGTAAAGAACATATAGCCAGATCAACCGCCACGGAACGTGCCATCTGATCAGGCTCTATGCTGTTTGCTATTCAGATGATCTTGCTTAAGACACTGGGCTATGTAGCAAACAACATAGATCCTGATCAGCACGCAGCGTCACACTGCGGCTGATCTGGATCTATGTTGTTTGCAAAAGCCTTTACATATATCCAGAATGAAATGGGTTAAAGCAAATAACACCGCAATTCTCTAGCCTGATACTACTGCAATCACAAGGAAAGAGTGGTCCGGGAGAGCTTAACATGAAAATGAACCTTCCGCGAACACTGAACATACTTCATGTCTCGTTTTATCCTGGTATTATTCATAAATGTATGGACTGGTGGCTGAGACATAAAATAACTGGAACCTTATATAAAAGTAAAATAAAGTGTTTGTTTATTATAGTGTCACCCCTATTTTAAGGACCAGCCATTAATTCTGACATATGAGACACGTCTTTTTATGAACATCAGTACTTTCCCGAATCATATGCTTGTGTGCCAGGCGTCAGGCTGGTAGGCAATCAGGTAATCATTATTTAACTAGTTAGCGGCTCACCAACCCGCCATATCAGAACGAACTATTGGCTGGATTCGAACCTTCGACCTCCCGCTCCGTAGGCGGACGCCTTAACAACTAGGCCACGGAGACGGTATATATGAAAGAATATAATGTATTTTATTACGATCATTCGGGTTTAGCTATCGATTACCATCGAGCATATTATAATATAATATAATTCTACTATATGTCTCAGTATTTCATTATATGCTATGGCATAGTAGCAAATTCCAGTTGGTCAACTTCTGGTCAACAGATCCGGTCTATACCACAATGTCTCAAAAACTAATACTGAACATATCAACGTAATAGGTTACCAATTGAGAAAGTTGTGACTTGTTTAGTGACACACATAGACAGATGTTGAAAACTTCATGTAACATGTATGACGTACTATAATCTGTAATTGTGGTCGCTTATGAAGTCAGTACTTTTTTAAAGTACTAATTCGTAATTTAAATGCACATGTATTTAGATAAGGAATTCCTATTGTTCACATCATTATTCACATTTATAATCCACAGTTTATATCATGAGTTGGCCAAATATCATGCCAATGTATTTTTCTAACAAAGTGATGACCTTATTGGACACATGTGTCCAATGGCAACAGTTTCGAAATATTTACACTATTTGATATCGAATGTTAAGCTGCAAAGCTTTAACAAATAATCGCTTGAAATGACACCGTAATGTGAGGTGTCGGAAATGTTTAATTATAGTCTAATTTTAACATTTTCTTTCCATTTTTCTGAAACAAGTCCGAGTGCCAATTCGATAACTTCAAGTGGCGACGACTAATCGTGTAGCACTGAAACGGTAGCACATAATGAAGTCGTACAAACAAACCACCAGCAGGCATGATACCGCACTATGCTGTGGATCTGTGGTCAGCACGCTGGACTCGTAAGCCAATGGTCATGGGATCGACTCATCGCAATACCATACTAACACTAAAATGACAACTGTCGTTGTATGTGGGGTCTGACATGCAACCAGGTAGCATGTAGGTGTCGTGTGGAAGTCGTGATAGCGCAGTAGATGTGCGTTCGCTTCAGGTGCGAAAGGTCTGGAGTTCGAGCCCCGCTGGAGCCGTTACGACTGTGTCATTAGACAAGGCATTTCAATTCAAGTTGCCTCTTCTCTCTCCCTCGTGGTGATGGATTCCGTCAGGAATGAGGTCTCGGGAGTGACTAATATAAATTGTAATAACTTGTTTCGCAATCGAGCTAAAATAAATTGATATTAACTAACGTATGTGTGTTACACCATGCATGTAACAGAACCAGATGAGACGCTTCAAATGGCTCCGGATATATTTAATTGCACGATATCTAAAACTACTATTCTGAGTATTTTCCTATGAAGGACTCACTCGTGTGGGCAAACCGGTAGCGACGATAAATAACCACAACACACACATACAATTATGTACTATCTGAAATGTATGTCACCGGGTCAAAACAAAGTATAATGTATGCAAGCTTGCCAACTCTGATAGTATGTATGCCAAATACTCGTGTTATTCACAGAAACACTAATTGCAATAATAGTAGCATACATTATGTACAACGTGAAGGCCACCATAGTATGTGTTGTATTATTGAGATAATTGTATGTGATATGTACCTGGCACGAAATCCTATTTCCCCTTCCGCAAGAGTTAATTCCCCCAGAAAAATAGTTTGCAACCAATACACAAAATGAATAATTGTAATTTTTGTATTTCCATTTGATGTATTTCGAAAAATGACGTCACACCCTTACTCGTGTGCGCAACCCTATGCAAACCGTTCGCTTCCGGTGTTAGATTACAGGTGTTCGCCCAGCTGCAGCCGTTACGAGTGTGCCAGAATTCAAGATTCCACGTTACCTCTTCTCTCTCCCTCAATGGCGATGGATTCCATCAGGAATGAGGTCTCGAGAATGATAAAACTAACGTTGTAAGAACTTGTTTCGCAACCGAGCTAAAATAAATTGGTATAAACTGTGCAATAACCCTTTCAACACCAAGTAACTCACATGGACTGTTCCATGATATTCATAAACCAATAAATGAATCAGAAAATCACATTTGGACAAGTTCATTTATCAAAATGGGTAATTATGTCTAAAAATAGTCATATCACTGGCAAAAAGTGCAGATCCTGATGAGACGGCTCGTCACGAGCCGGCTCATCTGGATCTACACTTTTTGTAAGCCTATTTAGAGGTATGTGGTGTTGAAAGGGTTAATTAGTTTAAGGAAATGTTGATACAGCGAAACATGAAACTCGATTGAAACATTTTTTCAACAACAGTTGCATGTTCATTCGATATTCCACGTTTGGCTTACTGTTCACAGTAACGACCACTGCATATGGTGGTACCAACTGGCGTTTTTGTTGCGTTTTTTGGGGGGGATTAACGTTGCACCGACATCACCATATGGCGAGTATTGTCACCCGGGTAGAACCAGGGTCCTTCCGCAAGCCAGCTGGATAGCTTCCTCGCATGAAATACATAAACTCACACATTGAGATTATAACCTACAGCGGTCAGTGACAAGTGATATGAAGTCAATGGCGGTAACCATTCGGCCTCCGGTGTCATTGTATGCTTTGTTTTAAATGAGACTACGATAGTTGATATCAGTTTGTTATGGAGCAGCATCATGGTGGTCAGTGGTTCCAATCCCGGTCGAGGAACCTTCCTTGGCATTGAATGCATCAAACAAGAGTACGACCGTGGTCGTTGACCTGCGGGAGAGTGATAGACGAGCTAGATTCGTCTTTCCATATGAATTCGTTTCAGATCAAGTTATGCTGAACGGTTTCAGATTAAACACAACTTAAATATTAGTTTACAATTGAACTAGTGAACCAGTAGGCTTTTCGACAGAAACAAAATAACATAAGCTGTTATCAAACTAACTTGTGGAAGTTGTGATAGCGCAGTGGCTGCGCGTTCGTTTCAAATGCGAACGGTCCGGAGTTCGAGCCCCGCTGGAGCCGTTACGAATGTGCCCTTATGCAAGACATTTAAATTCCACGTTGCCTCTTCTCTCTTCCTCGTGGCGATGGATTCCATCAGGAATGAGGTCTCGAGAGTGATTAATATAAGTTGTAACAACTTGTTTCGCAATAACGCTAAAATAAATTTGTATAAACTAAACTAACTTGTGACATACTCTGAACATAGCTTGCCAATTTTCTCTACGCCAGTATAAATTATTTGCTAAATTGCATTCAAATGCGGGTGCGTGTAACACAATTGGTAGATTTTGATAATTTTTTGTGGAAACTGAAGGCGGATGTGTTATATGATCGTGTGTGATATCATTTAACACATTTGAACGTACATATATGTTTACTGTGGGATACGGCGATGGTATTTGGTAATTACTTTCACAACCATTATCAGGCACACCGCAAACTGTTCCACTTTAAATATACTCTGGTTTACACGTGCTAAAAAAAGAATATTGTTTATCCGAAAATGTATATACTTACAATGTGTATATGCACATTGGTAGATTTTTTACACATGGCAAAAGTTTAATAATCCAAAAATATATATACAAATAATAATATATATTTGGAACAGATATCACAATATTTGTAACTTTTCTATTTTTTGAAGGCTATTCATTCTGTAAATAACTTTATTTAAATATTGAATTTTAAACAATTACAATTGTGTGTTTAATATGTACTTAAAACTATTACATGTCTTATATATCGATTACGGCTGGATATTGATATGTTTTATGTTTCATATACTATGACGAAATGTACATATGATATATGACACTATACTAAACCAAAGTATATGTATGTCTGTCTATATATAAGTACGAATTGGTAGATCTCTTACAGTAGATGAAAGGGGGAGCTGACAAAACACTATACCCATACTCAAACACGCAACTATATTCAATTACTCATGCAAAGGCTAATGTCGTTATGGTTGGTGTAGATGTTTGCATATTGCGAGCGCTAACTCCGAATATACAGGTCGCAAGTTTGAACACCGGACGTGTGAGCTTACTCCACACCCTATTCTGTATCCATTTACCAGTGACTTCGCGGTCGAGTTGACTTACAATCACTTTAAGGAGAGACAATCGTAAGCTTGATTTCAATTGTAATAAATAATCCTGTACATGATAGAATATAAATCAGTTTAACCTAATTCACTTGCTAGGCAACGCTGTATGTTCGAATCACATCGGAGATGTCGATTTCTTTCATGGGAGAAAGATATCCAACTGGTTTGCGAAAAGTGGATAGTTCTACCTGGGTTTGTCTGAACTACTACATGGAAAGTCAGCTAGCGTCTTCCAGAAATACAATTCGACATATAACATAAGCATTGGTTTCCCTTTGCATTCACAAACAAGCGTTGTCTTACAAAAGCAGTACACATAATGCCAAAGCTAAAGAAACAAACATTGTCTTACTAAATTAATGACCAATTTGTCGTCATGGCTACTAGGAAAGCTGTTAGTGACTGCTGATACATGCTTAGTATTACGTATGTTAGTATGAAGCAAACGTATTGAAATTCCACGTATGCGAACATGACCAATGTGTCGTCATGGCTACTAAGAAAGTTGTTAGTGACTGCTGATACATGTTTAGTATTACGTATGTTAGAATGAAACAAACGTATTACAATTCCACTTACCCATCAGCATGCTCATTCCTAAAAGGGACGATCCAATCCAGGCTGTCTTCGCTTTTCCTTCTCCGAAATAGTCCAACAACTCTAGCAAAAGCACACCGAATGAGAACATAGTCCCATCCAGTATAAAGTTGATCAGGAAAGAACCAAAGCACACCACCCATCCCCACCCACCATCTGGAGATGTGTCTTCGTCACACACGGAACTTGCCGAACTATTATCCGGAGATTCCTCATTTTTCAGGCGCTTGCCCATCTCCTGTAGTTTGCGCCACAGATGATTGACTCTCCACCGGTGTTCTCCAAGGTGCTCACGAATACATTCTGAAATAACGAATACTGTAGATATACAATACAATATACAATGTATGTACATGCATGCGTGTGTAATGCCTCCTCGGTGCTGTAGAGTAGACGAATACTGTAGATATACAAGTGTTACATGCATGCGTGTGTAATGCCTCCTCGGTGCTGTAGAGTAGACGAATACTGTAGATATACAATACAATATACAATGTATGTACATGCATGCGTGTGTAATGCCTCCTCGGTGCTGTAGAGTAGACGAATACTGTAGATATACAAGTGTTACATGCATGCGTGTGTAATGCCTCCTCGAGCCCCACTGGAGCCGTTACGATTGTGCCCTTAGGCAAGGCATTTAAATTCCACATGCCTCTTCTCTCTCCCTCGTGGCGATGGATTCCACCAGGAATGAGGTCTCGAGAGTGATTTATATAAGTTGAAATAACTTGTTTCGCAATCGAGCTAAAATAAATTTGTATAAACTAAGCCTCCTCGGTGTTGTAGAGTAGAATATGTTTATGTCCAATTTGGTTCAGTCAGACCTACATAGGGACCACAGTATCGTAGACAGAGGCAAATTTCAACAGAGGAAATCTAGGGGGGTCCGAGGTCATGTTTCCCCTTAAAATGGTTGGGGTATAGAAGCGATGTTCTGATTTAATGAGCTTAGACGTATAATTATGTACTGACCTTTCAGCTCTCAAGCAATCAACATTTTGTTAACTGTGCATTTTATATTCATTTCAAGTCTATGAAAGTTAGAGAGACCACTCTGAAAGCTTGTTGATTTCACGCAGTGTAAAGAGGGGTTCATATGTATACCTTATATACATTATTATAATCTATCACATAACTTTGCTTGTATTCACTGTAATACAGCCATGTCATAAATTAGTATATGTACACACGAGTAATAACACCTGGAATGGGGAGTCTGATTGGTTAAGAGAATAATCCTTATAATGTGTTAATTAAACGTTATATTATGCATATGTGTGCTGTTTAAAACATATATAATTATAAGGCAGCATTGTGTAATGACGTCATGAAACTTTTATGACGCCATGACTATTTTCACTCACATTTGGCCCCCACAATGAAAGTAGCAACGTTATTTATTACAACCAGCGAGTTATGGTTACTATGGTAATGTGATAAAAAGGATCTTACACTCGTGATTTCATACCATATTTTATGAAACTCGTTTTTGAATATTGCTATTAAGCTCGCCAAAAAGCTATTTAATAGCAACATTCCAAAACTCGTTTCATAAAATGTGGAATGAAATCATCACCAGTGTAAGATCCTATATATAGATCTATATAGAGCGTGGCTACACACCACTAGTGTAAGATCCTATATATATATATCTATATAGAGCGTGGCTACACACCACTAGTGTAAGATCCTATATATATATATATATATATATATCTATATAGAGCGTGGCTACACATCACCAGTGTAAGATCCTATATATATATATATATCTATATAGAGCGTGGCTACACACCACTAGTGTAAGATCCTATATATAGATATATATAGAGCGTGGCTACACACCACTAGTGTAAGATCCTATATATAGAGTGTGGCTACACACCACTAGTGTAAGATCCTTATATAGAGTGTGGCTACACACCACTAGTGTAAGATCCTATATATAGAGTGTGGCTACACACCACTAGTGTAAGATCCTATATATAGAGTGTGGCTACACACCACTAGTGTCAGATCCTATATATAGAGCGTGGCTACACATCACTAGTGTAAGATCCTATATATAGAGTGTGGCTACACACCACTAGTGTAAGATCCTATATATAGAGTGTGGCTACACACCACTAGTGTAAGATCCTATATATAGATATATATAGAGCGTGGCTACACACCACTAGTGTAAGATCCTATATATAGATCTATATAGAGTGTGGCTACACATCACTAGGGTAAGATCCTATATATAGATCTATATAGAGCGTGGCTACACACCACTAGTGTAAGATCCTATATATAGATATATATAGAGCGTGGCTACACACCACTAGTGTAAGATCCTATATATAGATCTATATAGAGCGTGGCTACACACCACTAGAGTAAGATCCTATATATAGATCTATATAGAGTGTGGCTACACACCACCAGTGTAAGATCCTATATATAGATCTATATAGAGTGTGGCTACACATCACTAGGGTAAGATACTATATATAGATCTATATAGAGCGTGGCTACACATCACTAGTGTAAGATCCTATATATAGATCTATATAGAGTGTGGCTACAAACAACTGTGGTAAACAACAAATATTGACAAAAACTGGAACACTTTTGAGAAATATGGCTTAATGGATTAAATGAATTAAATCCTTATTGTACCCGTGGAAGATGTTCGTATCGTCCAGTTTCAAATGCGCAACGACACAGCGAAACTTACTAAATGCTAAACAATGGCTTAGTTTAAACATATTGTATTGTGTGTGTTTTACGTTTATTTATCGTCGCTACCGGTTGCCCAGATGAGCGACGCCTCCTGAAGAGATTAGTCATCTTAGATATTTGGAGGATAGTGCAATGATACAGACAGAGACCCATTCCAGAGTCTCCTCTGGTTCTTTTACGTGCACGATGTAAAGCACCGACACGAGACCTCGGTTTAACGTCCCATCTGAAAGACTGTTAATTTTATTAGGGTCAGACTGGAAATCGAACCTGCGATCCCTGGATTACCAGTCCAGCGTGTTACCACTGGACTACAGATCCATCACAAAACATGTTACACATTAGTTTATACAAATATATTTTAGCTCTATTGTGAAACAAGATATGACAACTTATATTAATCACTCTCGAGACATCATTCGACGAGGGAGAGAGAAGCGAACTCCTGGCCTTTCGCATATGAAGCGAACGCGCTACCACTGCACTATCACGACTTCCACAAATACATACATTACCATATAAATACATAAATATATAAACAAAGACAATGAATTAAGAACTTGAACAGAAGTAATGTACAGGGCATTACAATAGCATGGCATAGCTTCTTTAATATATTACCAAACTGAAGTTAAGCCAAATCTTTATTTCCTACTACATGGGAGATATACATCTTTTAAACCATATTTTATTGCAAATCAATAGTACATTATGTCATACACATAATGATACAATACATAGCATGACAATACAAATGGTTTGGGCCACAAGTTGTATCAACATTAGACAACAGCCCGTACCAGATAGTCAAGCTAACATGTGATTAAATTAAATGATTAAATGACTAAAGATATACATAGAATCAAACAAACAATGCATACAATGCATTCATGAAACACGAAATGATTGCTGTTGATCACTAATGGCATTATATATATTAAGTATAGCCATACACTGCAGTGGTAGATTGTTTCATCTCTTCTGCAACAAGGCACATGGCAGGGGAATCAGGTTGCATATGCGTAAATAGGCAGCAGAATGTAGTCCCAATAACTACTATAGTTCATTTTCTATTAGGTAAAAATGATGGACTTTATTATGAACATTGGTTTGACTACTACATTGTCAATGTATGTTGTATTGGTAATGGCGTCAATAGGTGCTTCTATGAGGGGAAGGGCTAAAATGATTGACCAATTAAAACAATTCCACATCAGTTTGTTGTTTGGGCTTAAAGTCCAAATAAAACAATTCCAAATAAGCTTGTTGTTTGGGTTTAAAGTCCAAATAAAACAATTCCACATAAGTTTGTTGTTGAGGTTTAAAGTCCAAATAAAACAATTCCACATAAGTTTGTTGTTTGGGTTTAAAGTCCAAATAAAACAATTCCACATAAGTTTGTTATTTGGGTTTAAAGTCCAAATAAAACAATTCCACATAAGTTTGTTGTTTGGGTTTAAAGTCGCACCAACATCTTAAGTCATATGGCGACTCTCAATCTATTATTGGTGGAGGAAGATCCAGCACGCCTAACAGGCACCAGAGTAGAACCACCAATATACCAGAAGCCAGCTTGATAGCTTGCTCGCATGAAATTAGTCGACATCCTCAGTGGGATTTGAACATTTTGCGGTAAGGGGTAAGTTGTTTGAGTTCAACAACCGTAACCACCACAGTGACCTCCGCACAGATGTATAAAGGTAGCCTTTCAATTAAACTGTCTATTCACAGACGGATCTGTAGTCCAGTGGTAACACGTTGGACTGGTAATCCAGGGATCGCAGGTTCGATCCCCCGTCTGACCCTAATACAATTAACAGTCTTTCAGATGGGACATAAAACCGAGGTCTCGTGTCGGTGCTTTACACCGTGCACGTAAAAGAACCAGAGGAGACTCTGGAATGGGTCTCTGTCTGTATCATGCACTATCCTCCAAAATCTAAAATGACTAATATCTTCAGGAGGCGTCGCTCATATGGGCAACCGGTAGCGACGATAAATAAACGTAAAACACACACACTGTCTATTCAGTGGTTAACACGTTGGACTGCGAATCCAGGGATCGCAGGTTCGATCCTCCGTCTGGCCAAATCATATTTAAACAGAGGTCCCGTGTAATTTATTTACACCGTGCACTTAAAAGAACCTGAGGAGACTCTGGAATTGGTCTCTGTCTGTATCCTTGCATTATCCTACAAAATTCTAAAATGACTAATCTCTTCAGGAGGCGTCGCTGATATGGGCAACCGGTAGCGACGATAAATAAACGTAAAAACACACAAACTGTCTACTTGTTACCTCTACAGTAACTATAAATAACAAGATTAATAAAGTATTATATATATAAATTAATATGCTCTGAAAGAATCAAACATTGTATTTACCGTGTTTCTGATCTATATGCTCTTCAATACGTTACTTATATATGCTCCTAACAACAACATCAATGACATGACGTGAGTAGGTACAATCGCACTAACAGTTGTTTTAACACATTCGTATTAAAGCGACATTACATCGCAAAAAGCAAATAAAATACATGTTCACGTATTGCTACTGCAAATTCTTCCGAATACATTCCAACACTAACATTGAATCAATAAACAGTGTGTTTGTGGGTTAAAAGTAAGATTTCATATAACGGTCATCCATGCTAATCACGAGGTTAATAATGTCGTTTAGACATAATTTAACTAAGAATAGTCTACAAATAAATAGGCACAAATATGAGATATAACGGTAAATCTGTACTACAAATCGTGTTATTCACTAGTTGTATTACGCATGGATGTTTACATTATTTTGCTATGTCAACAAACCGCGTATACGACGTTTGCTTATTAGTTGAAATACTCAGTATTTGAGGCAAATATTTGGAAACAAATTACACCATATAATATATATAATATAAAATACATTCCGTAGATATTTGTGTTTTCACTGATATAGTGTCGCTTTAATATATACATTGCTTATTATTGCATTCGTAGTAGTTATGCATGCATGTATAGATGTATGGTATGTTATTACCGTGTGCATACTTGCGATAATTGTCTACATCAGTGAACATTAGAGTGACAATACATCGGAATAAAAGATGCAATTTGGTAGCAAGTCGCAAATAGTTATAAATAGTATTTAATTACCAATGAATGTGTGTTTAAAACAATCGCGCTCAGCTGTAGCCGTTACGATTGTGCAATTAGGCAAGGCATTTAAACTCCACCGTACCTCTTCTCTCCCTCGTGGCGATGGATTCCTTCAGAAATGAGGTCTCGAGAGTTATTAATATAAGTTGTAAGAACTTGTGTCGCAATCGAGCTAAACTAAATTTGTATAAGCTAGCTCCAATGTGGTGCAGTCGACAAGATGGTGGGCACACACCGGTAGAGACTGCGTCTTATTGAAACGAATAATTAATGTACTCGCTGGTAAATAGTTTCCATCGGGGTATGAACTACATTGGGCGTGTTTAAAGGTGTGTGAAAGATGAACCTTAAAGGGAAGTTTGGTCCCTCATTTACAACTTGGCTTCGGGTGGGTAGAATGTCTTTTTTCCTTATACTTTTCGTTGTGCAGTATTAAAACTGATTTTCCTGAATAGTAATATATATGTAATTACATGGAGTTTGTTTTATATTCATCGTCACCATTTGGTTTCATAAAATTGTATTTTAAATGTATGCTGGTGGTACGTGGGTATTGTATTTTAAAGGTATGCTGGTGGCAAGTGAGTTTGTATTTTAAAGGTATGCTGGTTGCACGTGAGTTTGTATTTTAAAGGTATGCTGGTGGCACGTGAGTTTGTATTTTAAAGGTATGCTGGTGGCAAGTGAGTTTGTATTTTAAAGGTATGCTGGTTGCACGTGAGTTTGTATTTTAAAGGTATGCTGGTGGCACGTGAGTTTGTATGTTAAAGGTATGCTGGTTGCACGTGAGTTTGTATTTTAAAGGTATGCTGGTGGCACGTGAGTTTGTATTTTAAAGGTATGCTGGTTGCACGTGAGTTTGTATTTTAAAGGTATGCTGGTGGCACGTGAGTTTGTATTTTAAAGGTATGCTGGTGGCACGTGAGTTTGTATTTTATAGGTATGCTGGTGGCTCGTGAGTTTGTATTTTAAAGGTATGCTGGTTGTACGTGAGTTTGTATTTTAAAGGTATGCTGGCGGCACGTGAGTATACTATTATAAATGTTTACCTTATGCCACAATTAAAAGTTAAATGTTTGTTTCCCGACCCTGATTTCTGAAGTCGGTATGGAAGTAGGAAAATAATTATGTTTTCTACAAAAAGGTAACATTTTCATAATTATGATGATAGCGACTGTGTAATAATAAGAAGCAACTGCCAGGCACATCATTGTCAGCACATAATGAAACATATTAAGGCTATAAAATGATGACTAAAATGATGCTTTCAATATTGATGTACATATAAAGTCGGGATTTTAGCGGATCGATCCAGAAATGGGAAACAATCATCTTTTTTGTTATGGCCTTACATCTCAAATTTAAATTCAGAAAACGAAATTGCAGTATATGCGAAGTTCTCGTTTTTTATGACAGCAATGTTAATAAGCATGTTAATAGTGACTTTCATTGCTATCACAATTTTAACATGGACCTTGGATGAGCGACAACAGACAGACTATCTGGGTCAACGTCATATGACGATTAGGTGACTGATAAGCCCCTTTTGGTGGTTGTTTATTCTTCCAGTTTGGTCTAAGTTTGTTAATTATGATACAGTTACCATTATTATAAACTAAGTACCTACATGCATATCCAACTGTCTGTGTCGTGGAAGTCGTGATAGCGCAGTGGATGCGCGTTCGCTTCAGGTGCGAATGGTCCGAGTTCGAGCCCCGCGGGAGGCGTTACGAGTGTGCCATTAGGCAAGGCATTTAGATTCCGCGTTGCCTCTTCTCTCTACCTCCGTGAATTCCATCAGGAATGACGTCTCGGGAGTGATTTATATAAGATGAAAGAACTTGTCTGCAATCTCGCTAAAATTAATTTGTATAAATTAACTGTCTTACGTCTTAGTTGCATACACTAATGTTTCACGGTGCATTTAATCGGGTATTATGAGTATATTAACAGTGTTCTGTCGTGTGTGAGAGCGACAGTTTTACAATACGGTGAACAAAGTATGCCTTGCATACACTCATGTGTTCTAGTATTTGGATATAAATTGGTACAAAAAATTAGTATAAAATACTGACACAGCACATTTTGTCAGTCATTAATATCAATTTCACGCGGTTCGACAGTATAGCGTGAAATATTTGTCTTACGCGTAACGTGTTCATTACAGTGGTATTGGTCATTACTGTGCACGAAATTGTCGTGAGATTTTATGTATTGAAGAAAATTGTAAATGTGTAGGGAGTCATTCTACCGGACAACTGCGTATAGGTTACATCGATCGGTTTCTTTAGCCAAAATTTCGTACTTGTATAAGAAAGTGTGTGTTTGGGTCATATGTATAATTTATCTTTAAATGGATTATAATATATCGGTTTAAATGTTAGCAGTCATACATTGCGTGTTTAAAAGAAATGATATGTAACTGTTCTTCTATTGGATATTAGCTATGTGTAAATCCATGTTATGTTTGCAAAATTATATACCATACATCCGCAAGGAATGAGGCCCGACATTCAGGCGAACCAACATATGATGCTTTAATCGCATCAAATAACAGACAAACGGGCACAGGTTTCCAGAGTATTTTCTGATTTTATATCATGTTTATCTCTGGTTTTTCCTGGGCGAGTCGGTTCGCGTTAGGTCATGTTTGTGGCATCAAACGAGTTTATGCTATATATATATATATATATATGCAGTGTGTTGTGTAACACAATTGGTAACTACACTTGTACCATAGTGTTTCATAATCCGGCTGCATTGTATCTCAATAAACGGTCGTCTGGTATTGCCGCTAGTCTGGTATTGCAGTTTGGTGTTGCGTTATTATTTGTAATGTATAGTGTAGAAAAGACCTCGCTATCCTGCTGTATTCTCCATAGTCAGACATCATAATCATGTTCATATGATGACTATCGTATGTCATTCTAAACGTTATCTGATAATGATTAGGGTTTTTTTGCTGTTAATGAATGGTGTTTGTGCAATGTATATTAAGGGGATATGCCCTCTCACATGTGCTAGATATTGACCCAAAACAAAATCTTTGAAAATAAACAACACAACGCACTGTCACCATTTTATTAAATGAAATAGAAACTTGAGATAGAAACCGTCTGGTTAACTAATGACTCTCTATAACATTCGACTATGTATGTATTGTTTTTGTATATCGACCATAAGGAATGAACAGTCTATAGCAATGTTTTATCCAATTATGATGAGGGTAATTGTCTAGGTATTTTAAGACTGATGTGTATATAATCTAGCAGAAGTAGCACAATCCCTGATAACATGCTTGACCTTGGTTTGTTTTGATCGCGAAATTATGTGACACATTCTTTGGAGGGCAAAACAGTTACCATATATACAACCAATCTTGAAAAAACTCCTAGAACATGTAGACAGCATATCTCTGTAAAATATTGACATAAACTGATCATTCATTATAGTCGATATGGATCTCAATAAATAATATATTGTTTTAGATATTCATTAATTAACCATACCTTTTCAAACTCACGTTTCTATTTGTTCATTAATTAACCACATATTTTATCTCAAATTTATATTTCTAAACATCGTACACGTATTTGGGCCAATTAAATAGTTATATTCATGAAAAAGGAAATATGGAGACTGCGCTTTAGTTCTATAATATCAAAGTAGTTGTCTTGGGTCAGTGTCTCACGCATTGTAGAAGCTATGCCCCTTAATACGCCATAATACCAATAGTGTGCACATCTAGAAGTTACACACACGTAATACCAATTAGACCTGGGTTCCATCCTCGGTCCGGGAAGTATGTGAAATGGTACGGTGGTCGCCAGATCGGACAGGTGGGTTTTCTCCGTGTACTTCGGTTTCCTCCCACACGAATGGCCACATTTACGCTTTCATCCGCGCCAACGATAGTGATTAATAAAAGTTGTTAAAGCTTGTTACGCAATCGTTGTAAAATAACTAAGCTTAAAACAAAATACGTCTTAATAACAATAGTGCCCAAATCTTAAAAGATATGCCCCCTTAATACGTATCAATAACAATATTGGAACCAACATCTCTACTGATCAATGGAACTTGGCGTGTCCAGACTCCAAGTGCCGTCATATATTTAAACCATATGTAGTAATCGTGGAAGTCGTGATAGCGCAGTGGTAGGGCGTTCGCTTCAGGTGAGAACTGCCCGGAGTTCGAGCGCCAGCTGGAGCCGTTACGATTGTGTCCTTATGCAAGACATTTAAATTCCACATTGACTCCTTTCGCTCACTCGTGGCGATGGATTACACCAGGAATGAGGTCTCAAGAGCGATTAATATAAATTGTAAGAAATTGTTTCCCAATCGAGCTAAAATAAATTTGTATACACTAAGGTAACCGTGATATGCATTAAGTAGATAAGTATTTGTGTTTATTTCAATCCATGCATGTTTCTTCAGCAACAATGATATGTACATTATTATATCACCCAATTGACCTTGACCTTTAGCATGCAATAATTTTATTTCATCCACTACATTTCGGGTGTTGCGTGTCATCGGTGGTGCTGATTCATCCGTCTCAGTTACCCAGTATGTGCATGCACTTATCCAGAATGCACTTCATTGATGCGTGTATTTAAGGATTAGGGACACTTGTACTGAGTGGTAGAAATTCACCATTACTCATCAGTCACTTAATTTCAACAATACTGTGTCGTATTCGTATAACTCATAGGCAGATCAAATGTGTGTTTTACGTTTATTTATCCTCTCTACCGGTTGTCCATATGAGCGACGCCTCCTGAAGAGATTAGTCATTTTTACAATTACTGATGAGTCACTTCTTTTTAACAATATACTGTGTCTTATTCGTATATCTCATCAAATGGGCAGATCAATTGTGTGTTTTACGTTTATGTATCCTCGCTACCGGTTCTCCATATGAGCGACGCCTCCTGAAGAGATTAGTCATTTTTACAATTACTGATGAGTCACTTCTTTTTAACAATATACTGTGTCTTATTCGTATAACTCATAGACAGATCAAGTGTGCGTTTTACGTTTATTTATCGTCGCTACCGGTTGTCCATATGAGCGACGCCTCCTGAAGAGATTAGTCATTTTAGATTTTTGGAGGATAGTGCAATGATACAGATAGAGATCCATTCCAGAGTCTCCTCTGATTCGTTTACGTGCACGGTGTAAAGCACCGACACTGAACCTCGGTTTAAAGTCCGATATGAAAGACTGTTAATTTTATTATGGTCATACTGAGGATCGAACATGCGATCCCTGGATTGCCAGTGTTAATCACTGGACTATAGATCCATCTGGTGGGCAGATCAACCTACGGTATACCTGTATGCATACAACCATTCATTGTATATGCATACTGACAGTGCACAAGCGTTGAACTGTGGGGCCATGTTTCACACTGCACTAACCACAACAAATAATTTAGTCCAAATCGTCTTACGGAGGTTGGTGGACCTGGAGCCTGTGCAGGAAAGGTATTGTTAGGTAAACTGCCTGTCCCTCAAATGGGAATCCGGTAGCGACGTTAACTAAACTTAATTTAAAACAATAGTCCAAGTCAGTTTAGGCCTGGTTCACAAAACGTCCATATCTGAGATATGTCGCAATTCAGAAGTAACGGTGCACGCTATTGGCTGTCTATTTTAAGAACCAATCCCATTACCCCATACAACCGGCTTACATGCACTAGCTATGAGAATCTAGCCCCTGAATCTATACAATAATGTTCTTAAATTAAGCAACTACATGTATGCATTTTGAAACTGTTCCGATGGAGGTCACCGACGGGCACTTTAATATGGCATGGGCTCATAATGATTTCCAACGCATATTAAACAAGTCTTCGTCGAAATAGTATAGGGAGTATTAACGTTTCCAGTGGACGTGTGACACCCACTGAAAGAATTGCTTCCGGGTCGTTGTACACTAGAAAGTAGTTTTGCAAACAAGCAGATTATACTGTTGATGATGTTTTATTATGGAGCCAGAGACTGTTTGCATTTCTTATTGTGATTACGGTGCATATGCGACATTTGTGTTACTAAGGAGACGTGTAATGAATTTTATTTTAGTACTACTTCCTCTGGTGCATGGGTGAGTGGACAGCCCTATGATCCATACGTATTCAATTAATGAACCGGTGTGACATGGTGGAACATTGCCAAGGTAATGCGTCGACTTGGTATTAACGTCAAGCCGAGGCCCGGGAGAACTGCGTGTGTTAGAAGTTGAATTTTGTTTTGAACTGAGAATTTGACTGTGACAGAATACAACGAAAAGGGATACATTATTTTTATTTTATAATTTATTTTATTATTGCATAGTTAAATAAGTGTACATGGCTATTTATTTTCTGAAATCGGTGTCATTTTGGAATCGTTTTTAGTACGAAACGTCTTTTAAAGAATACACGATTTTCCTGATCATACTGACAAACCAGTAGCTACGATAAATAAATGTAAAACAGACACGCAATTACGTTTGTTTTGTTATTGGTCCACTGTTGGCATGAATCTTGATTATCGGATGCACGCATTGCTATATTGACCCAGAGAACTTTATATGAACCCAGCAATACCGCCGACTAATGGTTTTACTATTTTGTTCATGTCACGTCAGCGAATATACATAATCAGAATCGAACGGTACGTATAAATAAGAGGCTTTGTTAATAGTTATAAAAATTCAAGATGGCCGATATTTCAGTTATGTTACGTAATCATGTGTATATATAATGCAACTGTTAGAATACCATGCATATATAACAGCTACTAATTGATAATTAAACTACATAATATATGATATATCAGATAAATATTACATGTATTTACACATACATATAAATATAAATGGCTGTGGGAGCTCATTTGTATAAAATGTATGCTTTATGTTTGCACTGTTCGCTAACTGTATATAATATGTATGTATGTCCTCATGGGCTTGACAGCCTATTGGGATTTAATAAAATAAACTGTCAAACTATGATATAGTGAATTACAGAGAACAGCGAGAAAAGATATTTTCGTACAAATCAAATAGTTAAACAATTACTACATGTGTGAACAGTAAATGAATAATAAGTTAATTGTGACAACATTATGGTCACCCTATCCGTGGGCCTCATGTTTTGAGTCTATATTTAATAGACAAATACATTATCTGACGTTAGTTTCACAACAGACAGGAATGAAAACCGATACCGTTACAGAGAAGTTACATAGTTTTATAAAAGATTTCTGAAAGAACTAATAAAACGTACTTATAGTGTGCAAATCTTCTCTTATTTCCTCAATCTATATAAGTATGGAGCACAGTGGCATACGGTCGGTTCAAAGGCTCGCCCAGAGCTTGTGTTGTATTTTTGCTATCTTGCCGACTCAAAAATAACATTTATCTTATCTTTAGTTCTATATGAAGAAAACAATATTGGTATATTTAAAAAGAAAAGTTATTTTCAATGGTTACTTAATATCAACTTGTAATTCAAAAACAACTCCAGACAAGTTTTACTTTGGACTTATATAGTTCAACTTAGAGTTGCAATCCCATAATTGTAAAACACAATTATACAATTAACTCATCTCAATTGCCTGCAGATCAAACTCAAATAAATGTGTCGAAACTAAGACTTAATGGCTCTGTTTAGTTTAATCATAGATTTTATTCTTTATTTACGTCTCATATTTTATTGCTGGATTCGTTATATATATACATGTGAATACAAAACACGACATATTAAAGAAGGGCAAACGGGCCGAGCCACAAGTTCTAGCAACATAAGTTACGGCCCTTATGGGCTCTGTTCAGTACTACCTTATTGGGAAACTCGTCACTGCTGTCTGCAAACAGGATGCGTTTGATCTATCTATATTCCCGATCCAAGCGTAGTTCACAAGTACATTTTCAGGAATACCGTCTCAAGAAACTGTTTATTGGTACGAAATTATTCGGTTATACTATCTCGAAAATTGTTCACTGTTATCTCACCTGGAACTAAACCGGAAACTATATGTTCTGTTGTTTTGCGATGTTTGGAATACGTCGTTTCTTATCATTAAGCGTTATCCAAAGTACACCGTATACGCCCTTCTATACAAAATGACATCATTTCCTGTCATCAAAGTAATATAATAATGTATATCAAAATGTCACTTTGATACTACAAAGCCACTCCCACGACATTTACATAATGAATAAACATGTACCTGGAACTCCTCCCGTTTCTGATGCTGAAACAGATCCATTTTCATCCACATAAACACAACAAATATTGGCCGATGAATGCGATGAAGACATTACTAAACGCACCCCACTTAGTTCAATGACAGTCCTGTCTGTCCTCAATGCATTACACAATTATCCGAGATATGAAATCAGATGACCTGAAACACTGGCCTAGATACTTATGTTCACTCCTGTAGATATCTCCTTATTGACCTGAATATCCATGATATAAACCGACATTGTAAACTGTTTCCACTGCGCATGTCCGCCACATAGCGACAGCAGAAGCTCTGTGCATTACCCGTGGATTATTCCAATATTGCTGGTCACGTGACAAAGTTGTTTTACCCACACATACCTACATACTATGCTGTTAGCTACGCTGCTAGAAATCTGCACAGCGTCTACAGAAATATATTGTGTAAACGATATCCTTTGCAGTATATATCATATATAAATATATATATATATATATATTATATATATATATATATTATATATATATAATATATATTTTTATATTTATATATGTATTGTATTGGGTTTTTGGACAGGTTATATGCCAAGGTAAGGACTCAAATATATAGTATGGGGTTTTTTGGACAGGGTTATATGCCATGTAAGGACTCAAATATATATGTATTGGGTTTTGACAGGGTTATATGCCAAGGTAAGGACTCAAATATATATGTATTGGGTTTTTGGACAGGGTTATATGCCAAGGTAAGGACTCAAATATATATGTATTGGGTTTTTGGACAGGGTTATATGCCAAGGTAAGGACTCAAATATATATGTATTGGGTTTTTGGACAGGGTTATATGCCAAGGTAAGGACTCAAATATATATGTATTGGGTTTTTGGACAGGGTTATATGCCAAGGTAAGGACTCAACTATATATGTATTGGGTTTTTTGGACAGGGTTATATGCCAAGGTAAGGACTCAAATATATATGTATTGGGTTTTCTATAATAGTACATCGCAGTTTCACATTATATATATTCCCAATCGGTTTCAAAGTCATCCGGGCCCTTTTCATTGCAATTGACGTCACGTGACGTGTTTTATTAAGGATCATTTATATCCATCAGTTATATCAATGTTATGAAACCTGTTGGCAAATATTAAATTTAGAAATGATGTGAAATTGGATTTATTTTAAAATAAATGTATCCCTATGCGTGAATTTGAGATATTTACTATACTTTTATAATTATATCCAACATCCAACTCAATCAATACTAATTAAGTTGTGATGGCGCAGTAGTGTTTTTCTTCAGGTGCGAAAAGCCCGGCGTTCGAGCCCCCCTGGATCCGTTACGAGTACGCCCTTTCCAAGTTGCCTCTTCTCTCTCCCACGTGGCGATGGATTCCATCAGGAATGAGGTCTCGAGAGTGATTAATATGGAACTTGTTTCGCAATCGAGCTAAAGTAAATTTGCATAAACTAATGCAAATTAAGTTGATTTTAGTTTTCTGATTTCGATTTACAGTGGAAAACTAGTAAAAGTTAAAAATAATTTTGACCCAATTTTCATTTCAACATTCGTCTATTTATAGATACTATCTGTAATATGCACTGCGTAGTTATTCTACATGCATGTCTTGAATTTCGACCAAGTACAGTGTAAACGTGAATCGCGGTCTGTTAATGATGCTATAATAAAATATTAATTGGAGTTTTGCTGTTTAATTAAAAGAAAATTGCTTGTACATGTTATACATATTGCATGAGGCAATTAAACTTACAATTCTGAGATTCCCCATGGCCTGCTTAATTGTGTTCTGAGTAATTCAATACAATACAGTCAAACCTGTCTTAGGCAGCCAGCCGAGGGAAGCACAGAAAATGGATGCTTAGTGTATGTGGCTGCTTAATAGAGGTTAAATTTATAATAACATATTGGAAACTGGGTGCTTAATACAGGTTTGCTGCTTAAGCGAGACGACCACTAACACAGGTTTGATTGTACATGGCTGGTATCCGAGATATGCTAAGCACATCCTTTTGACCTGAAATATGTATGTGACCTGGGTGACATTGCATGTTTCTGTTTTGCTTGTACAAAACAGTGATATTGAATTTGTACTGTGGAAGTCGTGATAGCGCAGTGGATGCGCGTTCGCTTTGGTGCGAAAGGTCCGGAGTTCCAGCCCCGCTGGAGCCGTTACGATTGTGCCATTACGCAAGGCATTTAAATTCCACGTTGCCTCTTCTCTCTTCCTCGTGGCGATGGATTCTATCAGGAATGTGGTTTCGAGAGTGATTAATATAAGTTGTAAGAACTTGTTTCGCAATCTCGCTAACATAGATTGGTATAAACTAATGTGTACTGGAATGAGCCGTGTATTAGCTAGTTCCTTCATTGTACATTAAGGGGATATGACTTCGAAAGATGTGCTACATATTGGCCCTAAACAAATACTTTTAAAATTAACAATAAAAGGCACTGTAACCACACTGCTTTTTTATTAAACTAAATAGCCCAACTACGATGCTTAACAAACTTGAGATTGAAATGGTATCGTTAATTGATGCATATATTACTGTATGTACCCCATGTCGAAAATAAGAAATAAACAGTACATGTCAATATTTTACACAGTTCACCTATGTGCCAATATCTAACGGTTCTTTGAGTATTAATTGTGTAAATATGCTATGCAGACGGAACACAGTCACTGAATACATATTTGACCTTGGTTTGATTTGGTCGCGAAATTAAGTGACACATTATTCGGAGGGAAAACAAGTTACCATGAATACAATCAATCTTGAACAAATCTCATAGAAGCACTGGATATTGAGCCATAGCAGAACTGTGTAAAAAAACTTTCTAGTTGTATTGTCCCAGTGTAGGACATCAAGAAGCATAGTTACAGGGATTTTTGTGTTCTTTATTTTCAAAGAATTCGTTATAGGTCGATATTTTAGAAGCCATAGCCGCTTAATTAGAAACACATATTGTGTATTAAGTTAATACTATTAAAGCAGCATTACATCGTATGAAATAAAATAACATTGAAAAATTCAATGTTTACGTATGGGTAGCAATGCTGCTACACATTATACTTTGTATGCTTATGTTCATTTGGTAAACAGTGTTTTTTTGCGATAAAACAAACTCGAAACCGAAAGTAGGACTTTCCGATTCGATCGGTCACGCACTTGTTTACAACCGGAACGCATCGTACGCACTTGTTTACATTCGGAATGCATCGTCCCTATTTGTCCCATGTTGTCTTTTTTAATTAAATTACTTGATATGTTGATTCATAACTCTGTTAGCTAAGTCTTTTAGTGTCATTTCTACATCCCCGCGAGGGGTTCCACATTAGAGGAAGATATATAGATAGTCTTTCATGTTCAAAATATATATGTTGCTTTCTACATCCTCTGTTGTTTCACGCATGCGCGCTGTACGTGTTTACATTTCGTGTGTTGATAAACAAATTCGCGTATACGACGGTTTAAATTTATTGGAATTTTATCGTTTCTGAGCGACTATTTCGATTTGTGTAAACATACACACATTAGTATTTATATTTTACGCAAAACATCCTTTATTACGATGTAATGCTGCTTTAACTAGATAACAGCAATGTGCATTAATTTGATACAAGCACTGTGCATTAACTTGAACAACGAAGCAAATAAACAGTACACTTATAGGAAAACTCATAATTCTGACCTTTCAAATAAAGCCATAACCAATGACCTTAGAGTTGACATTTCAAGGTCAAATCAATGTCAAGGTTTTGCGTTAAATAGCAGCGTGGGTTTTTGCTATCCTCTCGTTTCTATGTGTAATACTCTTGTTCCGTTACGTTATATGATTCGGGTTTTACGCCTGCATCAGCACCATTTTGGGCTATATCGCCGGCGGGCAGTTTAACTAACAACACCTTTCCTGGACAGGCTCCAGCGGTTAACCAGTACTTGGGTGCACCAACCTCCGTAAGAAACTGCCAACTTTTTCATATAAATGAGACACGGCCTGAGCGGGGCTCGAACCCGTGACCATCAGTGATGATAGGTTACAGTGGTATACAAGTCAGCGACCTTAGTAGTACACCCATCTCTTTACTTGTTGTGTATACGCGTCACTATAGAGTCTATTGATGACGTATCGCGCAACTACCGATCTCTTTACTTGTTGTGTATACGCGTCACTATAGAGCCTATTGATGACGTATCGCTCAACTACCGAGCTCTTTGCTTTTTTGGTAACGCGTCACTATAGAGCCTATTGATGACGTATCGCGCAACTACCGATCTCTTTACTTGTTGTGTATACGCGTCACTATAGAGCCTATTGATGACGTATCGCGCAACTACCGAGCTCTTTACTTGTTTGGTATACCCGTCACTATAGAGCCTATTGATAATAGCTTTATAAATAGCGATCGCCTACCATTCTATAAATATAGACTACGAACCGATCCATAAATAACGATTACGAACGCTTCTATAAATATAGACCGATTAGAACGGACTTAGTCCTCAATCGTCTCATAAGCTTCACGAACTTCAACCATGCTGTCAACGGGTAAGTTCATTATATTATTCAAACTCGGCGTACGTTTTTATCGAGTAAGAAATCCTAATTATACGCAAACTTAACCTATGTACTTTAGCGAAAATGAATAATATATATCTTATCTCGTTACGTATAATTCCATAAAAACGCGATAAATTATTAATAATCCGTAATGTACGTTTTAGAGGGCGATGGATTCCATCAGGAATGAGATATCCAGAGCGATAAGTCGTAAGAACTTGTTTCGCGATCGAGCAAATATAAATTTGTAATAAAATAATATTATCCATCCAATATGAGACGCGGGATGGAACGATTAATATAAATGTCTAATACACGGTGTTCCATGCCCGTCTTCAAGACACGGAGCACAGCTACAACCGCACGATACATCTCAGTTTAGGCACCTCACCCAACACCATCAGTACAGAAAATGAAGGCGAAAGCCGTTTGCAACAGTATTTACTACAAAATCCGTCATTAGTGTCATGGAATGCCATACAAATACTTAAGCATCGAGAAAACAGCATGACACCAAACACTGACACAGGTAATTATAAATAGCTCGAGTCCAATTGTTTCATGATTCTAAACAAATCGAAGTAATTAATACGTTTACATATCACGGTTGCTTTCACCTGTCAATGCCAGCCGTTAAAAGCTAAAGGTAAGACGGGTTAATTACCCAACAACATTTCTCTAAGCTACAACTAGCGGATTAACTGATAAGCCCGGAGTGCGTACATAACTTAATCGGGAGGTCATCCTCAGCTAATTGGTCCTAATTGATGCGGAGATATCCCAATGATGTTGAAGACAGGGCTTGCTTCATATTTTATTAACACCCAAACAAGATTGTCTTTAAGACGTATCTGCAAATAATTAAAATCGCTTTCGTTCGCTAAATGTATGCGTACTTGCCGTGGGGAATTCTTGTAATCACTGCCTACCTGCCCGTCCGTCCGTCCGTCCGTCCGTCCGTCCGTCTGGAGGTCTGTCTGTCGATGGAGCATCTTCTGCCTTGTACACTGTCCTCCAAAACAACGGCTTTGATGTTTTCATGATGGATATGTAATGGTCATTTAGCGTGCATATGTCGCATTATGCGCGAAACAGAATTATAAGATGTACATGTATGTAAATGCTGTATGTAGGCCTACAGCGGTACTCAAATCAATCTAAAAACAGCAACAATTATGGGGCGACGTTTCGCTATTTCTTTAGTATTTATACGGATATCCATAATTCGATTATTAGATATAGGGGTAGCGCCGCGTACGATCTATGCTGTTTATAATGGAGCTAAAAGACTTGGCCTACGAATCTGACGTCATCAATTTTTCGGATCGGCGTTAGAGCGTAGAAATCTGTATAATTCGACGTAGCTCGGCGAGACCTATCCGACGATATCTTTCCTTTATTTATACGGCCAGTAGTTTTCGAGATATCGCGGTTTAAAGAATTTATATATCATTAAAGTCCCAATAATGAAAATGAAAAAAATATTTAAACGTAACTATACATTAGTTCTAATATACGCGTATCGACGTCACGAGTCCGACGCTACCCTTCATTTTGATCTATCATTAGTCGATATATCTATAATACTGATTATCTCCCTTTAATCGTAACTAAGTTTGAAGAAAAATGAACTTTCGAGGAAACTGGCCTTGTTTGGTATCGTCGGAAAGATCTCGAAGAGACAATGACGAATCCGCGACTCAATTAATGGTCAGACCTCATACCGGAAGTAGTGATCCGAAAAACCGGAAGTACCGATATAAATTCGTTATATAAGCTTTATTATAGGTCCTATCTATCCGGGGATTTCGATAATCGTACTAAACGATTATACGTTCCGAGCCTACGATTTTCAAAATGGAGGATATAAATGGCGGGAAAACACTATCTCGCTTATTAACGGTCCATTCGACTCGGGGTGTGTTGATCCATTTTTGTCCGTATCTACCTTTAATTCTAATTACGTAGCTAATGTCCGTACACAATTACCTCCCTCTACACATTCTCATTATACCGATAAAATGATTATATTACTACAAGATATACACACTATCTCACCATATCTACATATATTACACCAATATAAATCCACTATCTCACCATATATACATACATTACTAATAGATATATACACTATCTCATTATATCTACATTCATTACTACAAGATCTACACACTATTTCACCATATATACATTCATTACTACAAGATCTACACACTATAACACCATATCTACGTACATTATTACAAGATATATCAACTATCTCACCATATTTACATACATTACTACAAGACATACACACTATCTCACCATATCTACATACATTACTACAAGATATACACACTATCTCACCATATCTACGTACATTACTACAAGATATACACACTGTCTCACCATATCTACATACATTACTACAAGATATACACACTATCTCACCATATCTACATACATTACTACAAGATATACACACTATCTCACCATATCTACATACATTACTACAAGATATACACACTATCTCACCATATATACATACATTGCTACTAAATATACACACTATCTCACCAAATCTACATACATTACTACAAGATATATCCACTATCTCACCATATTTACGTACATTACTACAAGATATACACAGTATCTCACCATATCTACATACATTACTACAAGATATACACAGTATCTCACCATATATACATACATTACTACAAGATATACACACTATCTCACCATATCTACATACATTACTACAAGATATACACACTATCTCACCATATCTACATACATTACTACAATATATATACACTATCTCACCATATCTACGTACATTACTACAAGATATACACTATCTCACCATATCTACATACATTACTACAATATATACACACTATATCACCATATCTACATACATTACTACAAGATATATCCACTATCTCACCATATCTACATACATTACTACAAGATCTACACACTATCTCACCATATATACATACATTGCTACTAAATATACACACTATCTCACCAAATCTACATACATTACTACAAGATATTCCACTATCTCACAATATGTACGTACATTACTACAAGATATACACACTATGTCACCATATCTACAAACATTGCTACAAGATCTACACGCTGTCTCACCATATCTACATACATTCCTACAAGATATATCCACTATCTCACCATATTTACATACATTACTACAATATCTACACACTGTCTCACCATATCTACATACATTACTACAAGATATACACACTATATCACCATATCTACATACATTACTACAAGATATACACACTATCTCACCATATCTATATATATAGTACTATATTATATATCCACTATCTCACCATATCTACATACATTACTAAAATATATATACACTATCTCACCATATCTACATCCATTACTACAAGATATACAAACTATTTCACCATATATACATTCATTACCACAAGATATACACACTATATCACCATATCTACATATATTACAACAAGATATACACACTATCACACCATAACTACATATATTACAACAATATAAATCCACTATCTCACCATATTTACATACATTACTACAAGATATACACACTATCGCACCATATCTACATACATTACTACAATAACTACACACTGTCTCACCATATCTGCGTACATTACTACAAGATATACACACTATCTCAACATATCTACGTACATTACTACAAGATATACACACTACCTCACCATATCTACGTATATTACACCAATATAAATCCACTATCTCACCATATCTACGTACATTACACCAATATAAATCCACTATCTCACCATATCTACGTACATTACTAACAGATATATACACTATCTCACTATATCTACATTCATTACTACAAGATATACACACTATTTCACCATATATACGTTCATTACTACAAGATATACACACTGTCTCACCATATCTGCGTACATTACTACAAGATATACACACTATCTCAACATATCTACGTACATTACTACAAGATATACACACTATCTCACCATATCTACGTATATTACACCAATATAAATCCACTATCTCACCAAATCTACGTACATTACTAATAGATATATACACTATCTCACTATATCTACATTCATTACTACAAGATATACACACTATTTCACCATATATACGTTCATTACTACAAGATATACACGCTATCTCACCATATCTACATTCATTACTACTAGATCTACACACTATATCACCATATATACGTTCATTACTACAAGATATACACGCTATCTCACCATATTTACATACATTACTACAATAACTACACACTGTCTCACCATATATACATACATTGCTACTAAATATACACACTATCTCACCAAATCTACATACATTACTACAAGATATATCCACTATCTCACAATATGTACGTACATTACTACAAGATATACACACTATGTCACCATATCTACAAACATTGCTACAAGATCTACACGCTGTCTCACCATATCTACATACATTCCTACAAGATATATCCACTATCTCACCATATTTACATACATTACTACAAGACATACACAGTATCTCACCATATCTACATACATTACTACAAGATATACACACTATCACACCATATCAACGTACATTACTACAATAACTATACACTGTCTCACCAAATATACATACATTACTACAAGATATACACACTATCTCACCATATCTACATACAGTACTACAAGATATACACACTATCTCACCATATCTAAGTACATTACTACAAGATATACATACAATCTCACTATATATACGTACATTACTACAAGATATACACACTGTCTCACCATATCTACATACATTACTACAATATATACACACTATATCACCATATCTACATATATTACAACAATATATATCCACTATCTCACCATATCTACATACATTTCTACAAGATATACACACTGTCTCACCATATATACATACATTGCTACTAAATATACACACTATCTCACCAAATATACATACATTACTACAAGATATATCCACTATCTCACCATATTTACGTACATTACTACAAGATATACACAGTATCTCACCATATCTGACTTTAATGATATATAAATTCTTTAAACCGCGATATCTCGAAAACTACTGGCCGTATAAATAAAGGAAAGATATCGTCGGATAGGTCTCGCCGAGCTACGTCGAATTATACAGATTTCTAAGCTCTAACGCCGATCCGAAAAATTGATGACGTCAGATTCGTAGGCCAAGTCTTTTAGCTCCATTATAAACAGCATAGATCGTACGCGGCGCTACCCCTATATCTAATAATCGAATTATGGATATCCGTATAAATACTAAAGAAATAGCCAAACGTCGCCCCATAATTGTTGCTGTTTTTAGATTGATTTGAGTACCGCTGTAGGCCTACATACAGCATTTACATACAAGTACATCTTATTATTCTGTTTCGCGCGTAATGCGACATATGCACGCTAAATGACCATTACATATCCATCATGAAAACATCAAAGCCGTTGTTTTGGAGGACAGTGTACAAGGCAGAAGATGCTCCATCGACAGACAGACCTCCAGACGGACGGACGGACGGACGGGCAGGTAGGCAGTGATTACAAGAATTCCCCACCACAAGTACGCATACATTTAGCGAACGAAAGCGATTTTAATTATTTGCAGATACGTCTTAAAGACAATCTTGTTTGGGTGTTAATAAACTATGAAGCAAGCCCTGTCTTCAACATCATTGGGATATCTCCGCATCAATTAGGACCAATTAGCTGAGGATGACCTCCCGATTAAGTTATGTACGCACTCCGGGCTTATCAGTTAATCCGCTAGTTGTAGCTTAGAGAAATGTTGTTGGGTAATTAACCCGTCTTACCTTTAGCTTTTAACTGCTGGCATTGACAGGTGAAAGCAACCGTGATATGTAAACGTATTAATTACTTTGATTTGTTTAGAATCATGAAACAATTGGACTCGAGCTATTTATAATTACCTGTGTCAGTGTTTGGTTTCATGCTGTTTTCTCGATGCTTAAGTATTTGTATGGCATTCCATGACACTAATGACGGATTTTGTAGTAAATACTGTTGCAAACGGCTTTCGCCTTCATTTTCTGTACTGATGGTGTTGGGTGAGGTGCCTAAACTGAGATGTATCGTGCGGTTGTAGCTGTGCTCCGTGTCTTGAAGACGGGCATGGAACACCGTGTATTAGACATTTATATTAATCGTTCCATCCCGCGTCTCATATTGGATGGATAATATTATTTTATTACAAATTTATATTTGCTCGATCGCGAACCAAGTTCTTACGACTTATCGCTCTGGATATCTCATTCCTGATGGAATCCATCGCCCTCTAAAACGTACATTACGGATTATTAATAATTTATCGCGTTTTTATGGAATTATACGTAACGAGATAAGATATATATTATTCATTTTCGCTAAAGTACATAGGTTAAGTTTGCGTATAATTATGATTTCTTACTCGATAAAAACGTACGCCGAGTTTGAATAATATAATGAACTTACCCGTTGACAGCATGGTTGAAGTTCGTGAAGCTTATGAGACGATTGAGGACTAAGTCCGTTCTAATCGGTCTATATTTATAGAAGCGTTCGTAATCGTTATTTATGGATCGGTTCGTAGTCTATATTTATAGAATGGTAGGCGATCGCTATTTATAAAGCTATTATCAATAGGCTCTATAGTGACGGGTATACCAAACAAGTAAAGAGCTCGGTAGTTGCGCGATACGTCATCAATAGGCTCTATAGTGACGCGTATACACAACAAGTAAAGAGATCGGTAGTTGCGCGATACGTCATCAATAGGCTCTATAGTGACGCGTTACCAAAAAAGCAAAGAGCTCGGTAGTTGAGCGATACGTCATCAATAGGCTCTATAGTGACGCGTATACACAACAAGTAAAGAGATCGGTAGTTGCGCGATACGTCATCAATAGACTCTATAGTGACGCGTATACACAACAAGTAAAGAGATGGGTGTACTACTGACCTTAACCACTCGACCACAGAGGCGGACTGTTCCGTTACGATATTAGAGATACACAGCTTCACAATCTTTCCAGTATTATAATTGTAAATATTGCATTTCCTTAATTGTGATTTATATTTACAGTTTGTGTCTAGAATTATACTCCATCTATGGCACAGTGTATAATCAAATGAATGTATTTAGATTTCATGCTACAGACGTCCTCGAGCAAAATAGCAAAATTGATTCATTCACAGTGCAAACAAAATGTCATCGTCCTTTAGCTTAAACTCAAGCTGTACGGAATTAATCGATAGACACGTGGTCAGTGACTTCTGTTCATCTCACAGAAGGTCCTTTGTTTCGAAAGGAAAGTCGACTTCTAAGCCGTTGTCAAGGTTAATCGAACAGTTGGCAGAGAACTTCGCTACGATTGTCAACAGTGAAAGTGTCATGTCCCGATAGCTCTTTGTAGGATTCTTGACAGTCGTCATTGTGTGTGCTCTTATAGCCCTGAGGTTATAAAACTTTTCTCAGATCTCAATCTCAAGTGATCTGATTGGTTGATTCGGAGTGTTACTGTCAGTTGAACCAATCAGAGGATTGAGACTGAGTTTTGAGATTGAAGAAAAGTGCTATAATCTCCAGGCCTGGTTTCCAGTCATGCATAGTCTGTCATATGGGACGTTAAATTGAGGCATCGTGTCGGTGCTTTACACCGTGCACATAAAAGAACCAGAGGAGACTCTGGAATGGGTCTCTGTCTGTATCATTGCACTATCCTCCAAAATCTAAAATAACTAATCTCTTCAGGAGACGTCGCTCATATGGGCAACCGGTAGCGACGATAAATAAACGTAAAACACACACATGTCATGCATATTGAGATAATGCTTTCGGAATCAATCGGTCAGTGTCGTAACCTATGGCATCATTTAAACGTGGCATTCTATGTAGCGAATGGTTTGTTTGTTAGTTAGTTAGTTTGTTTGTTTGTTTGTTTGTTTGTTGTTTGTTTGTTTCCGGCGGGTAGTTTACCTAACAACACCTTTATTTGGCAGGCTCCAGCGGTTAACAATGGTACTTGATGCACAAACCTCCGTAAGAAGCTGCCAACTAAATGAGACACGGCCTGAGCTGGGCTCGAACGCGTGATCATCAGTGATGATAGGTTACAGTCGTATACAACTCAACGACATTAACAACTCGACCATGGAGGCGGACATATAGCGAATGGTAGCATCATTTTTTATCATAAAATATACAAGAAATTGTGTTCGTTTAAATGTTTGGTCTACTTACAGTTCACTAATGAACATAGAAAGCTATAGTGCCGCACGTGATGATATATATATACAGTCAAACCTGTGTTAGTTGTCACCTCTATTAAGCAGCAAACCTGCATTTAGCAGCCACTTTTCAAATCCCAAATCTGTCCGATTAGCGTAGTGGTTAGCGCACTCGCTTCTCACCAATGCAACCCGGGTTCGATCCTCGGACCAGGAGGTATGTGAGATTGTACGGTGGTCGCCAGATCTGACAGGTGGGTTTTCTCCGTGTACTCCGGTTTCCTCCCATACGAATGACCACATATACGCTTTCATCCGACGAGAGTGATTAATATAAGTTGTTAAAGCTTGTTTCGCAATCGTTGTAAAATAAATAAAGCTTAAACTAAATCGATGCATAAATAGTGGGGAAATCGCCAATTATCCAAAGGTCCGTTTAGCATATCCTTTCAGTATAGATGTAATTATATTAGTACCTGTGTTGACAATATCGCTTTAAAATAATGAAACACAACCAAAATAAAATATAAGGGCTTTATATAAATTATAGTAGTATAGTAGCCGTCTTATACAAATCAATAAATGAAGGTGCTGTCCAGATGTGTGTAGCGGATCAGTGGACCAGTGGTTAGCACGCGGGACTTGTAATACAAGGGTCGCAGGTTCGAGCCACCGCTATATAATACTCATATCATAGTCTTTCGGATTAGACTGTTAACCGAGGAAGAGGGGTGTGTCGGTATCCTCCAAAATCTAAATTGACTAATATCTTCAGTAAGCGTCATTCATATGGACCACCGGTAGCGACGGTAAATAAACGTAAAACACACAGACACACTGCCCAGGTGCGGCACCATTGTTACTAGCCCTGCTCTGTGGCTCTAAGTTACCTCCCCTGACGTTCCGTTCATATTTATAAGGAATGTTAATGACTTAAAATATCATTCTGGTGTTGGACTACATTTCACCAACCGCTCAGTTCCTATATAGGCGAGATATGAGATAGAAATATTTCAAACAATAGTAAACACGTTGTTTGCTATTTTGGATTGTTTTGCTGCGTTGCGACATTATGGTGTCAGTAAGCGGTATAAGTGCACATGTAGTGTTGGTTTAACTGGGTCCATGGTCAGTTATAAGTTCATCTTGGAGATAACGATTTGTTGACATATAACTGATGGAAAGACATGGGCTAACCAATATGACTGTAATAATAGTCAAGCAGGTGTCAAAATAACACGCCCAGACTAGTAAACACTTTACAAATAACAACAACACCCACACAAGAATAATAGACAATGTGTGGTACTACAGCAAAATAAATAAATAACCATCCCACATTGAACGAAATAAACTTTAAACGTGTCAAGGAGTACAACATGGCATACTTAGTGTAATACTATATTGGTATGACTGTTTCCGACAGCGATATGTACTCCGACTCCGACAGCGTTTCTCAGTCCCATATTCAGTTTTATGCAGAGTCAACTGCACCCATGCACATGCACAAGACACACACACAAAAACATTACTTATTATATGACCATAGGCCAAATATAAATTGTTTGTGTCTTGTGCATGTGCACCCATGTGCATTGTATACCCATTGCAACCAAAAATATGTTGAGCTTTCCCAAATGGTGTACAGGCCCGTAGCCACACTGAGGCACACCGAGGCAGCTGTCTCGGTTATAATTACCAAAGCAAAAACAAACAAAAAAGATAAATTAAATAAATAAAACACAAATAGTATCATCCATTTGCTGTTTAAATGTTGACTGCTAGAGAGCTGACAGGTCAGTACATAATTATACGTCTAAATTCATTAAATCAGAAAACGCAGGAAATCGCTTCTATACCCCTAACAATATTAAGGCGGAACATGCCCCCGGACCCCCTAGATTACCTCTGTTGAAATTTGCCTCTGGCTAAGGTACTGGTGTAGCCCCGTTTATTGGGTCTGCAACCAAGCTTCATCAACTGTATGTACACAGGTGCAGGCTGAGACTGAGGCATATAGGTAGCAACTTGTGGAGGCTGGTATATAGGGAATATCAATTCCGTGCAATAAAATTTGATCTGATTCCATATCTTTAGACTCCAGTGGCTTGGGTTTGAAACTAGGGTATCATTTATTTTCTATGGCATTGAACGTGTCAAATCAAAGATGGCCGCCCCTTTAAAAATGGTGACATTTAAACATGGTTTTTGTTTAAAGGATATTTTATTGCAAAACATAAAGCACATAGAACATACAACAACATACATAATTAATAATGCAAAGGACCACGTAGGAAGCCGTGAATCATAGTTTTATTGATAAAACAGGTAGTAAAGTATATCCATAGCATGTCCACTTAGGTCATAAACCACGTTTATCATGTAGTTGAACAAACACATCGTTGATGAAAAAATGCATGGCAGCCATTTTGAAAGACAAAATGGCCGCCATTAAAATGTGCTTGTGGTTATTTGAATGGGCGCGTATATGCATCGAGAGCTAACGTTTCAATAGTCTTAATCGTTGTTGGTCAACAACATATACTTAGAAATTAAACTATTGTATATTTTAGAATCTATGGTCCAAAATGGATGTCATATTCTCACTTATGATTAACCTTTTATGTACGGCGCATGCATATCGTCCACCACGAGCTACAGCCAATCATTAGTTTAAACATTATTTATTTCAGTATGTTACATGTACATAACATAATTAACATTTTACATATAAATTAACAGCAATATACTGAAAGGGATTAGAACGAAAGAAAACTTATATAGTTCTTCTCCCTAACAATTGGTTGTTATATAATAGATCGGAGCATAATATATTTAACACTGAAAATACGTGAATCCTAATCACGATATATGCTAAACAATTTCTAATGTTTACGATACACTATTGATAATATTAATGTGTAAATATTTGAGGTTGTTAACAAGAAAATGGTTAACACCTAAATGAATATTTGAAGTCCAAGAACATAACATATCCAATCTGAGCATGAAAAGAAGAAGAGATTAATATAATGTCATATACAGCCAATCATTGAAATGCAATATATTCCGTTATGTGTTTATGACAGTGATCATTCTTGGTTTATTGTGTAGACAACTCAAATACATGTACCTTTCTGGTGATATTTGTATTGGGATGGGGCATGTGGAATATTTTATTTCGATTATTGACTGAATTTGTATTGTATCTAAAGCTATGCAAAGTTGGTGTTTTTGGGTCTTCGAAAACGATATATTCACCCCCATAAAACTTAGACAATTAAGAAACCTAGTATTCGATGACCATCATATGCTACATATTAATCTGCAGATAACCCTTTGCTTGAAGATCTTAAGTCAAGCAAGAGCCGATATGGTGGGGAGGGAGTGGCAAGGATGGATTGTAATTGTTATTCACCAGACCACAAGGATGCCGTCAAAGAAGCCATGAACATGTTCGAATTAAGAGCTATCTTCAAAAAGTTAGAACAATTTGAATACAATGCAAAATGAATCCAACGCTTTCTTCTTAACTACTAGCTAGGCTGTCTTCTGCATGTGATGAACACAGAAACTCTGTAGTCCAGTGGTAACACGTTGGACTGGTAATCCATGGATCGCAGGTTCGATCCCCCGTCTGATCCTAATACAATTAACAGTCTTTCAGATGGGACTTTAAACCGAGGTCTCGTGTCGGTATTTTACACTGTATACGTAAAAGAACCAGAGGATACTCTAGAATGTGTCTCTGTCTGTATCATACACTATCCTCCAAAAATCTAAAATGACAAATCTCTTCAGGAGGCGTCGCTCAATCGGTAGCGACGATGAATAAACGTAAAACACACACAGATACTCTAATTAAATACTTATTTGTCTAGTGTGGTACATTTTGTAGATTTTAAAATAGTTGTGGGAAATTTTGCTCAAGTTTGATTTTTTGTGTTATTTATGTTATTTAGTTACCAAAGAGTAAAAAAAGTATTTTATACATTTTTTTCAATCACTATATTGGCGGCCATCTTGGATTTCAAAATGGCCATCATTTTAAACCTATTTTGGACAATATCTCTACTTGTAGATGATATAGGGCCTTGATTTTGGTACCTATACCCACATTTTAGGGGTCTGGGAATCTGGAAATTGCATTAACAATATTGCAGAACACATCAAACTAATATAAATTGTACTAAGGTGATGGTTTAACATGTTTTATAGAGGTGTTTAACAAAATATGAATGAATGCTATTAAAATGTTACTGAATGTTGACTATAACCACTCGCTGTCCATAATAAATAATCCAGCCCATGACTGGTGACAGCATTAGAACACTTATATCAGCTAAACAGAGTTGTATGTCCTGAGACAATAGAAAGGTCGTGGTTATTTTTGATAGGGACATTTACAAAAGTGCAGTTAAACTCGAGCATCTCAGCTACCAGTACAAGGACACGTGATGGATATTGCCAGGCCCCTTCCACACCAGTCTTTGTGCTATCAGGTGTTTAGTGAAGACTATAGAGCATATTGGTATCGATGAGACCTGGGTTCAATCGGGACTGTACGGCTCAGTTGTCAATCAAATAATAAATGGTAGCCACTACAACCGAGCTGTGGATGCTCATGAAACAACATTACAAGTGTTATCTGACCTTTGGTTTCAGGCATACTTTTCTGAAAATCCTCAAGTGCAACTAGCTCTAACTAGCAGCTTGAGTAAATTGGCTGAAGCATGTAGAGGTGACCTTGTTGACAGAACAGCTATTCAAAATGCCCACAAAGGATTGATGGTACAGATAGAAAGCATAAATATAGAGAAACAGTTGGATGATTTTGGCAAGAGCCATGACGCATTTCCTATGTATAGATGAATTCGTATATACATGCGCCAAGTCCAGACACTTCTGAATTTCCATCGATCTGTCAAGGATCCCAACTTACCATTGTATTTAGCATCTTTGGAAAAACTTTCCACATACGTTTTTGCCTACAACAGACTGGATTATGCTCGGAATATTGTAGAATTCACTTCATGTGCATATTCAGCTAAAGATACTGACCCTGATATATGGAACATGCTCATGGCAGGTGAGTTTGCTGTGACAACGAAGAAAGCCCCATTCACAAGTGTTAGTGTAGACTAAGCTCAGGAACAAGAAAATAAGATCCGGAAAGTAGAAGGTGGTCTAGGAGTGATTACCAATAAGCCAGCAACCTTAATGAAGTACTGTCTTGCTGCTCCTGAATTAGGCCGTCTGTCTCAAGAAACCAGATACATGCTAGGAGTGTCTGAGTTTCCACACAGTCCTGATCACCACCTCTCCTCACATACACAGTTGAACGGCAGGGAAAGAATATAGAATCCCTTATGCTTGTCTTAGAGCCAATGACGCTATTCAAAGACAAAGGAGCACATCTATTTAACTGCATGAGCAAGAAAGTGTTGGGAAATGAAACACAGGAAAGTGTTCTTAACTGCAAAGGAATCCTTTTGTCGAAAACCGTATACGTGGAGATGTAAACTTGTGGGACGATATGACCAGACTGAAATATAAAAACTGGGATGATCTGTCCAAGAAGATAACTTATCAAAAGAGTATCAGCTGCAGTCGACAACTACACTTTTCTCCAGACTCTTAGTTATTGCCAGATTAGAACGAGACTTTGACCTCCAGTCAGCAAATTCTGAATGTACCGGTAAATCCCATGCTTATGAACCCAGATGGAAGTCTTCTGTTTTCCAATACTAAAAGTGACCTCATCCATGCCTTGAAATGACAATCAATATATTACATCCAACATCAACAAGAGATACCTCATTATAGATGTCATGGCAGTTGTTCAGGCGTTGGTGCATGCAGTTACATTTATGTTCTGTGAAGATCTTGGCAAAACGTTTGCTAATAACATTGATGCCATGCTCAATGAATACACTGGTGGACGCATTTTTGACCATTATGCCAAGAAATTACAAATCAAGGACGACATCAGATACGGGAAGGATTGCCCTAGTGAAGACCTACATATTGAGAATTCCACTCCTATTAAGGACAAAACAAAGTTTCTGTGAGACTAAAGATCAGCTTACCTTCTTCTTAGCTGAGAAAGCAATAGCACTGTGTAAGAAGCCAGTAGTTACAGCAACACGCATGAACGTCCTTATCACCTTACCAAATTACCACCCAACCACAGACATCAGCACACACAAGGAAGCAGACACTCTCATGATGCTACATGCATTGGAGGTGGTGAATGAAGAAAGTGGTAATGATGTTGATTTCTTTACACAGGACACAGACTGGTGGGTTCTCAATTTACGAAGACTAAATATGTTGGGTTTAAAGTCTGGTATTGTAACAGGCACCAGTGCAAATCGAAGAAGAGTAGACTTAGAAGCAATTTATACAAAATTAGGGTCAGAAAAGGCAGCTGCTTTGCCTGAGTTCCATGTCATCACTGGATCAGACACAACAGGACACATTAGTAGAGTTAGAAAGAATACAGGACTGAAAGTGTTTATGATGGCTCCTCAAACTATTATTGAAGCACTTTCACAACTTGGAGAAGGTGATACACCACAGGAAGATGTGATTACTGGGTGCAAAGAGTTTCGTTGTATGCTTGGAAGCACAAAGAATGTTTCTGGTAGTGATCCTGGTTCCCTGAGGTTGCAGAAGTACAGAAGACTTTCTGCAAATGAAGGCATTGAGCGGCTTCCACCAACTGATGGCTTCAACATATATTGCGCTCTCACCTTCAAGCAAATGTATGGGCTTAGGATAGAGTACTTGATCCATGTAACCTAGGTTGGATGAAAGACAACGACAGGCTGGTGCCAATTTTGTCTGCTGTGCAAGCTGCCCCAGCAGCAGTCGTAGAACTACTAAAGTACAACTGTAAGGTTAGCCAGTGTTCTGGTAGATGTACATGTAAACAGAACAATATGTGCTGTACAGAGATGTGTGAATGTGAGGGTGATGACAACTGCTTAAATACACAACAAACTGTAGATATGGATTCTGATGGAGAATAAATTAATGTCTCTTTCCACAATATTTTAAATGAGGTAAGCCAAATTCATAAGCCATAAAAAGTATACAAGTTCATGTGCAATATTAAAAAAAAATTATTTTGCTAAAAATCCTATAATATGTACAAAAACATTTCCCAAATAGCTGTTATATTAACATCCATATGTACTAACACTTTAATAATGGCATTTTCAGATTCCTGTACCCTTAAAATGTGGGCATATACACCAACATCAAGGTCATAGGTTGTCTACAAGTAGAGATATTGTATAGAATAGGTTGAAAATGGCGGCCATTTGAAATTCAAGATGGCCACCAACATAGTGATTGAAAAAAATGTATAAAATACTTTTTTTACTCTTTGGTGTCTAAATAACCTAAATAACACAAAACAGAATGTACCACACTAGTCCATGACGACCTCAATTACGTCTGTTGTTCAACTAGTTTCTCTATTTTTCAGCTTTTACATTACTATATTATTCCAATGTGCAGTTCTCACTTATAGTGCTATCTTTTGATTGCATTTGATTGTATATATGTTATATCGTTTACCAGAAAACATGAACTTTTATTATGATGGTGGTATTGTTGAAATTGTCAATAAAGTTGTTTACTTTGGTATAGTTTTCACTACAGGTGGCTCATTCTCCGAAGCTCAAAGTACATTAGCTGGTCAAGCACTTAAAGCTATTTTTAAAGTGGAAAAATATTTATATAAGTTTACTGATATATCTGTTAAACATAGGTTAAACTTGTTTGATAAGCTAATCTTACCCATTCTTAATTATGGCAGTGAAATATGGGGTTTTCATAAAGGTAAGTCGATAGAACGATTACATATGCAGTTTTGCAAACGTTTATTAGGAGTAAAGAAAAACACGCAAAATGATTTTATTTACGGTGATTTAGGTAGATTGCCACTACAGAATATGAGATATTTCAATATTATAAAATTTTGGAGTAAGATTTTAAGTACAAATGAAGATAAATATACTAAAAAAGTGTATTTAATGTTGATGCAAGACGCAACAGCTTACCCTAACAGGACAAACTGGTGTTCATTAATTAGAGATTTATTATGTACTCTTGGGTTTTATGAAGCTTGGCTTTTTCAAAATGTTGGAAATGTTGACTTATTTTTAATTACTGTAAAACAAAGAATTAAAGACCAGTTCTTACAAAACTGGTCAGGTAGACTGAACGTTTCACATCATAGGTTTCAACCATATTTAGATATTGTTACTGTTAAGAAATTTCGTGTATGTTTTGCCCGTTTACGTTTATCGTCACACAGACTTTTTATTGAAACTGGTCGATGGACAAAACCATTAAGTACACCAGTAAACGAAAGAAAATGTAACTCATGTAATAGTCTAGAAGATGAATTTCACTTTGTATTAGAATGTAACTTGTATTGTGATTTGAGAAAGCTGTTTATTCCGAGATATTACTGGAGGCGTCCCAATATGCATAAATTTGTTGAATTAATTAATAGTGAAAATAAACAGGTTATTAAAAATTTAAGTATATATATAGAAAAATCATTTACCCTTAGGACAAATGAGTTGTATACTAGATAATAACGTGTTAGAATATAATATGTTATATGATAAGTCCAATATAATACCAATATAACTTGATGTATGTACTTTAATAGACGTCTTTCATAAACATGGTAAGTACAAGTAAATGTTATTGATGTTAAGAATAAAAGAATATACATATACTTTAGTGTCAACTATTTTGCATGGAACGTTATGTAATGCAGAAATGCTTGAAATAGTAAGGTTAGAATAAAGTAATAGAGTATACGTGTTATTTATGTTCTCCAATGTATCAAGTCAATATTACATGCATATTGTACATTTTCTGTACGTTCATAATTTTAATGTATATATGAGATGCAATGTACTCACGGTAACTTATATTATTAAAGATTTGTTCATCTATATTATAACATATTATCACATATAAATATTTGCTTTAGTATTATATAATTAATTAGATATATTGATATAATGAATTGCTGTCGCCATATTTTTGTATATGTACATGTATGCCACATGGGTCTGAGACCTTCTGGATTTAAACAAATAAAACTTTGAAACTTTGAAACTATGTTGAGGGCCTCATGGTAGATTAACTTGTGTTAAATGAGTACTCTCGTTAAATAAAGTCTTTATTATTATTATTATTATTATTATTATTATTATTATTATTAAAACAGAATAGCAGTTTTCAGATATCGGGGAAAAATTCATAAAATGTGATTTATGTGTGACCATAGGGATTGCTGACTGATTCAACTCACTGAACAGGATAATGTGAAACCTGCGACAATTAGACTAGAACCTAAATTTAGAATATCGTTAACCAAATTTCGGACATCATCCCATGAACTAGCAATAGAACAAGGGCGTTACACAAACTTACCACGGAATGAACGAATCTGTATATATTGTAATTATAGAATGACCGAAAGTGAGTATCATTTTCTTCTTATTTGCCCTAAATTTAGAGATTTAAGGAAAACATATCTGAAACGCTACTATTACACTTGGCCTACAGAACAAACGTCCATTACCTTACTTACACAGACTAAGAGGAAAATTGTTCAAAACCTATCCAAATTTATATATCACGCAAATTTAGAAAGAAATTAACAATTTTAGACACCACATGCTCTTCTGAAATTGTATACATGCCTTTCCATTGTACTTTGTTTATGTATTGTTTGCTATAAATATGTTATCATATTTAATGCAATAACTATATTGAATTGAATATATGCCTAATTACATTATAATGAGAAGCGAGCGTGATAGCCATTGCTGTAATCGGTCAGTCGATGTATATCGTAATGCTTGACGTGGTTAGGGGAAAGCCTCGATATACACACACATATGTAAGCATGAATGACGGATCTGTAGTCCAGTGGTAACACGCTGGACTGGTAATCCAGGGAAGCTGGAATAGCACAACCTGAGAAAACACTAGACACATTAGCCTGATTACATCTGAGATGGCTAATATCGCACAGGAATTTGAAGCTGACTACTGCATGCATTGAAGATGATTGTGTAAGAAGACAACAGCATGATCTCACATTAAGCAAGTGCATCCGGTTAATGAATAATGCAACTAGATTGACACAGGTGTGTGTTGTTCATGGAGACCCACTTACAGCTGCCGAATGTGACCTGTGTAACATTCTTACCAATGAATATGGATAACAACATAATAACGAACATAGTACAAGATGATGGTAATGGAGATAAGTTATTTGAGTCATTCGTCAAAGAACGTCCTACAGTGTTCATGGAGACCCATTTACAGCTGCCGAAGGTGACCTGTGTAACATTCTTACCAATGAATATGGATAACAACATAGTAACGAACATAGTACAAGATGATGGTAATGGAGATCAGCTATTTGGGTCATTCGTCAAAGAACGTCCTACAGACGTCCACGTCCTACAGACGTACATATGGGATACAATGAATAGAAGGAAAATAGACTCCATACTTTGACTTAATATCACGTTCACCTCATCGTTGCCGATTCGAATCACACTGCGGAGTTCGATTGCTTTCATATGACGAAAGCTATCCAGCTGGTATGTGGTAGGTCGGTGGTTATACTCGGTTCCCGTCCGGTGCCTGAAATACTGCTTGGGGTCTTCCTAGAACCAATAATTGCTGGATAATCGCCATATGACCTAAGCTGTTGATCAATGCGACTTTAAACCCCAAAAATCAAAGAAATATAAATCATATTGGCAATTTAGATAGAAACTCTGTGACCCTAGGAAACTGTAGGACGTCTCTCTCCCGCTCCCGCTCTCCCCCCGCCGCTCTCCCCGCCTCTCTCTCTCTCTCTCTCTCGCCCCCTTTCTCTCTCCTCTCTCTCTCTCACTCTCTCTCTCTCTCATTTCTCTCTCTGTGTCTCTCTCTCTCTCTCTCTCTCTCTCTCCTCTCTCTCTCTCTCTCCTCTCTCTCTCCTCTCTCTCTCTCTCTCTATCCTATCTCTCCTCTCTCTCCTCTCTGCCTCTCTGCTCTCTCTCCTTTCTCTCCTCTCTCTCCTATCTCTCCTCTCTCTCTCTCTCTCCTCTCTCTCTCTCCTCTCTCCTCCCTCCCTCCCTCTCTCTCTCTCCTCTCTCTCCCCTCCTTCCTCTCTCCTCTCTCCTCTCTCTCCTCCTCAAACACGCTCTCTCTCTATCTCTCTCTCAGCTCTCCTCTCTCACACGCTCTCTCTCTCACACGCTCTCTCTCTCTCTCTCTCTCTCTCTCTTTCTTTAAAGTAGTGTTTCCTAGTTCTTGCTGGTGACGTTCCTTCTCGGTAATTATTGTACTTCCCTCGTCAATCTTGCAAAATAGGGTTAAATACAATTTAATAATAATTATAGATTAGTCGTGAGCAATAACGTTTGTTATCTTGAGGACATCTTTTACATAACATTTGTTTGTTCGATTGCTGGGTTTGGGGTTTAAAGTCGCTTGGGCAGCTAAGGACAGCTTGCGTCTCTCCAGATGTTATTGGTGGAGGACGACTTCGGGTATTGCTCCGGTCAGAACTTGAGGTACGGTCGGGCACACGGATAGAACCACCGATCATAAGTATGTCAGTTCGATAGCTTGCTCATATGAAATAATTCGGAAATGCCATTGAGACTCGAATCTACAGTGATGAGGGCCAAGTGATTGAAGACAACAACCTTAACCACGGAAGCCCCTTATTGACATAGCATATAAATGATTTGTGGAAGTCGTGATAGCGCCGTGGGTGCGTGTTCGCTTCAGGTGCGAAAGGTCTGGAGTTCGAGCCCCGCTGGAGCCGTTACGATTGTACCCTTAGGCAAGGCATTTAACTTCCACGTTGCCTCTTGTCTCTCCCTCGTGGCGATGGATTCCATCAGGAATGAGGTCTCAAGAGTGATCAATATAAGTTGAATCGAGCTAAAATAAATGTGTATAAATATAAATTACTAGTATGATCGATTTCTAAATTTGCCTTCTGAGTTAATAAAATCACCTTTGCAACAGCATAGATCCACGCTGCGTACCACCGCGTCTGATCAGTATCTATGCTGTTTGCTAATCAGTCAAATGTTTTAGCTCCACTATCCGAATAGCAAACAGCATAGAGTCTGATCAGATGGTACGTTCTTTACCGTCTGAGAACGTGCCGTCTGATCAGGCTCAATGCTGTTTGCAAACGTGCTTTTATCTGCCACTAGAGTGCAAAGTGTTAAACACTATGTATCGGCCATGATACACACTGTTATTTAGTTGTGGAAGTGGAAGTCGTGATAGCGCAGTAGATGCGCGTTCGCTTCAAGTGCGAACGTTCTGGAGTTCGAGCCCCGCTGGAGCCGTTACGATTGTGCCCTTAGGCAAGGCATTTAAATTCCACGTTGCCTCTTCTCTCTCTCTCTCTCTCTCTCTCTCTCTCTCTCTCCCTCGTGGCGATGGATTCCACCAGGAATGAGGTCTCGAGAGTGATTAATATAAGTTGTAATAACTTGTTTCGCAATCGAGCTCAAATAAATTTGTATAAAATTAAGTTATTTAGTTTTTATTCCTTTATTTAGCGAAGCTCCCTCACTCATTATGTGTAGAAGCAATCATGCAGACAATCAGGCTGGCGTGTGGAATGTCGGTACAGAGTACAAAGCACATTATATGTCAAGGCACTGAAGTATGAACTAATATAACCAAGTAGTAATCAATATTATCACGTTGTACTTTAAGCGCGCGTGTGGCCAATATAGTCAATGCCATATATGAGCTACGTGCCTGAATACTACTATGTTAATTATGTGCGCCATAAATTAATCGTACATGCATGGGAGTATATAGTGCATGTTCGAGTTGTGTCCGCCTCCATGGTCGTGGTAGCGGTCGCTGACTTGTATACCACTGTACCCTATCACTTTACAACTTATATTAATCACTCTCTAGACCTCATTATTGATGGAATCCATCGCCACGAGGGAAACAGAAGAGACTACGTAGAATTTAAATACCTTGCCTAAGGGCACAATCGTAACGGCTACAACTGGGAGCTAACTCCGGCATCTCAAAACTGGATCGAGAGTATTATATTACAGTGTGTGTACAGTAGTATGTACTACCCCTAGGTACAACACCATCAAAGGTCACTGTGTACAGTAGTCTGTACTACCCCTAGGTAGAACACGATCATATGTCACTATGTGTAGTAGCCTGTACTACCCATAGGTACAACACCATCATAGGTCACTGTGTACAGTAGTCTGTACTACCCCTAGGTAGAACACGATCATATGTCACTATGTATAGTAGCCTGTACTACCCATAGGTACAACACCATCATAGGTCACTGTGTACAGTAGTCTGTCCTACTCCTAGGTAGAACACGATCATATGTCACTATGTATAGTAGCCTGTACTACCCATAGGTACAACACCATCATAGGTCACTGTGTACAGTAGTCTGTACTACCCCTAGGTAGAACACGATCATATGTCACTATGTATAGTAGCCTGTACTACCCATAGGTACAACACCATCATAGGTCACTGTGTACAGTAGTCTGTCCTACTCCTAGGTAGAACACAATCATAGGTCACTATGTATAGTAGCCTGTACTACCCATAGGTACAACACCATCATAGGTCACTGTGTACAGTAGTCTGTACTACCACTAGGTACAACACACTCACCTTCAGGCCGGGAGTTCGCGCCCAGCTATAGCCGTTATGAATGTTCCCTTAGGCAAAGCAGTTGATGATGATGATGATTGCGTTTATTTACCCTCTCCTCCGGCGAAACATTTGGGCGAGCGCACTATACATCTAAGTTGTTTATGTAGACAGCTGGGAAGGCATCTTCATTCTTCGCAGGGTGACACATCATGTATCTTCTTTCGAAGGGGTCCCTTGTATGGCCACCCTCCTCACTGTTGGTCACCCCGCAGCAGCATTTATACGGATCTGGCAGTTAGACATCTGGTCGTCGATTGTCACTCAGTGGAGCGTGGATGCCACGACCGTTGCCGTTCCCTCAGGTCCGCTGTCTCATCTATCCGCCGGAGAAGTAAAAGGAGGAGAAAGATCTAAGAAGCCAGCGAAGATATAGTGTGTATTTAACACTATCTAGAAGAGACGGCGGATCTGTCCTAATGTGCCATGGCCGTGGGTTCACATGCTGGCGAGCCTACCCCTTCGCAAAATCGACGACCAGAAGATCCCAGAATCCTACGCTGCTGCTGCGGGATGTGCCCCGGTCACGACGTGCACGACGTGCACGACGTGCACGTCGTGAGGAGATCGACCGGGGCGCAAAGCATTTAGATTCCACATTACCCTTTCTCTCTCCCTCATGGCGATGTATTCCAGCAGGGTTGAGGTATCGAGTGATTAATACGTGTTTCGCAATCAAGCAAACATAAATGTGTATATAAACTAATAAAAGGTCATCTACCAACGTTTTTGCCAGACATAAGGTCATCATCAAAGGAGTTGCCAGACATAAGGTCACCTACAAAATGGTTTGCTAGACCTAAGGTAATCCATCAAAGGATTTGCCAGACATAAGGTTATCTATCAATGCAGTTGCCAGACATAGGTCAACTACCAAAAGGATTACCAAACTAATGTTATATATCAAAGGATTTCTCCGGTATAAAGTCATCTACCAAAGAATTTGCCAGATCTAAGATGATCTACCAAAGGAGTTGCCAGACGCAAGGTCACACACCAATTGAGTTGCCAGACCAAAGAGTATATACCAATGGAGTTGACAGACATATGGTCATCTACTAAAGGGATTCCAGACGTAAGGTCATCTACCAAAGGAGCTGCCAGACCTAAGGTCATCTACCAAAGGAATACGTAATGGAATATATCGACATTTGAGAGGTAGAGAGCGAGGAGATAGATGAGAGAGGAGATAGGTGACAGAGAGGAGTGGAGAGAGAGAATGAGAGGATGAGAGAGAGACGGTGAGATTGATAACAAGGGTGAGAGTGCATTTAGGACATGAGTGAGAGTGAGAGCGTCAGTGAGAATGTGGGCGTCAGTGAGAGAGTTAAATAGTTGTTGTGCGTGCGTGCGCTAGTGGACATGTGTTTGGGTATGTATGCGGGAGGGTGAGAGTGAGCGTGAGTGAGTGAGGTAGTGCGTGCTCGAGTGCGGGCGTTTTGAGTGAGGGCGTGTGCTCGAGAGGGCATTCATATGCATTTGTATGCGATGGCGTGTGTTTGTGCTTGTGCTAGATATTGACCCGACATAACTACTTTGAAAATAAGCAACTCGCACACTAGCTGTATCCCTATTTCTTTTGTTCTTGAATTAAGTATTGCCCCAATACGACAATTTGAAATAGAAACTTGAGGTTGAAAAATCACTGCTTAATTAATGCATTCATTTATACATGTCAACATTTTACACAGTTATAGGTGCGGTAAATATGAACTGTACTGCTAATTTTTAAGATTGTCTATATATAGCTGTTGGTAACGTTTTGGTTCCTCTCTACAAAGATCATTGTCCGATTTTACATTTCCTCATCTAGTCCAAATAGTTAGACTTGATAAATGTAACATTTTACTATCAAGGCATTTTTCAAAATAACAGATAATTTATTATTAAACAAATGATGTAGAGGTCTTGTATATAGGACTATTCCTCCTCTTGGTATAACAATATAAATACAATTTACAATGTTAAACCCGCACCCATAGACCACCCCATACCCTCTAGCCAGCCCACAACAATAATCTGCCATGCGTTCAATAACTCCAAGTACGAACGGCATTGAACGGCAATTAGACTTAATAATATATCACATGATCAGAACAAAATGGCGGATTACACAGATAATATAATTATTATATGTATATATAAAAATATGTGAAATTTTGAAATATTTATGACAACATCATATACTACGCGTGAGTATTAGCTTAACAACATATTTTTTTTTATAATAGCAACTATTGACAGTTCATCATCAAAGAAGTTTGTTACGTACCTGATGTATTGGTAGATCATCCTAGTAGATGTTATCTGATGTATCATTGTATGCGTGAAAACCCATACTGTTAGGATACACACATGTAAGTATCTGGACTGTTGTATCTATTGTCCTCTAATGACAACTCCCTCGTGGTGCTAAGACTTTAATCAGCACTAGCTCATTGGTGCAACGTTCGATACTCGGTCAGGCCACGTATGTACTGTCATTGAGCAAGGCACCTCACACACATTGCTTAGTATCTGCACTTTTTGCCAGTAATATTACTTTCTTTTTTTTTTACATTTATAATTACCCATTTGATGTCAGTTACTTGGTGTTGAATTGGTTAAGCAGCACTAAAACATTTGATATTCAAGGTATTTTATTTCATTTGACAAATTAAGTCCATTTTTTAAAATATCCCCCTTGATTGTTACAGAATCTAGAAGCACTTCCAGAACCTCAGAATATTAAATACAATAGGGTGACGTCCCCTTTATTTTTCACCACCCTTCTTGTCAATTATTTATATATTTAATCAAGACGTGTGACCTAAACATTGATTGATTAATTCTTAAAACCCGGGGGGGCTGTTCAGTGCATGCACTGGATGCCTGTGATCCGCAAGTACAGTATGCATCATTCAGCATAAATACTGGGACAAGTCAAATAGGCATTGGGACAGGTGAATTTTGCCAGTGTCACATGTCCCGGACAAGTCAACTTGAAAAAGATTTTGTCGAGCCCTGCTTATGGTATGTTATAAATATTTGGATTATACATACAAAAAAATGATATAATAGAAAAATACGTTCTGTGGAAAGTTTCTTTTTTCACCTATGTACAAAATTAATATAGTGTCTCTTTAAATGGTTTTATAGAACAATTTTCAACAAAACAGGGTTAAATGTAGTCCAAATATTTAGACTTGAAAAATGTGACATTTTAATATCAAGGCATTTTTCAAAATAACAGAAAATAAATTATATAGAGGTTTTATTATGTAGGACTAGGTCAAAAGAATGCGAAGTCAGCATCACTATTTCGCCCATGTCACCCTCTATAGAATGAACCCTATCATCCATCCAGGGAGAGAAGTGCAATGTGGAACTTACGTGCCTACAGCCAAATTTTTATGACTCATGATTTCGCTTAATAGCAAAATTCCAAATCTCATTTCATAAAAAATATGGTTCACCACTCATGTAAGATCCTATATATATATACAAGTGAAGTTTATTGAATCCGCCAAGTGTCTTCTACATATTTTGTACAGAAAAACTTTATTTATTTTATGTGTAATTACAATGATTGCGAAACATGCTTTGACAACTTATAAAATAACAATTCAACCCTTTCGTCCATAGAAGCACCTCTTGACGCCATTACCAATATGACTTACATTGACAATGTAGTAGTCAAACCAATGTTCATAATAAAGGCCAGAATCTCATGTAGTCCCAGTAATATCTATGGAGGTGGGATAGATATGGCGACTACTTATCCACTGCATGATAGCTAAATGGCTGTCGTTTGTATGGAGATATAATAGTATATTAACCTAAATGATCTCTATGAATGAAAGGGTTAATCACTCTCTATTTCAGCTTAACATTGGGTGAAGTAAGGCACATTAGAGAGAATATTTTTGCCAAATCTCCATTTTGGCTTAAGCCATGGATCGCCAATAAAACAGTTTGAAAAATTTGAATCTATTGGTTGGGGTCTCTGTTGCCGGGTGGTTATGGTTGTTGACTTCAAATCTCTTGCCCCTCACTGCAGTAGCCTGTATGTTCGAATCCCACTGGGGACGTCAGATTCTTTCATGTTAGGAAGCAGGGTTCCCTCTGTCTAAATGTTTGTCTGTGCCATTTCTGTCGTCAATTGAAAAATACTGGAGCCAATTAAAAAAACTTGGAGCCAACTAAGAGCCATATAGTTCACAAATAAATATTTGAAGCCATGTATTTGACAAAACATGTGCCACAAAAAAAAATTAAAACAAAAAAGAAGTTGCCCCAAATATTTTCGCCAATTCACAAAATTTAGCGCCAATATTTGTTTTTTGTCGCAATTGGCGCCATTGAAATTAGGTCGGTGGTTCCATTGTTTCTCTGAAATACTGCTAAAGGGTCCTGGGTCGTCCTCCACCAATAACAGCTGGAGACTCGCTATATGACCTAAGACGCAAAAAACAAACAAAATGATTGACTGCATTGTAATTTAATATGCTGTGTTTTTGTTACAGATTGACGACATAGCTCAGCATGGAAGCTCCCAGCATCATTGCCAGTCTGCACCATACCATCTGCTCCCACACATCCGATGTTAATAGCGTTTGTTTTTCTAAAGATAAAAAGTTAGCTACATGTTCGGGAGACAAAACCGTGCGTCTTTGGGATACGGATGATTACAGTGAACTCCCGTCATCGCCTCTTTGCGGACACATCTACTACGTTCACTGTTGTACTTTCTCGCCTTTCGGTACTCTGTTGGCGTCGTGTTCTACCGATGGTAAAGTTATCATTTGGGATTCTAGAACTGGCAAGAAAAAAGGTGTTTTCCAACACGAAAGTAAATCACCGATACGGATATGTCGATTCTCACCCAACTCACAGCTGTTATTGACCGGCGGAGATGATAATAACTTGTGTTTATGGGATATAACTACAGAAAATCTTGTCAGGTATAATTATTTACAGTACAGGTCTCGCAGACTTTTCAAAATCCGCAAGACCCCGCGGATGAAATGTATGTCCACTCCATAGCGCGGATGGACCACCCACCCACCGACTTAACGAAATTATCACCATGGAAAATCAATCTTATCGCCGCACATTTCACCTCCGCGGACACCAAGCTATAACACTGCAGACTATCGCCGACAAAATGAACCACATATATATAGTACAATTTTGCTTGCTAAGACTATTATGAATTCATACAAACTTGTGTTAGTGGTAATCTCCATTAAGCAGCCAACCTGTATTAAGCAGATTTGACTATACATGTAACTTTTACAGAAATTTGCCTCCGTATTTAATTAAAAAGGATGGTAAAACTAAAAAATTACATGTAGAAAAAATTGCACGCTAGCGGCAGAAATAACAGTCAAATATGTCATTCCGATTAGCACTCGCTTCTCACCAATGCTACCCGGGTTCGATCCTCGGACCGGGAAGTATGTGAGATGGTACGGTGGTCGCCAGATCAGACAGGTGGTTTTCTCTGGGTACTCCGGTTTCCTCCCACATGAATGACCACATTTACGCTTTCATCTGAGCCAACGAGAGTGATTAATATAAGTTGTTACAGCTTGTTTCGCAATCGTTATAAAATAAACACGTTTAAGCTTTAAATATGTCATGGAAATTCATTAGAATTGTGTCGTAACCTAATGCCAGTTTCAAATTTATAAGAAAAACACATTAATGATTTTTCGTCTGTTACAATTATTTGAACTATTTTCATGTATAGCCTTTATTTTTAATTTATACAAATTTAGTTTAGCTCGATTGTGAAACAAGTTCTTACAACTTATACTACTCACTCTCGAGACCTCACTCCTGATGGAACCCAACGACACGAGGGAGAAAAGAGGCATGTGGAATTTAAATGCCTTGCTCCAGCAGGGCGCAAACTCCTTTCGTACCTGAACCGAACGCGCAACCACTGCGCTATCACAAATTGAAAGAGTTAATACCGTATTGCTGATATGTACATTGTCTACATGTAATCCTTAATGGAGAAGAATAATATATATACATGTAGTACTAGAGCTCATCCTAGATCACACTTACTCGGAGAAGTGAGAAATCGCGCGAATACATTGGTATTATTTAACCCATTTGATTCTGGATACCGTTCAAACAGTAGTTGCAAAGAACATAGAGCCAGATCAGCCGTCATGGAACGTGCCGTCTGATCAGGCTGTTTGCTATTTAGATGATCTTGCTAACACACTTGGCTATGTAGCAAACAACATAGATCCTGATCAGCATGCAGTGTTAGGCTGCGGCTGATCTGGATCTATGTTGTTTGCAAAAGTGGTTTAATGTATCCAGAATGAAATGGGTTAATAAATTTCAACAAAATAGGGTTAAAATTACATCCTATGACCATTAAATATAATATTAGAATAGAAGGTGTGCTTTACATGGCCTGTGTATTTTACTGTACGAGGGCCCCCGAGGGGGTGCCGGGGTCAAGATCACAAGGGAGATCATTTCACCCTCTAAAATGAGCCCTGTAAATGGAAAACTCAGTCTTTTCTATTGCTTTTTCTGTAAATTGATACAATGTCATGTACGTACATGTAATACTGAACATATATTGTATGCATTGTACAACATTGTATAATATTGCGAAATAAAATGAAATATACAAACTAATTGAAAATCCTTGTTCGCACCTGGGTAATTTATATTGTTCAACCTACTTTCTGTATTAGATGCAGGAAATGGGAATGTCATAATGGGTGTCAGGCATATATCACTGAAGCTATTTAAAGCGACACTACATCGGTGAAAACTCACATTTCTGCAGAATGTAGTTTCCTATTACGGTATATGTTATAAATGTTTTCCAAATATTTTCCTAAAAAACTGAGTATTTCAACTAATAAACAAGCGTCGTATACAACGTTTGTTGACATAAACTAATGTAAACAGGGTCAACACCCATGCATAATGCAATATGTGTATCTGGAATAACACGATATATTGTACAGATATACGTCATATCTCATCCTTTGTGCCTGTTTATTTTTTTTAAACTAATACGATTTAAATATCTCTAATCGACAGTAGCACACGCTTGGTATAGACTCCAATAGTAAACAAACGTCATTTCACGTGCATAGATAACCGTTATATGAAATCCTACTTTCACCTTTGAGAGTTTGTATACCGCAAAAATACTGTTTATGAATAGAAAGTTAGTGTTCGAATTATTTCGAAAGAATTTGTAGTACATGTAGCAATGCCATTTATAAGTAGAAAATCATCTTGGGGGCTTTTTGCGATGTAATGTCGCTTTAATAAACATTCTTATAACGCACGATTATGAGTATCAGTTGTTACCATGGAAACTTCAGTAACATAAGGCTAATCGGCTATAGATATTCGACTTCTGGTAATTATGAATGTCATATAGAGAACGTGTGACTTCATAACAATAACCATTAAGTAAGCTCTATTTCTGTACAAATGCAGAAACGATCACCAGGGCTTTAGCTAGTTGTTGGAGGAATCACCAGGGCTATAGCTAGTTGTTGGAGGAATCACCAGGGCTTTAGCTAGTTGTTGGAGGAATCACCAGGGCTATAGCTAGTTCTTGGAGGAATCACCAGGGCTTTAGCTAGTTCTTGGAGGAATCACCAGAGCTATAGCTAGTTCTTGGAGGAATCACCAGGGCTTTAGCTAGTTGTTGGAGGAATCACCAGGGCTTTAGCTAGTTGTTGGAGGAATCACCAGGGCTTTAGCTAGTTGTTGGAGGAATCACCAGGGCTTTAGCTAGTTGTTGGAGGAATCACCAGGGCTTTAGCTAGTTGGAGGAATCACCAGGGCTTTAGCTAGTTGTTGGAGGAATCACCAGGGCTTTAGCTAGTTGTTGGAGGAATCACCAGGGCTTTAGCTAGTTGTTGGAAATCACCAGGGCTTTAGCTAGTTTTGGAGGAATCACCAGGGCTTTAGCTAGTTGTGAGGAATCACCAGGGCTTTAGCTAGTTTTGGAGGAATCACCAGGGCTTTAGCTAGTTGTTGGAGGAATCACCAGGGCTATAGCTAGTTGTTGGAGGAATCACCAGGGCTTTAGCTAGTTGTTGGAGGAATCACCAGGGCTTTAGCTAGTTGTTGGAGGAATCACCAGGGCTTTAGCTAGTTGTTGGAGGAATCACCAGGGCTTTAGCTAGTTGTTGGAGGAATCACCAGGGCTTTAGCTAGTTGTTGGAGGAATCACCAGGGCTTTAGCTAGTTGTTGGAGGAATCACCAGGGCTTTAGCTAGTTGTTGGAGGAATCACCAGGGCTTTAGCTAGTTGTTGGAGGAATCACCAGGGCTTTAGCTAGTTGTTGGAGGAATCACCAGGGCTTTAGCTAGTTGTTGGAGGAATCACCAGGGCTTTAGCTAGTTGTTGGAGGAATCACCAGGGCTTTAGCTAGTTGTTGGAGAATCACCAGGCTTTAGCTAGTTGGAGGAATCACCAGGGCTTTAGCTAGTTGTTGGAGGAATCACCAGGGCTTTAGCTAGTTGTTGGAGGAATCACCCGGGCTTTAGCTAGTTGGAGGAATCACCAGGGCTTTAGCTAGTTGTTGGAGGAATCACCAGGGCTTTAGCTAGTTGTTGGAGGAATCACCCGGGCTTTAGCTAGTTGGAGGAATCACCAGGGCTTTAGCTAGTTGTTGGAGGAATCACCAGGGCTTTAGCTAGTTGTTGGAGGAATCACCCGGGCTTTAGCTAGTTGGAGGAATCACCAGGGCTTTAGCTAGTTGTTGGAGGAATCACCAGGGCTTTAGCTAGTTGTTGGAGGAATCACCCGGGCTTTAGCTAGTTGGAGGAATCACCAGGGCTTTAGCTAGTTGTTGGAGGAATCACCAGGGCTTTAGCTAGTTGTTGGAGGAATCACCCGGGCTTTAGCTAGTTGGAGGAATCACCAGGGCTTTAGCTAGTTGTTGGAGGAATCACCAGGGCTTTAGCTAGTTGTTGGAGGAAGTAATCTCTCACTACTCACTATATTCAAATGAGTGAGAATTTCTTGTATACAGAATAATTATGTAGTTAGCACTTGGTTGGATATCCAAGACTCCAAAATAATAACAAATGTTATATACCTGAATTTTATACATATAGAACAATTAAAAGTGCTACTTAAGCCCCTTGTCACTCAGAGGTATCAATTTGGTGAAAGACGTGTCAGCAGTCCAGTGGTTAACACGCTGGTTCGATCCCCAGTCTGATCCTAATAATATTAACAGTGTTTCAGAGGGGGCTATGTTATCTATATAGGTAAGTTCTATACACCGGGCATGTAAAATAATCAGGGATGCTTCTGAAATTTGGGCATCCTCTAAATCCTTCTAAGCAATAAATGAACAATATACATCAGGGCTCACGCTAGAGAACGATTCGGGCGAAGTGGCCGCTTTATTTTCCGTGACTTCGCCGACAATATACATCAGGGCTCACGCTAGAGAACGATTCAGGCGAAGTTGTCGCTTTATTTTCCATGACTTCGCCGACATTATACATCAGGGCTCACGCTAGAGAACGATTTGAGTGAAGTGGTCGCTTTATTTTCCGTGACTTCGTCGACAATAGACATCAGGGCGACAAAATTTAGTGACATACGGATTACCATTAATTAACAAGTATGCCCTCCAGAAATAAGGCGAAATGGATGTCGCCCTGATGTCTATAAGTCACGGAAAATAAAGCGACCACTTAGCCCGAATCGCTCTCTAGCATGAGCCCTGAATTGAGCCCTGAATTATACTGCTGGAGGTAAATCTGGACGACGATGGAAAGGGTACAATTCTTTGTGATGAATCACATTCTATATACATGTATGGGTAAATATCATTGAACCTACATGTATTCATTCACCAAACTGAACTAAAGTTATTCGGATATACAGGGATCATTCTAGAGGGCGATGTGGGCGAAATTGTCGCCCTAGGGACCCGGATTTAGCCCTCTGGGGGCTCCACTTCTCCATAAAATATATTTTTATTTTTTTTTACTATTTTCAAACAAAATGTTGTCTAGTAAGATACACTGGCTCACTATAAAGAGCTCCTATTCAAATGTTGTATTTAATGGTTCTACTGTGCATTTTAACCCTATTTTGCAGAAGTATATTAAAGAACACCATTTAAGGAAGCGATCATGTGCTTTCTAACTTCTCCCAAAAATTCTGACATAGAATGAACCCTGTATATATCTAACATACTTCTTGAAGACTAAAACACCGAATACATATATCTCAGTGTGCGGCACATTCCAAGTAAAACCACAATTGGGCATTAAGCGTGTTGATCTATATTTTCAGTACATTCCGTGGACATGAGGCCACTGTATTTGGTTGTGATTTTACTCCGGATTGCCAACATATCGTATCCGGGTCCAGTGATGGGGACCTACAAGTCTGGGATGCCAAGTATGGGCACGCAAAGGCTCTCCTACTTGAGTTAGAAGGTCATGACCTTGGAGTAACATACTGTGAATTCTCCCCAACCTATGGTGTATCAGGTAAGGCCATTATTAGTTAGTCGCTTTGTATGATAGATTTTCTTCTCCTTTTGAATAGGCCTTCACAATTTTCTACTTTTGAAAAATAGAAAAATCGTTTTGTTTTTCCGTTAAGAATGCAAGAACAAATACTTCTGTAACAGGATTCCGAGAATAATTAATTGTTGTCCCACGTTGCAGCTTTAGTTAACGGTTGGTTACATGTATGTCATTAAGCTATGTCTCTGTTCATTGGTCACATCCAAACTGTTAAGCAACCACCTATCTTAACCCATTCAACACCAAGTAACTCACATGGACTGGTCCATGATATTCATAAACCAATAAATGAATCAGAAAATCACATTTGGACAGGTTCATTTATCAAAATGGGTAATTATGTCTAAAAATAGTCATATCACTGGCAAAAAGTGCAGATCCTGATGAGACGGCTCGTCACGAGCCGGCTCATCTGGATCTACACTTTTTGTAAGCCTATTTAGAGGTCTGTGGTGTTGAAAGGGTTAAGCAACCATTTTAAGTCCAATGAGTCCATTGACTGAATGCTTGCATGCGGCCTGTATCTATTATAGTTTTATATGAAATACCTGTTTTACAGAAGCGACTGGTCTGCCTACCGGAACAACAAGGTTTCTGTTAGCCACGTCTGGTCAAGATGACCTGGTGAAGCTGTGGGATTTCACGTCTATAGCTGGAACAACTAGTAAGCATATAGAATTCTATTAAACCCTTAACCTGCCAATCACGACTAACGTTGCTTTTGCAAACAGCATAGAGCCAGATCAGACGGTTTGATCAGGCTCTATGCTGTTTGCTATTTCGATAGTGGAGCTAAATCACTTGGCTGAATAGCAAGCAACATAGATCCTGATCAGATGCGGCGTTACGCCATGGCTGATCTGGATCTATGTTGTTTGCACATTCCATCCAATTTATTCGGCAGGTTACGGGTTAATAGATCAAATCACTTTAATCCTATCACAACATCTGGTTAGGCTGATATGAAACTAGCCACGTAATAACGTTGTTATTACTTTGACATGAATTTTAACATTTAACCCTTTCAACACCACAGGCCTCTAAATAGGCTTACAAAAAGTGTAGATCCAGATGAGCCGGCTCATGACGAGCCGTCTCATCAGGATCTGCACTTTTTGCAAGTAATATTACTATTTTTAGAGAAAACATTACCCATTTTGATAAATGAACTGATCCAAATGTAATTTTCTTATTAATTTATTGGTCTAAAAATGTCATGGACCAGTCCATGTCAGTTACTTGGTGTTGAATGGGTTAATGTATGTATGTTCCTTTAAGGAATAATAATTAATGGATTTAATAATCCAAATCATACTCTCCATTATCCTATCAGGAATAAATCACAATTACTGAATCATGTAGTAGATACACGAAAATGATTGAAATATTACCACGAAACTGCAAACAGCTGTTATTTGACACACCGATATGCTTAGGGGAAGCAAAACAAACTAGCAACGAGTGCGTACATGTTATTTAAAAGGAACTAGTTATGATACGGATTTTTCTGGTTTGATACGGGCTCGTGACCCTATCAAACCAGCAAATGTAATATCAGACTTAAAAACACAGCAGATCAACCTGGGTGGTAGACAGTATTGTGGTAGGCAAATAACCTTGGTGGTAGACAGTATTGTGGTAGGCAAATAACCTGGGTGGTAGACAGTATTGTGGTAGGCAAATAACCTGGGTAGTAGACAGTATTGTGGTAGGCAAATAACCTGGGTGGTAGACAGTATGTGGTAGGCAAATAACTTGGGTGGTAGACAGTATGTGGTAGGCAAATAACCAGGGTGGTAGACAATATTGTGGTAGGCAAATAACATGGGTGGTAGACAGTATTGTGGTAGGCAAATAACCTGGGTGGTAGACAGTATGTGGTAGGCAAATAACCTGGGTGGTAGACAGTATGTGGTAGGCAAATAACCTGGGTGGTAGGCAAATAACCTGGGTGGTAGACAGTATGTGGTAGGCAAATAACCTGGGTGGTAGACAGTATTGTGGTAGGCAAATAACCTGGGTGGTAGACAGTATGTGGTAGGCAAATAATGGCAAAAAATAGGCCAAAATTCATATCTATGTAATAAAATAGCTATATCCCGAAATGTATATCTGTCCTTTGAGGTGGAATCCTTTGTTTTTACTCTTGTTCCCTTACCAGATGTTGTGATAATGTGATTTGATTATGACATAATTACCCATTTTGATAAATGAACTTGTCCAAATGTGATTTTCTGATTCATTTATTGGTTTATGAATATCATGGACCAGTCCATGTGAGTTACTTGGTGTTGAATGGGTTAAGCAACCAACCTGTATTAAGCAGCCAGTTTCCATATTCCCAATATGTTGTTTTATTATACATTTGACCTTTTTAAGCAGCCACCTGGGCTAAACAGCCACTTTCTGTGATCCCCTTGGCTGGCTGCTTAAGGCAGGTTTGACTGTATATAATGCTTGACTGTTTCCAATGTAGATTTTTATTCAACACCAGCAAAGTTGCGAAAATCTTTACTTTAAACATTATTTACTTCAGTATTTGTACATGTAATGAAGAAATGAACATTTTACATATAATTTAACAGCAGTAGACTGAAAGGGATTAGAATGAAAGAAAACTTATATAGTTCTTCGTCCCTTCTGTGAAAATCTTTGCCTGGCATGCACAATCAACTGCATGCATTATAGATCAGTTAGCATTTGCATGCGAGATTAATGGCTTGGTGCGGTGGTCGCCAGATCGGACAGGTCGGCTTTCTCCGGGTACTCCGGTTTCCTCCCACACGAATAACCACATTTACGCTTTCATCCACACCAACGAGAGTGATTAATATAAGTTGTTAGAACTTGTAAGATAAATAATGTTTAATGGCTTGGTTGGTATTTAACAATACAGATCTTTCAGGTGTGATGTTAAAGAAGAAGCAGGTGCTACGAGGGCATACTGGCTCAGTGATGCAGTGTAGGTTCTCTCTGAACGGGAAACTGTTGGCCTCGGGGTACGTATAACTTTGTTCAGTTTAAGGGGTACGATATCGCACATACTCTATTGCGATTGTAGCTCTGTGTTTATATTGCTGAGTGGAGCAAATCCTTTGCAGGTCATTGTTACATATTGTCGTGAATATAACATTTTCTATATTATATTCGTTGCCGCGATAAATGCTTGCAACAAGAATAGTTTGTTGTCACAAAGAAAGACATACCTGTCATAGCAGTCTTCACGAAACTTTGCCAGAGTTTGTCTGACACCGGTCAGACAAATGATTAAAATGCACTTAAACTTTCAATATATATTATGTCTGACATGCGGTCCTACGGTCGACTGTCATAGTTCATAGACTTCTAGAGCATGCTTGTCGTTTGTTTGTAATTCTGACAGGAAGTGTCAGGAAACATCAGGCGATTTTGTGCATCAACTCCGGTCAAGTGTACTTACCGAAGTAGCCAGTGGTCAGCAGTCGTGTTACTAGTCACATGACCCATCTAGGTCACATGGTTGCCTGACTCCGTTTGGGGCAATATTCACTGCAACAATTCTATATAAAGTAGTTGGTAAAGTAACTTGTACCACTGCAATCAATTTAATTAAGCATATTATCTGATGTATAAGATCAATCACCTATACTTAAAAGTTTAAACTTTATTTATTTTACAACGATTGAGAAGCAAGTTTTAACAACTTATATTAATCACCCTCGTTGGCGCGGATGAAAGCGTATATGTGGTCATTAATGTGGGAGGAAACCGTAGTACCTGGAGAAAACCCACCTGTCTGATCCTGCGACCACCGTACCATCTTGCAGTGTATATTTGCTATTAGTCAGAAATGTTTAATTTCTCTGTTTATATTTTGCAAAAACGTACAATGTCTATAATGAGAGACATTGATTGTTTGCTTCTATTACCTCCTTTTAGCAGATAATGTCCGATTTATTCTTGTTTATAATTGATCCATTTAATTGCTATCCATTGTTATGTTGTTCCATAACAGATGGATCTGTAGTCCAGTGGTTAACACGCTGGACTGGTAATCCAGGGATCGCAGGTTCGATCCCCCGTCTGACCCTAATAAAATTAACAGTCTTTCAGATGGGACATTAAACCGAGGTCTCGTGTCGGTGCTTTACATCGTGCACGTAAAACAACCAGAGGAGACTCTATAATGGATCTCTTTCTGTATCATTGCACTATCCTCCGAAAATCTAAAATGACTAATCTCTTCAGGAGGCGTAGCTCATATGGGCAACCGGTAGCGACGATAAATAAACGTAAAACACACAGTTGTTCCATAACCAGATCTAGTTGTATGATTAATATAATTTATCAAAATTAACTGGTATAATTATTTTTAGTATTTTTAATAATTTAATAATTATAAGATGAGAAAATTGTCGAAAGTTGAGAGCATGTGGTGAAAAGGAAACAACAAAATAAAAATAGGAAACCAATGAGAGACATCGGTCAGTTACTGCCCCTGAATACTCCCTAAAAGTAAAAAGGTCCTATTAAGTGTTTTCCTCTGTTTTTATCGTTGTTTCCTTTGCACAACATGCTAGCAATTTTATTCCACTATTGCTTATTATGTAAAAGTAAAAAAAGTAAAGTGTTTGTTTATTATAGTGTCACCCCTATTTAAAGGGCCAGCCATTTCTGACTTATGAGACACCTCTTTTTATGAACATCAGTACTTCCCGAATCCTATGCTTGTATGCCAGGCACCAGGCTGGTAGGCAATCGGTAACCATTATTTAACTAGCTGGCGGCTCACCAACCGGCCATATCAGAACGAACCCCTGACGAGATTCGAACCTTCGACCTCCCGCTCCGTAGGCGGATGCCTTAACCACTGGGCCATGAAGACGGTTTATTATGATTATTAAATTACTATATCTCGACATATCTCTTACAGCGTATGCAATGGGTACTTGTATTTGTAAAGCAATGCTATCAGTTAATTAACACTATTTGGATAAAATCACAATTATCATACCGCAACATCTGGTTAGGGAACAACAGTAAAAACAAAGGATTCTAACTAAAAGGACCTATTCACATTTTGGAATAAATCAGACTTTATCTGACAAGGGAGGTAATAGAGAATTAGAGATGTCTCTTATTAAAAGCATCTATCCTCCCATTAAGAGCATATTCAAGGGCAGTAACTGAGCACTTCTTTTACAGGTCAATAGATAAGACAGTGAGATTGTGGGATCCTGTAAGTATATACATGTACTTTCATTTCTCTTACGTTATCTGTGTCAGTATTTATTACTTGTGTTTCCCTTCCTCTGGGCGAATAGGGTTTATTCTACCTTTAACATATTTGATTCTGGATACAGTACTTGCAAAGAACATAGAGCCATGTCAGTTGCCATGGAACTCGGGGCTCACACTGGAGAGCGATTCGGGCGAAGTGGTCGCTTTATTTTCCGTGACTTCGCCGACAATAGACATCAGGGCGACATCCGAACGTGCCATCTGATGATCTTGCTAAGACACTTGGCTATGTAGCAAACAACATAGATCCTGATCAGCACGCAGCATCATGCTGCAGCTGATTTGGATCTATGTTGTTTGCAATAGTCTTTAAATATATCCAGAATGAATTGGGTTAAGAAAGGCAGTGGGCAAGACATGGGATAAGACAGCTACGGTAGTTGCATGCCTGGCAGACAAAAATGGGCAGTTTCCAAATAGCAAAAGTATCGTCTTACATTAAAGATTTGACATAAAAGGTTGCTGCCTCTTCACTGGTTACCGATATATGCATAGGGCAGCAGGGGACATAGATGGAGGAATGTGTATGTTACAGAGAAGGGATCAAAATATGCGATGGTCAAACCCGCTTTTCACATATCCGGGTTTATTGTAGAGTGGAAAAAGGGCTGGGTGGGTCAGAAAAGAAGAAAAGTGCATTTTGGGTGGCGAAGGAGAAAAGTGCGGGAGGTGGTATTTTGGTTACCCCCTTGAAAATGTTGTTAATTTATGGTGATCGACAGCTAGATATACTAATACGCATTATGGCACTACATATCGGTCAAATGGGCAAACAACGTCGAATCTGAGAGCCCGCCCAAAAGCACTCTGTTTAGGCTTATATAAAACAATATTTTTTAACAAAGGCAAAAGGGTATGGCTAAAGAGGGGCAGGGTGTTTTCGGCCTGTCATTGCGCTCTTGAACAAGATATACTAGATATAGTGGGATGCATGTATTAACTTAAATAAGCAAAATTATGAGTACCGAGTATACATATAAGCATATACATGTAGGTCATCTGTTGGTATGTATCTACATGTAGGTATCATATATGTTGTGATATGTATAATAAACATATATTGTAATGTTATTAATTAATTGATTTCATATTGGCCTTGTCAGTTGTCCTTAATGGTACTAGTTCAGAGGCCATTCCGGTGTCCTCTGGAGTCCCACAGGGATCCGTACTTGGACCCCTGCTTTTCCTAGCCTACATAAATGACCTCCCACAAAACATCAGTTCCAAAGTCCGCATCTTTGCAGATGATACTGCAGTATATCTATCACTGACATCTGCAAATGAATCGGTCACACTCCAAAATGATCTTAAGAGATTAGAAGAGTGGGAGTTGGAGTGGGACATGGAATTTAACCCCTCCAAATGTCAAGTTATGCACGTCACCAGAAGGAAACATCCTATTCCCAGCAATTATAAACTCCATGGAGTCCTACTTGAGTCGGTCACCTCAGCCAAATACCTTGGCGTGGATATCTCAAATAACCTGTCGTGGGACACCCACATAAAAAGGTCAACAAAGAAAGCAAACCAAACATTAGGATTTCTACGTAGAAACCTCCAGGTCAAATCTGAACCCCTTAAGACCATGGCTTACCAGACATTAGTGAGACCCCAGCTTGAATATGGCTCCGAGATCTGGTCGCCCCATACCCAAACATTGATAGACCAAATTGAAGGTGTCCAGCGAAGAGCAGCCCGTTGGATAAAGGCTGACTTCTATCGTACCTCTAGTGTTACAGACATGCTACATTCCCTAAATCTACGCAGACTAGATCATCGGCGTATTGACAATAGGTTATCCCTTATGTATAAAATTCATAATGATCTTGTTGCTATTCCCATTGAAAACTACCTAGTTCCCCTCTCCCGTCCTACTCGCCATTGCTATTCCTTAAGCTATAGGTTAATTACAGCAACTACAGACTACTACAAGTTCTCCTTCTTTCCAAGAACAATCTATCATTGGAACCACCTCCCTCCTGACATTGTCCATCTCCCTACCATAGAGCAATTCAATACGGCAGTTTGCCATATTGAACATGCCTGTCCCTAGTTGTTCTGCGTAGCTGCTTTTAAACTTTTACCACAACTTATTTTCATACCTTTTAAATTATACTTTTAACTACTCATACTCTTAACTTCTTAGCGGTCTTTGACGCGCAACATGTCTACGTCCCCGCGAGGGGTTCGACATTAAAGGAAGATAGATAGATAGATAGTTATTGGGATGAAGCCGAAGGCCGAGGTCCAATATGACAGGCTTCATCCCAATAACAAGGCCAATATGAAATCACTTAATTAATGACAATTTTATTAATTGACTATAGAATATAACAGTAACAACAAGTAACGACTAACGGTAACAAATATTAAACTAATTATCTTCATGATTTGGATTATAAATTTATTCGTACTCAACTTAGATCAGTAAAAAAAAAAAAAATAGTTGTCTGTTTTCACGATCGACGTGAGAAGTTCTGAACTGTGCGTATTGCAAACGCTAGGCCTATCGCAACTAAAATTTAATCAATTCTAAATTGCCATGACCAAGTATTTTGTTTGTTTCCAAGATTGGGACTGCAAAAGAATTTCGTCAGGCAATTTCATACAGGCTGAGGTCCAACAACCAATCAGATTTCCGTGCTAGCTCCATACTGGCCGAGTTAAGCATCGATACTGACAAGCTCACGCTCGTATTGCACTAACAAATGACGTCATGTTGCAGACAATATTCTATAGTCAATAAATAAATATCTATATTATACTTGCAGAATACTGGAGCAGCATTACATGTTATCGAAGGGCATAAAAGGTGAACAAAGTTAATTTCTTATATATATCTCCTCTGTTGTCGAGTGGTTACGGTCGCTGACTTGTATACCACCTGTCACGGGTTCTAGCCCCGCTCAGACTGTGTCTCCTAATATGAAAACGTTGGCAGTTTCTTACGGAGGTTGGCGCACCAAGTACTGGTTGGCCGGTGGAGCCTGCCAAGGAAAGGTGTTGTTAGATAAACTGACCGTCTCTTAAATAAAATGCTATTAAGCTAGTGTTATACTCTTTAGGCTGTCCGATTAGCGCAGTTGTTAGCACGCTCGCTTATCACCAATGCAACCCAGGTTCGATCCACAGACCGGGAAGTATGTGAGATGGTACGGTGGTCGCCAGATCGGACAAGTGGGTTTTCTCCGGGTACTCCCACACGAATGACCACATATACGCTTTCATCCGCGTCAATGAGAGTGATTAAAATAAGTTGTTAGAACTTGCTTCGCAATCATTGCAAAATAAATAAAGTTTAAAACTTAAAGGTTATACTATTAAAGGTTATACTATTAAAGGTTATACTATTAAAGGTTATACTATTAAAGGTTATACTATTAAAGGTTATACTATTAAAGGTTATACTAGTTTGAGTTATTTTTGCTCAATTGCGAAACAAGTTTTTACAACATTAGATTAATATTACTAATGATATCTTGTGAGAACTCATTCCTGGCAGAATCCATCGCCATGTGGAGGGGGAGGAGGCAATATGAATTTAAGTGTCTTGCCTAAGGACACAACCGTAACTGCTACAGCTGGGTGCAATCTCTCGGACCTCTCACACATGAAGTGAACGCGCTACCACTGCGCTATCATGAGCGAGAGAGGAGAATAGGCAATATGGATTTAAGTATCTTGCCTAAGACCGGGAAGTATGTGAGATGGTACGGTTGTCGCCAGATCAGACAAGTGGGTTTTTTTCGGGTACTCCCACACGAATGACCACACATACACTCATCCGTGGGTCTGATGGCACTCGAACTCACAACCTCTCAGATACAAGGTGAAAACTTATTCTAGTAAGCCCTGTTTACAGATTTGTTACACTTATTTCTATATTTACAGATATGTGACATGTTGTGCCTTCTCTAGCGATGGTCAGTTTCTGGCATCCGGCTCAAATGATAAAACCGTCATGATTTGGAGACTTCAGTCTGAGCAGCAACTGTTCAGTAAGTCTTCCGGTACTTGTAGATCTGGTACTGTAGACTGGTTAACGAGATCTGGTACTGTAGACTGGTTAACGAGATCTGGTACTGTAGACTGGTTAATGAGATCTGGTACTGTAGACTGGTTAATGAGATCTGGTACTGTAGACTGGTTAATGAGATCTGGTACTGTAGACTGGTTAATGAGATCTGGTACTGTAGACTGGTTAATGAGATCTGGTACTGTAGACTGGTTAATGAGATCTGGTACTGTAGACTGGTTAATGAGATCTGGTACTGTAGACTGGTTAATGAGATCTGGTACTGTAGACTGGTTAATGAGATCTGGTACTGTAGACTGGTTAATGAGATCTGGTACTGTAGACTGGTTAACAAGATCTGGTACTGTAGACTGGTTAATAAGATCTGGTACTGTAGACTGGTTAATGAGATCTGGTACTGTAGACTGGTTAATGAGATCTGGTACTGTAGACTGGTTAACGAGATCTGGTACTGTAGACTGGTTAACGAGATCTGGTACTGTAGACTGGTTATACTTACTATTGTATGTCTTCTAGATATGGTACTGTAGACTGGTTAATGAGATCTGGTACTGTAGACTGGTTAACGAGATCTGGTACTGTAGACTGGTTATACTTACTAGTGTATGTCTTCTAGATATGGTACTGTAGACTGGTTAACGAGATCTGGTACTGTAGACTGGTTAACAAGATATGGTACTGTAGACTGGTTAACGAGATCTGGTAATGTAGACTGGTTAATGAGATCTGGTACTGTAGACTGGTTAATGAGATCTGGTACTGTAGACTGGTTAATGAGATCTGGTACTGTAGACTGGTTAACGAGATCTGGTACTGTAGACTGGTTAACGAGATCTGGTACTGTAGACTGGTTAATGAGATCTGGTACTGTAGACTGGTTAATGAGATCTTGTACTGTAGACTGGTTAATGAGATCTTGTACTGTAGACTGGTTAACGAGATCTGGGACTGTAGACTGGTTAATGAGATATTTTACTGTAGAATGGTTAACGAGATCTTGTACTGTAGACTGGTTAATGAGATCTGGTACTGTAGACTGGTTAATGAGATCTGGTAATGTAGACTGGTTATGCATGCTAGGGTCTGTCTTCTAGATCTTGTACTGTAGACTGGTTAATGAGATCTGGTAATGTAGACTGGTTATGCATGCTAGGGTCTGTCTTCTAGATCTTGTACTGTAGACTGGTTAATGAGATCTGGTACTGTAGACTGGTTAATGAGATCTGGTACTGTAGACTGGTTATGCTTGCTAGATTTTGTTTTTTAGATCTGGTACTGTAGACTTGTTATGCTTGCTCGGGTTTGTGTTCTAGATCTGTTACTGTAGACTGGTTATGCTTGCTCGGGTTTGTCTTCTAGATCTGGTACTGTTGACTGGTTATGCTTGCTAGAGTTTGTCTTCTAGATATGGTACTGTAGACTGGTTATGCCTGCTCGGGTTAGTCTTCAATATCTGGTACTGTAGACTGGTTATGCTTGCTAGAGTTTGTCTTCTAGATCTGGTACTGTAGACTGGTTATGCATGCTAGAGTTTGTCTTCTAGATATGGTACTGTAGACTGGTTATGCATGCTAGAGTTTGTCTTCTAGATCTGGTACTGTAGACTGGTTATGCTTGCTAGAGTTTGTCTTCTAGATCTTGTACTGTTGACTGGTTATGCTTGCTAGGGTTTGTGTTCTAGATCTGGTACTGTAGACTGGTTAATGAGATCTGGTTATGCTTGCTAGATTTTGTTTTTTAGATCTGGTCCTGTAGACTTGTTATGCTTGCTCGGGTTTGTGTTCTAGATCTGTTACTGTAGACTGGTTATGCTTGCTCGGGTTTGTCTTCTAGATATGGTGCTGTAGACTGGTTAATGAGATCTGGTACTGTAGACTGGTTATGCTTGCTAGAGTTTGTATTTTAGATCTGGTACTGTAGACTTGTTATGCTTGCTCAGGTTTGTGTTCTAGATCTGTTACTGTAGACTGGTTATGCTTGCTCGGGTTTGTCTTCTAGATCTGGTACTGTTGACTGGTTATGCTTGCTAGAGTTTGTCTTCTAGATCTGTTACTGTAGACTGGTTATGCTTGCTCAGGTTTGTCTTCTAGATCTGGTACTGTAGACTGGTTATGCATGCTAGAGTTTGTCTTCTAGATCTGGTACTGTAGACTGGTTATGCATGCTAGAGTTTGTCTTCTAGATCTGGTACTGTAGACTGGTTATGCTTGCTAGAGTTTGTCTTCTAGATCTTGTACTGTAGACTGGTTATGCTTGCTAGGGTTTGTGTTCTAGATCTGGTACTGTAGACTGGTTATGCATGCTAGAGTTTGTCTTCTAGATCTGGTACTGTAGACTGGTTATGCTTGCTAGATTTTGTTTTTTAGATCTGGTCCTATAGACTTGTTATGCTTGCTCGGGTTTGTGTTCTAGATCTGTTACTGTAGACTCGTTATGCTTGCTCGGGTTTGTCTTCTAGATATGCTAGAGTTTGTCTTCTAGATCTGGTACTGTAGACTGGTTATGCTTGCTAGAGTTTGTCTTCTAGATCTTGTACTGTAGACTGGTTATGCTTGCTAGGGTTTGTGTTCTAGATCTGGTACTGTAGACTGGTTATGCATGCTAGAGTTTGTCTTCTAGATCTGGTACTGTAGACTGGTTATGCTTGCTAGATTTTGTTTTTTAGATCTGGTCCTATAGACTTGTTATGCTTGCTCGGGTTTGTGTTCTAGATCTGTTACTGTAGACTCGTTATGCTTGCTCGGGTTTGTCTTCTAGATATGGTACTGTAGACTGGTTAATGAGATCTGGTACTGTAGACTGGTTATGCTTGCTAGAGTTTGTATTTTAGATCTGGTACTGTAGACTTGCTATGCTTGCTCGGGTTTGTGTTCTAGATCTGTTACTGTAGACTGGTTATGCTTGCTCGGGTTTGTCTTCTAGATATGGTACTGTAGACTGGTTAATGAGATCTGGTACTGTAGACTGGTTATGCTTGCTAGAGTTTGTATTTTAGATCTGGTACTGTAGACTTGTTATGCTTGCTCGTGTTTGTGTTCTAGATCTGTTACTGTAGACTGGTTATGCTTGCTCGGGTTTGTCTTCTAGATCTGGTACTGTTGACTGGTTATGCTTGCTAGAGTTTGTCTTCTAGATATGGTACTGTAGACTGGTTATGCTTGCTCGGGTTAGTCTTCAATATCTGGTACTGTAGACTGGTTATGCTTGCTAGAGTTTGTCTTCTAGATCTGGTACTGTAGACTGGTTATGCATGCTAGAGTTTGTCTTCTAGATCTGGTACTGTAGACTGGTTATGCATGCTAGAGTCTGTCCTCTAGATCTGGTACTGTAGACTGGTTATGCTTGCTAGAGTTTGTCTTCTAGATCTGGTACTGTAGACTGGTTGTGCTTGATTGGGTTTGTGTTCTATATCTGTTACTGTAGACTGGTTATGCTTGCTCGGGTTTGTCTTCTAGATCTGGTACTGTAGACTGGTTATGCTTGCTAGAGTTTGTCTTCTAGATCTGTTACTGTAGACTTATTATGCCTGCTCGGGATTGTCTTCTAGATCTGGTACTGTAGACTCATATTTAGCATCTTATTGATTTAAACAGTTGATTTTCAACAAATAAAGTATGACTAATTGTGTCGAATGTGTCAAAAGCAAGCTGTCATGCCGCAACCAATCAGAATCCTTCCGTGTTGTACACAATTGTGTACCTACACGAAAATGTGTGATGACTATATTAACCCTTTCCTTCATAGAGATTTAGGTTAATATACTATTATATCTCCATACAAACGACAGCCATTTAGCTATCATGCAGTGGATAAGTAGTCGCCATATCTATCTCACCTCCATAGATATTACTGGGATAACATGAGATTCTGGCCTTTATTATGAACATTGGTTTGGCTACTACATTGTCAATGCATGTCGTATTGGTACTGGCATTAAGAGGTGCTTCTAAGAGGGAAAGAGTTTTGTTTTCAGTTTATCAATTTTCAATTCTTCAGCTGCCTTGGAGGATGGACTTTACATCGAATCTATTCAGGAAGCGGATGAGGTAGACACTGTGACCGTAAAGACTAAAGCAGAGAAATGGACAGTAGATGAAATATGCCAGTGGATCGTGGAGATAGGACTGGGCCAGTATGAGGAGCACTTCCGCAAACACCATATAGATGGACAGGAGTTGTTTACCTTGAATCAGGAATCATTGTTGATTGGCTTGGGTGTTGGTATGTAATGTAAAAAAGTGTACATAATATTATACCCTTATGCACATTAGATACAACAAATTGTCAGTATTGCAAAAACGAAAATAATTGGTAGTCAGGGGCAACAGAGGCACTCGTTTTGATCAATATTTGTGTTTCTTTGAAACTGTGTGTGAAGAGTTCCACATTAAAGACAAATAGTTGTGTTGGATTGCACAGGGTGGAGAGCTCCACATTAAAGACCCGTTGCGTATTATAAATGTTGTTTATTTGTAATAGGCATCTATTTATCATTAGCCATGTGGTTATTCGGGTCACATCTAGAAATATATTATACAGTCAAACCTGTCTTAAGCAGCCAGCCAAGGGAGTCAGAGAAAGCGGCTGCTTAGCACAGGTGGCTGCTTAATAGAGGTCAAATATATAATAAAACAACCAATTGGGAATCTGGAAAGTGGCTGCTTAATACAGGATGGCTGCTTAATGGAGGTGACCACTAACACAGGTTTGACTGTAGACATTGTTTTTGTTTTGAGGATAGTGCAAGATACAGAAGATGCCCCAATATCAGAAGCATTCCTGGTTCCCTCACATTCCTGGTTCCCTCACATTCCTGGTTCCCCTCACATTCCTGGTTCCCTCACATTCCTGGTTCCCTCACATCCCTGGTTCCCTCACATTCCTGGTTCCTCACATTCCTGGTTCCCTCACATTCCTGGTTCCCTCACATTCCTGGTTCCCTCACATTCCTAGTTCCCTCACAGTCCTAGTTCCCTCACATTCCTTGTTCCCTCACATCCCTAGTTCCCTCACATTCCTAGTTCCCTCACATTCCTAGTTCCCTCACATTCCTAGTTCCCTCACATTCCTGGTTCCCTCACATTCCTAGTTCCCTCACATTCCTGGTTCCCTCACATTCCTGGTTCCCTCACATTCCTGGTTCCCTCACATTCCTAGTTCCCTCACATTCCTAGTTCCCTCACATCCCTGGTTCCCTCACATTCCTGGTTCCCTCACATCCCTGGTTCCCTCACATTCCTCACCGATACATGGGACCATCCGAAAGGTTGGGAATCGAACACCTGATCTGCCCTGAGTTTGCATGCCAACCGGTTAACCAACCAACCAAAGACCCGATCCTATGCATACAGTCATTTTTAATAGCATTATCCTGAGATTTTACAGTCTAAAAATAGTAACAGATCCATACATACTGTGGTTGCATAGAGCATGCTAAAAAAGGTTAAACTTTATTAATTTTTCAACGATTGCGAAGCATGTTTTAACACCTCATATTAATCATGAATGTTTGAACAAACTGTTCTGTAGATAGATTATATTTTCTGTTTAGATTCCCTCGGACACAGAAACAAAATTTTGCGATCACGAAGTAGACTTCTAGAGCATCCAATTGTTCAACAGAAAGAACTAGGTTGGTATTTTGTAAAATATGCCGTGGAAATTATTGTGGGTACTATTAGAGCGGTGACCGAGATGTTAGAGTCGTTGACTTCAAATTACTTGCCACTCACCGCCGTAGTTCGAATCCCACTGGGGTGTCAAAATTCTTCCAAATGAGGAATCTATCCAGCTGGCTTGCAGAAGGTTTGTGGTTCTTCCCGGGAGTCTGTCCATGACTGAAATGTTGCTCGGATGTGCACCCGGGTTCTTCCTCCACCAATAATACCTGGAGAGTAGTCGATATGACCTAAGCTGTTGGGGCGACGGTAAACCACAAAAACAAATAAGTGTACTAACTAGTAGAGACATTGATATCTGATACACATAAATCACTACTTAGTAGATACAAATTTATTTTAGCTCGATTGCGAAACAAGTTCTTACAACTTACACAAGTTTTTTTTTAAATAATATTTTATTGCATTTTTTCATACAATACATTACATATATACATACAATACTAAGAACAAATCAGAGATTAATATGTAATTATATGATTGCAGTATACGATACATTTGTTTTGTCGAGGGGAAAAAAGCAAATGGGTGGGGCTACAAGTTATAACAACATTATTTACAGCCCTCCCACTTACACAAGTGCTGACAGAATTAAATGACCTTCCCTTGATGAATTGTCCAGCAGCATGTTGCAGTTAGAGAACCGTATTTGCTCTGTCCCTTGGGTGATCTCTTAATACAGGTTTAACTATATATGAACTACAAGCGAAGAAAATTAGCAAAAACAAGTGAACGTGACGGCATAGGCAAGGACAATCGTAACAGCTTTCTGTCCAGTTCCTTCATTTGTAATAGTTTAGTTTAATTGCTCTCATTCCTGATGCAATCTATTACCATGAGGGAGAGAAGAAGCAATATGGATTTAAATGTCTTGCCTAATGACACCACCACTGGTTTTGGCGGTGTTCAAACTCACAACCTCTAGCACTTTATCTATTTGTCAGAAAAATAAGTTAAATAGATGCCATTCGTTTGTCCTCCCCGGCCTTACCAAGCATTAATAGATGCCATTCCTTTATCCTCCCCGGTCTTACCAAACATTAATAGATGCCATTCCGTTATCTTCCCTGGCCTTACCAAGCATTATTAGATGCCATTCCTTTATCCTCCCCGGCCTTACCAAGCATTATTAGATGCCATTCCTTTATCCTCCCCGGCCTTACCAAGCATTATTAGATGCCATTCCTTTATCCTCCCCGGCCTTACCAAGCATTATTAGATGCCATTCCTTTATCCTCCCCGGCCTTACCAAGCATTATTAGATGCCATTCCTTTATCCTCCCCGGCCTTACCAAGCATTATTAGATGCCATTCCTTTATCCTCCCCGGCCTTACCAAGCATTATTAGATGCCATTCCTTTATCCTACCCGGCCTTACCAAGCATTATTAGATGCCATTCCTTTATCCTCCCCGGCCTTACCAAACATTATTAGATGCCATTCCTTTATCCTCCCCGGTCTTACCAAGCATTATTAGATGCCATTCCTTTATCCTCCCCGGCCTTACCAAACATTATTAGATGCCATTCCTTTATCCTCCCCGGTCTTACCAAGCATTAGATGCCATTCCTTTATCCTGCATCTCCAATTGACGGTTTTCCTTTATTTTACAGATGTAGGTGTTCCAGACGAGTATCTGTGTCCAATCACACGTGAGATCATGAGAGATCCAGTTATATGCACAGGTTAGTTGACAAACAACAATAGCAATATGTTGTTATATATACCTGCGCTGTATACTGCATACCTGCGCTGTATACTGCACTGTATACTGCATACCTGCGCTGTATACTGCATACCTGCGCTGTATCCTGCATCCCTGCGCTGTATACTGCATACCTGCCCTGTATACTGCATACCTGCGCTGTATCCTGCATCCCTGCGCTGTATACTGCATACCTGCACTGTATACTGCATACCTGCGCTGTATACTGCATACCTGCGCTGTATCCTGCATCCCTGCGCTGTATACTGCATACCTGCACTGTATACTGCATACCTGCGCTGTATGCTTCATACCTGCGCTGTATGCTGCATACCTGCGCTGTATACTGCATACCTGCGCTGTATACTGCATACCTGCGCTGTATACTGCATACCTGCGCTGTATACTGCATACCTGCGCTATAATTTCATGACGTATTTCTTTATGGAAATCGTACAAACTGGCATCACTAGCAAAGCTTGGCAAGGGACGACAAGTCATGTCACTTGTCAACAAGTGAGGCAGCTATCTAGCTGGCATGCAGAAGATCTACCCTGGTGCCCATCGGTATCTTAAGCAATGCTAGGCGGGGCACCTAGTGTTTCATTCACCACGTATATCTGGGATGTCGCCATATGACCGTATCATACATGTGATTTAAAACACAAACAATCATGCAAGATAAAAAGTGGGCTGCAACCTTATAAACAAAACTTCTGTTTTGGTAAACATACATCTCCCTGGGCTCTAGTGGTTAAGGTGTCCATCTATGGAGCGGGAGGTCAAAGGTTCGAACCTTGTCAGGGGTTCATTCTGATATTACCGGTTGGTGAGCCTGGCATTCAAGGATAGGATTCGGGAAGTACTGATGTTCATAAAATAGGTGTCCTTTAGTCAGTAATGGCTGGCCCTTTCAATAGGGGTGACCTTATAATGAACAAACACTGTACTTTTACATCAGTCATTTTTAATACATTTAAATTGCGCTAACATTTTTTTGGTTCCATCGTAAAACACAATTCACCACCAATATCTCAATTGACGTCCATTTTGAAAAGGTGTTAAATTTCTTGGAACTATTCCATTTGCACTAGTGATATATTTTAACTACAGTATGTGTTACCAGAACTGGGAATGTGGGTGTTTTATGTTGTAGATGGATACACGTATGAACGGGCAGCTATTACAAGCTGGATACAGAAAGGCAAAGATCGCAGTCCGATGACAAACGCCATCCTGTCAACAAAAGACCTCACGCCAAACAGAAGTCTGAAGATGATCATACAGCGTTACCTGAACCCATAAAATATTAAATCTTCAGACATAGATGTAAATACAGTCAAACCTGTGCTAAAGGCCACCTCCAAATAAAGGCCGCATATGAGAAACCTGTCTCTAAAGACCACCATTTTTCTCTCCCGTCGAGCCATTTTCAATGCATTTTAACCCTCTATTGAGAGGCCACCTGCCAACAAAGGCCACTTTTTTACTTTCCCAAGGGTGGCCTTTATAGACAGGTTTGACTGTATCCATGTTTTAGTGTAGCAATGTCGACAGAAGCTCAAGGTTTGTGACCAAACACCCGAGCCCAAAACTAATTAATACGGCGCCTGAATAGGAAAACTTATATCTATCTTATAGAAAAACTAGCAAATAAATCTCTGCCAATCATAGATGTGTTTTACCATCACAACATGGCTACACGCATTTCTCAAATTAAAAAAATTGTACACACTTCATTTTGAGGCCGTTATAAACCCTGAGTAACCCCATTTATTTCATCTGGGATTCAGATATAACCGTCAAATTTACAACTACAATAAATCTACTTATTCGATACGGACAAAGCAATGTTTCTTGTCCTGTTAGAAAGCCTTGGTTAGGCCAAATAATAATGGAATATGGAACAACAATAATATGGAACCCTCAGTTTTAAGAAAGAATGTGGAAGTCGTGATAGCGCAGTGGATGCGCGTTCGCTTCAGGTGCGAAAGGTCCGGAGTTCGAGCCCCACTGGAGCCGTTATGATTGTGCCCTTAGGCAAGGCATTTAAATTCCACATTGCCTCTTCTCTCTCCCTCGTGGCGATGGATTCCATCAGGAATGAGGTCTCGAGAGTGATTTATATAAGTTGAAATAACTTGTTTCGCAATCGAGCTAAAATAAATTTGTATAAACTAAGAAAGAATGTTCGTCTTTAGAAAATGTGCCAAAAGGAGCAACAATGCTCCTAAATCCAAAATGGAAATGCCCTATGATATGAGGTCATGGAAATTAGGATTGCCTACCAGTACTAATGAAATAAATTTGTCTTTCAGTTATTGATTGACGAATAAAACATGGTTTGGAGTTCTGACGCGTAGGAATTAACCAAGCAGGTCGTAGTCCTGAATGGATCATTCCGGTGGTCAAAACTACAAACCCTGTTTTATTGCAGATTATCGTAGTCCTAAGTGGTTAATTCCGGTTGTTAAAACTACAAACCATGTCTCATTGCAGATGTTCAGTATGATGGAATTAGAGGTTATCTAAAAGTTTGTTCAAAAAGCCAATACTTGCTTGTCAAATAATGTCGGTTAAGTCAGTTTTTAACAGTGTTAGCTCCACTCTCCGAATAGCAAACAGCATAGAGCCTGATCAGATGGCACAGAAGCCTGATCAGATGGCACAGAAGCCTGATCAGATGGCACAGAAGCCTGATCAGATGGCACAGAAGCCTGATCAGATGGAACAGAAGCCTGATCAGATGGCACAGAAGCCTGATCAGACAGAACAGAAGCCTGATCAGATGGCACAGAAGCCTGATCAGATGGCACAGAAGCCTGATCAGACAGAACAGAAGCCTGATCAGATCGCACAGAAGCCTGATCAGATGGCACAGAAGCCTGATCAGATGGCACAGAAGCCTGATCAGATGGCACAGAAGCCTGATCAGATGGAACAGAAGCCTGATCAGATGGCACAGAAGCCTGATCAGATGGCACAGAAGCCTGATCAGATGGCACAGAAGCCTTATCAGATCACACAGAAGCCTGATCAGATGGAACGTTCTGTGCTGTCTGATCTGGCTCTATGCTGTTTGCAAACGTGATTTTACCTGCTGCTAACTTGTAAAGGGTTACGGTAATTCTATGTGCGTGATATATTGTATTGAAATATTTTATTGGTAATAATGTATATGGCGCCAGCTTTGTTATTTAATAATATAGCACATTTGTGTGATATATATGTATTTTGAAGGCGGTTCACAACGATGGCCAATTTATTCGCTCAATGTTGGCCAGTAATTGTTCTGACACACCGGTAGCCAATCTGTAGAATGACATCATATTTATGACTAATAATCTGCATTGGACACCAAAATGTTACCTGGAGAACACGTCATTGTTTCTTGAGAAAATGTTGGTATAGAAGTGTATGTAATTACAAAATGGCAGGAAACAGTACCGTTGCGGAAATTCACAATTAAATCGGCCACAGATGTTGCACCGTTGTGAAATCGACCATGGATGTGCGACTACCCATTTCACCATTGTGAATCGGCCACGGATGTGTGACTACCCATTTCACCATTGTGAAATCGGCCACGGATGTGCGACTACCCATTTCACCATTGTGAAATCGGCCACGGATGTGCGACTACCCATTTCACCATTGTGAAATCGGCCACGGATGTGCGACTACCCATTTCACCATTGTGAAATCGGCCACGGATGTGTGACTACCCATTTCACCGTTGTGAAATCGATCATGGATGTGCGACTACCCATTTCACTGTTGTGAAATCGGCCATGGATGTGCGACTACCCATTTCACCGTTGTGAAATCGGCCACGGATGTGCGACTACCCATTTCACCATTGTGAAATCGGCCACGGATGTGCGACTACCCATTTCACCATTGTGAAATCGGCCACGGATGTGCGACTACCCATTTCACCATTGTGAAATCGGCCACGGATGTGTGACTACCCATTTCACCGTTGTGAAATCGATCATGGATGTGCGACTACCCATTTCACTGTTGTGAAATCGGCCATGGATGTGCGACTACCCATGTCACCGTTGTGAAATCGGCCACGGATGTGCGACTACCCATTTCACCATTGTGAAATCGGCCACGGATGTGCGACTACCCATTTCACCATTGTGAAATCGGCCACGGATGTGCGACTACCCATTTCACCATTGTGAAATCGGCCACGGATGTGTGACTACCCATTTCACCGTTGTGAAATCGACCATGGATGTGCGACTACCCATTTCACCATTGTGAAATCGGCCACGGATGTGTGACTACCCATTTCACCGTTGTGAAATCGACCATGGATGTGTGACTACCCATTTCACCGTTGTGAAATCGACCATGGATGTGCGACTACCCATTTCACTGTTGTGAAATCGGCCATGGATGTGCGACTACCCATGTCACCGTTGTGAAATCGGCCACGGATGTGTGACTACCCATTTCACCGTTGTGAAATCGGCCATGGATGTGCGACTACCCATTTCACCGTTGTGAAATCGGCCACGGATGTGCGACTACCCATTTCACCATTGTGAAATCGGCCACGGATGTGTGACTACCCATTTCACCGATGTGTGACTACCCATTTCACCATTGTGAAATCGTCCACCGATGTGTGACTACCAATCGCTATGCATCTTGCATATTTCGTCGCGGTATATATTGATGCAATTTGATATTTACTGTAGTGTTGTTTTGTCTATGCATCACAGTGCTGTATTTATGTATTTTTCTAAACATATTATTGTGTTATTATGACATAAATATCTGATAAATGAAATCTTGTGATATATTAATCTGTAAATTGTTTTTGTGGGAAAAGTTCTATTTGCTACGCTTGTACATGATCTGTTAATAATCATACACTGTTACTCTATTGTTCACTCTGCAATCGTTCATGTTTATATATTGGTATGTGGCCTCTGTAGCCTGAGTTTCTTATGTTAAATCACTCGCCCCTCACCACCCCTCACCACTGTAGGTTCGAATCCCACTGAGGGTATCGAATTATTTCATGTGAGGAAGCTAGCTAGCAGAGTAGGTCCGTTGTTCTACCCAGGTGCACATCCGTGACAAATGTAGAACATCGAAAATATTTAGATTGATTTCATTTGAAAATTGAATTAAAGTCATACTGACAATAACAATTTTAAAAAGTTTTCAATCATGTAATTAACATGATGCCGATGAAACTATTGTTCCTCCCACTAGTCACGTGATCACAATTTTCTAGACACCGATAATCGCGACAAGTTGTCGAGGAAAATGGCGGCTGTTTCATAACACTTGCTGAAGGTGTGTCGCTTTATCGATCGCTGATTGGCTTATCCCTGGCTGGGTTGATTGACAGCTTGCGTCATGTTAATGTTAATCTAGTCCAAAAAAAATTCTGCTACAAGGAAATGTATTTCCTAACTATTACCAGCTTAATTATAATGTTTGCTAACACGAATATCTAATATTTAAATAAGGCTACACACTGAACTGATATATATCTACTATTTCTTTTTTTCCTCTTCTGAAAAATACACAAGAACTGTGTAAACCATTGTTTTCACAAGAACTGTGTAAACCATTGTTTTCACAAGAACTGTGTAAACCATTGTTTTCACAAGAACTGTGTAAACCATTGTTTTCACTGTTGTTGATTTGTATCGTATTTATGTTTTATGCTCATAAAATATTTGTATTTGTTAAAAAAAAAAATTAAAATTAAAATAAATGTTTTAACTGGTGCAACAGAGCAACATATCTATGAACCTGTATTGAACACAACTGCTCTCACCATGTCTACTTATCGTACAGCGCAACTATATAGTGAGCAAACTCCACCATGGAAAGGAATTTATTTAAGCATTCTCTTTGCTTGTTTTCCGATCCGTGGTCACGGGTTCGAGCCCCGCTCAGACTGTGTCTCATTTATATGAAAAAGTTAGCAGTTTCTTACGGAGGTTGGTACACCCAAGTACTGGTTAACCACTGGAGCCTGCCCAGGAAAGGTGTTGTTAGGTAAACTGCCCACCGGCGATATAGCCCAAAATGGTGCTGATGCAGGCGTAAAACCCGAAATATAGCGAAATATCGTGTTTTCCGATCCAAATTCATTTGTTTGATATATATGTATTCCAACGTTTACTATCATCTGAACTGAATAAAATATGTTTAAACTAACTAATGCAACTTCCATCTCTTCTGATAAATATTGGGTGTGTTTAAGCTTAGGCCTTTTGTCCTCCACACACTTTAACCATTCTGGATGTAGTTCATACCCCGATGGAAACTATTAACCCTCAAATCATTACCTATATTTAATATGCTTCTTCTTGTGTTACTTGTATCATCTGTTGTCATCACTAGCTTAATTAAAACCGCTTTATTATAATTATCTGTTACTTTTTTTATTATATTTTTTTTTTTTTGATTTTTTGTTGTCATTTTAGTGTAAGACAAATATAATAATTAAACTCAGTTGAGTGGAGTTATCTATGTCACTATCGGAATGTCACTATCATTATGCGCATCCCAGCCATTAAAATAAAGATCTTTTTTTTGCCATGTCATCATTAAACTTCGTTGTCATGACATCATTAAACTTGGTTGCCATGTCATCATTAAACTTTGTTGTCATGACATCATTAAACTTTGTTGTCATGTCATCATTAAACTTGGTTGTCATGACATCATTAAACTTCATTGTCATGTCATCATTAAACTTTGTTGTCATCATTAAACTTCGTTGTCATGTCATCATTAAACTTCATTGTCATGACATCATTAAACTTCATTGTCATGACATCATTAAGCTTCGTTGTCATGACATCATTAAACTTCGTTGTCATGACATCATTAAACTTCATTGTCATGACATCATTAAACTTCGTTGTCATGACATCATTAAACTAAACTTAGTTTCATGATGTCATGACATCATACTATGGTGTTTCAACTTTAGGAGCTATAATCAAAATATAAAGCTTTATTGTTATCATTATTATTATATTTTATTTACATAATAATATTGTAGTAAAGTAATTTGTTATTTAGATTAGTTAGCATTGCAGTTAACACTTTAGATGAAAAAGGATATGTGTTTGGACTTTTTGTATTATTAATTTTTGTATGTTAGCCATTTTGTATACAGCTTACAACATTTTCATCCATGGAAGATGAAGGGATTTTAACTCTGCATGCTGGGTAAAATAAAGATTATAAATTAGGGATGGCAACGAATAGCGATTTTGCTATTCGAATATTTGGTCCGGGAGGTATTCAAATATTCGATATAATTCTAACAAAAGCTCAAAATCACTCAAATTGCCAAATTGAACTACTTTCTGTTTTACATATAGACATCATCTTCTTCCTCTAAGACCAATCATATATGATGAGGACTCATTCTGTTACTGGTATGTACAGGTTATTACTGTAAGGACTGGTTATTACTGTATAATACTGTTTATACTGTATGGACTGGTTATTACTGTATGGACTGGTTATTACTGTATAACACTGTTAATACTGTATGGACTGGTTAATACTGTATGGACTGGTTATTACTGTATGGACTGGTTAATACTGTATGGACTGGTTAATACTGTATAGACTGGTTAATACTGTATGGACTGGTTATTACATATAGACTGGTTATTACTGTATGGACTGGTTATTACATATAGACTGGTTAATACTGTATGGACTGGTTATTACATATAGACTGGTTATTACTGTATGGACTGGTTATTACATATAGACTGGTTAATACTGTATAGACTGGTTAATACTGTATGGACTGGTTAATACTGTATGGACTGGTTAATACTGTATAGACTGGTTAATACTGTATGGACTGGTTATTACATATAGACTGGTTATTACTGTATGGACTGGTTATTACTGTATAGACTGGTTTTTACTGTATAGACTGGTTAATACAGTATGGACTGGTTAATACTGTATGGACTGGTTATTACATATAGACTGGTTAATACTGTATGGACTGGTTAATACTGTATAGACTGGTTATTACTGTATAGACAGGTTAATACTGTATGGACAGACAGGTTAATACTGTATGGACTGGTTATTACTGTATAGACTGGTTAATACTGTATGGACTGGTTATTACTGTATGGACTGGTTAATACTGTATGGACTGGTTAATGCTGTATGGACTGGTTAATACTGTATGGACTGGTTATTACTGTATGGACTGGATAATACTGTATAGACTGGTTAATACTGTATGGACTGGTTAATGGTTGTTAATACTGTATGGACTGGTTATTACTGTATGGACTGGTTAATACTGTATGGACTGGTTGTTAATACTGTATGGACTGGTTGTTACTGTATGAACTGGTTATTACTGTAGTGCATCATGTTATAACGCAAATTGTATTTTTCTGGAAGATCTTGTTGATTCTTGTTTTTGATTTATAATAATTAAATTTTTAAATGAACTACTATGTGCATACTGTTTTTAGCTCGCCTCGACTCAAGAGGTCAGACAAGCTTTAGTGAGAAGATAGTGATTTGGCTTCAGTTTCAACAATTGTCTGCAAATGAGTTTTCATAGACCCATCTACAACAATTACTGCCCATAACTCCGAAACTATATAGAGCTATCACTGAAGGAGATGAATACCCACAGACGTCGCATACAGGAAACAAATAAAATATCACGTGATGGCTTGTGTTTTACGTTTATTTATCGTCGCTACCGGTTGCCCATATGAGCAACACCTGAAGACATTAGTCATTTTAGGAGGATAGTGCAATGATGGCTTGGTGATCATAGAATGTATATAGAGAATTGACATGCAATGTTGTGTAATAATACAAGCAGTGTATTAAGAATTCTCACCAGAGTCAACTCTTCTCCAGCTCACTCAACACGGCCGAGTTTAATCATTCTAACCTCTGAAGTCGTATAAATGACCATTTTTAACTTTATTGGTTTCAATTCCGTGGATACTGCATCATTCACATTGGACTCCAATTTGCACATCGTCTTGATGCAAATACGCATATAGGCGGGTCAATATACGGTTTAACCCCAAAAAAATTGCAACAAATTGTTTTATTGTTTTAAATGCATTGGGGGGTCATACTGAACCCCAGAAAAAAAGTCTTCGAAAATCCCACCACGGGAAAGTGGTCAATTAGCATAAATTCAAAATGGCCACGCCCTGAAATATCAATGTACTACAAACTTTTTTATGGTTGGAATTATACCCTATAAATGTATTACCAATAGATAGAAACATGATACCTCTTAACTAAATAAGCATGTTGAAAATGTTCTATGACGTCGCTGTGACGTAGAAATGACGTCACCATGACGTAGAAATGATGTCATGGCTAATGTATTGCACTAAATTTTCAAAAACCAATGAAAATGAGCAATAGTAGTGCCACATTGCCACATACGATAGATTACAGGTCATCGTCATTGCCAGTATCCTGATCCGCCTGCGAATGGTTATGAGGGTTGTTGCATGAATCAAGTTGGCACTGTCCACAAGCAGATGTACAGGGTAATCCATAGGTTCGACAAGTGCAGCGTTGTGTACTGCAGCCTGTTGTGCAGTTGCAATGGACTACTTTTAGTAGATTGTCTGGTGCGGCATTCTTAATAGCAAGTTTAATGGAAATACTTATAGCCAGTTTAATGGAAATACCTATAGCAAGTTTAATGAAAATACGTATAGCAAGTTTAATGGAAATATGTATAGCAAGTTTAATGAAAATATGTATAGCAAGTTTAATGGAAATACGTATAGCAAGTTTAATGCAAATATGTATAGCAAGTTTAATGCAAATATGTATAGCAAGTTTAATGCAAATATGTATAGCAAGTTTAATGCAAATACGTATAGCAAGTTTAATGAAAATACATATAGCAAGTTTAATGAAATACATATAGCAAGTTTAATGGAAATATGTATAGCAAGTTTAATGGAAATATGCATAGCAAGTTTAATGAAAATACGTATAGCAAGTTTAATGCAAATATGTATAGCAAGTTTAATGGAAATATGTATAGCAAGTTTAATGCAAATACGTATAGCAAGTTTAATGGAAATACCTATAGCAAGTTTAATGGAAATACCTATAGCAAGTTTAATGAAAATATGTATAGCAAGTTTAATGAAAATATGTATAGCAAGTTTAATGGAAATATGTATAGCAAGTTTAATGAAAATACGCATAGCAAGTTTAATGAAAATATGTATAGCAAGTTTAATGGAAATATGTATAGCAAGTTTAATGGAAATATGTATAGCAAGTTTAATGCAAATACGTATAGCAAGTTTAATGAAAATACGTATAGCAAGTTTAATGGAAATACCTATAGCAAGTTTAATGGAAATATGTATAGCAAATTTAATGGAAATATGTATAGCAAGTTTAATGCAAATACGTATAGCAAGTTTAATGGAAATACGTATAGCAAGTTTAATGGAAATACCTATAGCAAGTTTAATGGAAATACCTATAGCAAGTTTAATGCAAATACGTATAGCAAGTTTAATGGAAATACGTATAGCAAGTTTAATGGAAATACCTACAGCAAGTTTAATGGAAATATGTATAGCAAGTTTAATGGAAATACCTATAGCAAGTTTAATGGAAATACGTATAGCAAGTTTAATGAAAATACGTATAGCAAGTGTAATGGTGCAATGAGGTCACTGGGATCAAACATGAGGTCAGCTTAAACTGTGAAATTGTTAAACAACTCTTCCAAATGGACTTCAGTTTAGACATCTGTAATACGTTTTCTTACAATAAAGTCAACTAGTTTTGTTGACAGTTCAAAATGTCGGGTGAGCAACATCCAGTCTCCCATATAATCCACATACCTGCTGCTGACAGATGACGTAATTTGAAAACAGGCGGTGTACAGAAATGGGGCGAATGACGGTAAGGTGAGGTTGAAAAACTAAACACAAGACACGTCAGTTAGTTTAATGATATATTTTGTCACCAAAAATATAATTACCCATGTAAATGATCACATTAGCCATATAGTACATATAACACCCAGATATTAGTGCAGTTCTACAAAATCCAAGAGGCAACTAATACTTTAAATACTCGTCTTCAAAACAAAAATGTTTGGATAAAATGGATTTCTTAACAAATTGAATACCGATAAAAAAATTTATCAATATATAGTACCAAATTAAATGTAAATCACACATATATAAACATACCCTATATACCGTCTTAACAAATAAATTATTTACCATAAAACATTTTTACGGAATCGACCGTAAATGAATGTGGAACGCCCAAGTTGTGTAACACAGGGTTCCCTCTGTCTGAATTTTTGTCTGCGTGGGCCACTTCTGTCGCCAACTAAGAGCCATATATTCACAGATAAATATTTAAAGCAATGTATTTGACCAAAAAAAAAATAGTTTTGCCACATATTTTCGCCAATTCACAAAATTTAGCACCAGTTTTGTTTTTTGTCGCAGTGAGAAAGAACCCTGTAACACAATAATTATAATATTGAAAAAATCCTCAAATATTGGTTGGTTAATATAATCATTCAATTTGAATATTCCATGCTACATTTCATAGCCTACAATACCTTTAAATGGGGCATCCACGGCCAAGTGGTTACGGTAGTCGACTTTCAAATCGCTGTAGGTTCGAATCCCGCCAGGGGGCATCGAAATTCTTTCATGTGAGGAAGCTATCCAGCTGGCTTACAGAGGGTCAGTGGTTCTACCCAGTTGCCAACTTGTGTGGGGAAATACTAACTCGTAAGGGCACCCAGGTTTTTCCTCCACCACTAACAGCAGCCATATGAAAAAATGTTCAAATATCAAATCTAATTCCGGAATATTGGCCAAATTCTCTTCGCATTTGCATATATACATTTTCTGGGACAGCCCCAATAAACAATGTTTGCATATATACATTTTCTGGGACAGCCCCAATAAACAATGTTTGCATATATACATTTTCTGGGACAGCCCCAATAAACAATGTTTGCATATATACATTTTCTGGGACAGCCCCAATAAACAATGTTTGCATATATACATTTTCTGGGACAGCCCCAATAAACAATGTTTGCATATATACATTTTCTGGGACAGCCCCAATAAACAATGTTTGCATATATACATTTTCTGGGACAGCCCCAATAAACAATGTTTGCATATATACATTTTCTGGGACAGCCCCAATAAACAATGTTTGCATATATACATTTTCTGGGACAGCCCCAATAAACAATGTTTGCATATATACATTTTCTGGGACAGCCCCAATAAACAATGTTTGCATATATACATTTTCTGGGACAGCCCCAATAAACAATGTTTGCATATATACATTTTCTGGGACAGCCCCAATAAACATGTTTGCATATATACATTTTCTGGGACAGCCCCAATAAACAATGTTTGCATATATACATATGTTTGCATATATATTGGGGTTGTTTGCATATATACATAAATTATAAAAATCCCTCGGAGAAAAATGCATGGCATTGAAATTTTTGAATACTGTACTAAGTAGATAAACTGCACTCAACAATATTCCTAACCAGTCACCTGATGATTTACAGTATTTGAAGCAAACTAACAAGCAAATAACGGACGGATCTGTAGTCCAGTGGTTAACACGCTGGACTGGTAATCCAAGGATCGCAGGTTCGATCCCTGGTCTGACCCTAATAAAATTAACAGTCTTTCAGATGGGACGTTAAACTGAGGTCTCGTGTCGGTGCTTTACACCGTGCACGTAAAAGAACCAGAGGAGACTCTGGATGGGTCTCTGTCTGTATCATTGCACTATCCTCCAAAAATCTAAAATGACTAATCTCTTCAGGAGGCGTCGCTCATATGGGTAACCGGTAGCGATGATAAATAAACGTAAAACACACACACACAAATAAAATCAATGGTCATACAATCTTATTGAATCTATAATATTACAGATCGTTATGTAGGATTTTCTGTATAATCATTTCGGATAAAATGCATTCAATGACAATAAGAAAAATATTTATATTGTATGATTATTAATTGGCTCCAAATATAATAAAACACCAGGTGACCGATTAGGAATTTTGATGAGTGTAGATTAAAATTGCACAACCCAACTAACTAACTAACCCAACTAACTAACCTAACTAACTAATTATGGCTTAACTCTATATGATGGAATTTCATTAGAATTCGGTCATAGCAAAAGACACAATTCTAATGAAATATGATATAGTAGTTTTCAGCTACAAAAAAGAAAACCACATACTACAAACCGTACATACTCGCCTATAAGACAAGTTTATTACCTCCAGATTATGGCCTCAAAGTGGCTTCCCGTCTTATAAGTGAGTGCTAAAAATGAATTTTAATAAAGAGAAATTAAAAACCATCTTTTTAAAAATGGTATCCATAATTACGTTTTAGCACAGGAACTTGAAATGTTATCCATAAGCCAACAAAGGTCTCGTACCTCTATCCTAGGACACTTTTTTAATAGAGGGGGTGTCCTAGGATAGAGATACGAGACCTTTGGTGGCTTATGGATAAAATTTCAAGTTGCTGTGGTTTTAGAAAAGAAAGCACCCTGACTCTAAAAATTTCTTAAACTAACACTGGCCAAACATGCAATTTAAAAATGGTCTGGTGTCCTTTTTATCAACCCCTCGTAGATGTGAGTGCATGCCAAAACCCAAGAGATTTAACCCATTCAACACCAAGTAACTGACATAGACTGGTCCATGATATTCTTAGACCAATAAATGAATAAGAAAATTACATTCGGACCAGTTCATTTATCAAGATGGGTAATTTTGTCTAAAATTAGTAATACTACTTGCAAAAAGTGCAGATCCTGATGAGACGGCTCGTCACGAGCCGGCTCATCTGGATCTACACTTTTTGTAAGCCTATAAATAGAGGTCTGTGGTGTTTAAAGGGCTAAGGACCAAAGTAGGTGGGTCGTCTTATAGGCGAGATCACCCGATAGGCGAGTATGGACGGTAATGAATTGTCTGCTACAATTACTTACAGCCTTTATTTTATCTAGCATGTAGCACCAATTAACCCATTCAACACCAAGTAACTGACATGGACTGGTCCATGATATTTTTAGACCAATAAATTAATAACAAAATTACATTTGGATCAGTTCATTTATCAAAATGGGTAATTTTTCTTCTTCTAAAAATAGTTATATTACTTGAAAAAAGTGCAGATCCTGATGAGACGGCTCGTCACGAGCCGGCTCATCTGGATCTACACTTTTTTGTAAGCCAATTTAGAGGTCTGTGGTGTTGAAAGGGTTAAACACACATATTATAATGTAACAATCTATATATAACAATAATATATACTGCACTATAAATATATTATCCCAGAAAGTAAGTTATATTTATGTAAACAAATTTGGACATAAAATGTAAAACATCATGGTTGGTCGATTACAGTAACAAATCTTTGCATACAGCACCAGCAAATAGAATTCTATATGCAACTTGTAACATTAGTGTGCATATTGAATTTCCCAATAATTCAGATTTTAGAGGAAACTACTAGGGGTACCAGCACAGATGCTTGACATTTTGAGCATAAAACACCAAATGCTGTGTGCTTCTATCCTAGAAACTGGACTCTATATAAACAAGAAATATCACAGTCGGTGATGAATGCCCCCCCCCCCACTCCAATTGTAACCTTGAAGCTACGGACCTGGGTCATGTGTATATGTTTTGTTTTGAAATCCCTCCATAGCTGAAGAAGTTGCAGGCCGGACAGGAAATATTGACTTGGGACGACGGTCGTTTTTGTAAACATCATAGAGCCAGATCAGATGGCACAGAATGTGCTGTCTGATCAGGCTCTATGCTATTTGCTATTCAGATAGTGGAGCTAAACCACAGAATAGCAAACAAGATAGATCCTGATGAGACGTGGCATAACGCTGCAGCTGATCTGGATCTATGTTTTTTGCACATTCCTCCCAATTTATATATTCTGGTATATTCTGATGATAAAATGTATTGATACTTTCTTGATGTGAGAAGAAAATTGTGATCTTTATTCAAGATTAAACTTTATTTTACAACGATTGCGAAGCAAGTTTTTTTAACAACTTATATTAATCACTCTCGTTGGCGCGGATGAAAGCGTAAATGCGGTCATTCCTGTGGGAGGAAACTGGAGTACCCGGAGAAACCCGTTCTGGCGACCATCGTAGCATCTCACATACTGGTCCGAGGAAGAGGTGACCTTCAACCCAGGTAACTATTCAACTGTGACATAACCCACCAAAAAACAATTTAGTGTTCACTTTAATGGAAAATACACTTATTTATGCCATTATGTATTTTAATGAAAATTATTGTTAGATTATCCTGCATTTTAATGCACATTTTTCAAACTTTTACTTGCATTTATTGTGTTTTCTAAAATAAATTTTTTAAAAACGGTGCATTTTAGCCTCAATGTTGAGAATGACTATATTATTTAAAATAGACAGCATTGTAGGACAGACATATCAGTAAACATTTTCTTAAACAGCTTTCACTTGAAACAATTCCAGATTTATACTTATTTCCATTTCGAAACGGTTTCTTCTATAATTCTGTTTGAGGACTAATGTTTGTACTGTGTACACACAGTTCTTACAAAACTGTGGTATAGGCAGAGCTCGAACAGGCAGCACCTTGGTTACATAAACAACAATGAACATATATTTGGATATAAAAATAACTGGAAGACAGATGATCCATTAAAATAAATAAATAATAAACATAAAATAAATAAACATATACCATTGGTAATTCATTTTGACCACCACAATGAACACACTATATATAGCATTGCAACAAGCTTAAAGCACGTGAACAACTCACTTCTATGTTGATTTTAAGTGTTTCTGTCATTTAACCCTTTCCTTCATAGAGATTTAGGTTAATATACTATTTATATCTCAATACAAATGACAGCCATTTAGCTATCATGCAGTGAATAAGTAGTCGCCATATCTATCCCACCTCCATAGATATTGCTGGGACTACATGAGATTCTGACCTTTATTATGAACATTGGTTTGGCTACTACATTGTCAATGTATGTCGTGTTGGTAATGGCGTCAAAGAGGTGCTTCTATGAAGGAAAGGGTTAACAAAACCTATAGTTTTGACAAAACCATATGTTTTACAACAGTTATCAGGCATGATTAATCAATTGCTGCATTTTCATTCAAATTCTGTCAAAATGGGGGGGGATTGGAGTGTGATGGGCGGGGCATTTGGAGTTACATATGGGGGGAATTGGAGTGTGATGAGGCGGGGGCATTGGGGTTACATATGGGGGGAAATGGAGTGTGACGAGGCGGGGGCATTTGGGGTTACATATGAGGGGAAATGGAGTGTGATGGGGCGGGGGCATTTGACGTTACATATGGGGGGAAATTGGAATATGACGGGGCGGGGGCATTTGGGGTTACATTGTATTATTGTTAGTTGTCGTATACAGTAATACTAAACTTGTATTCTTGCATCACAGACCACCAAAACGAGAGAGTCTATAATTACACAAACATAAGACATGAGACTCGAGACAGAGGAAGCATTGTGTAAGACCAGAGCATTTCAGTGATAATGTATACCAGACCAGTATAATTTGTAGTCCATGAACTTGTATGGGGTGGCATCTCCAGTGGGGGGGGGGGGAGTCGGAAATCATAATCTAGCAATCAATTTACGATGGCCTATTTCTACTGCACTTGATGCGGGGTAGACTCAATTTATCTCTCAAAATAATGCCAGCTCATGTGTCCGGTTCCCATTGTACAACTAGAATCAGACCATTAGTCTGGTTCCCTTTACAATGGTCTGGTTATTTCTTTATTGTAATAAAGCTAATTAAGCATTGTACGAACCCAAATAACTGACTTCAGAGATCTAATCTAATACTACTATACCGTAATACTACTGCATATTCTATATATACATACATTGCATATTCTATATATACATACATTGCATATTCTATACATACATTGCATATTCTATATATACATACATTGCATATTCTATATATACATACATTGCATATTCTATATATATACATACATTGCATATTCTATATATACATACATTGCATATTCTATATATACATACATTGCATATTCTATATATACATTGCATATTCTATATATACATTGCATATTCTATATATACATACATTGCATATTCTATATATACATTGCATATTCTATATATACATTGCATATTCTATATATACATACATTGCATATTCTATATATATACATACATTGCATATTCTATATATATATATATACATTGCATATTCTATATATATACATACATTGCATATTCTATATATACATACATTGCATATTCTATATATACATACATTGCATATTCTATATATACATACATTGCATATTCTATATATACATACATTGCATATTCTATATATACATACATTGCATATTCCATATATACATTGCATATTCTATATATACATACATTGCATATTCTATATATACATACATTGCATATTCCATATATACATTGCATATTCTATATATATATATACATTGCATATTCTATATATACATACATTGCATATTCCATATATACATTGCATATTCTATATATACATACATTGCATATTCTATATATACATACATTGCATATTCCATATATACATTGCATATTCTATATATACATACATTGCATATTCTATATATACATACATTGCATATTCCATATATACATTGCATATTCTATATATATATATACATTGCATATTCTATATATATATATACATTGCATATTCTATATATACATACATTGCATATTCTATATATATATATATACATACATTGCATATTCTATATATATATATATACATTGCATATTCTATATATACATACATTGCATATTCTATATATATATATATATATATCATACATTGCATATTCTATATAATATATACATTGCATATTCTATATATACATACATTGCATATTCTATATATATATATACATACATTGCATATTCTATATATATATATATATATATATATATATACATTGCATATTCTATATATACATACATTGCATATTCTATATATATATACATTGCATATTCTATATATATACATACATTGCATATTCTATATATACATACATTGCATATTCTATATATACATACATTGCATATTCTATATATACATTGCATATTCTATATATACATACATTGCATATTCTATATATACATACATTGCATATTCTATATATACATTGCATATTCTATATATACATACATTGCATATTCTATATATACATACATTGCATATTCTATATATATATATTATATATACATTGCATATTCTATATATACATACATTGCATATTCTATATATATATATTATACATTGCATATTCTATATATATATCATTGCATATTTATATATATAATACATTGCATATTCTATATATACTACATTGCATATTCTATATATACATGCATATTATATATATACATACATTGCATATTCTATATATATATATACATTGCATATTCTATATATACATACATTGCATATTCTATATATATATATTCATTGCATATTATATATATAATTATACATTACATTGCATATTCTATATATATATACATTGCATATTTTATATATACATACATTGCATATTCTATATATATATTGCATATTATATATATATATATTCTTGCATATTCTATATATATATACATGCATATTCTATATATATATATACATTGCATATTCTATATATACATTTGCATATTCTATATATATATATACATTGCATATTCTATATATACATACATTGCATATTCTATATATATTCATTGCATATTCTATATATATTTTCATACATTGCATATTCTATATATTATATATATATATTTATACATACATTGCATATTCTATATATATTTACATACATTGCATATTCTATTTTTATATACATACATTGCATATTCTATATATATTTTCATTGCATATTCTATATATATACTACATTGCATATTCTATATATATATTCATACATTGCATATTCTATATATATCATACATTGCATATTCTATATTCATACATTGCATATTTATATATATACATACATTGCATATTCTATATATTGTTTTTATATACATACATTGCATATTCTATATATTACATTGCATATTCTATATATACATACATTGCATATTCTATATATATACATACATTGCTATTCTATATATACATACATTGCATATTCTATATATATTCATACATTGCATATTCTATACATACATTGCATATTCTATATATATCATTGCATATTCTATATATACATTTGCATATTCTATATATACATACATTGCATATTCTATATATACATACATTTCATATTCTATATATACATTGCATATTCTATATATACATTTGCATATTCTATATATATTCATTGCATATTCTATATATACATACATTGCATATTCTATATATATTCATACATTGCATATTCTATACATACATTGCATATTCTATATATATATATACATTGCATATTCTATATATACATACATTGCATATTCTATATATATATATACATTGCATATTCTATATATACATACATTGCAT
>CM026386.1:68721475-68834178 GCA_014843695.1 Archivesica marissinica
TGATAGATAGGATATGATATGATAGATAGATATGATATGATAGATAGGATAAGATATGATAGATAGGATATGATATGATAGATAGGATAAGATATGATAGATAGTAGATATGATTGATATGATATGATATATAGATAGATTAGTATAAGATACTATGTACAGTCCAGCCCCAGCCTTTACCATTTTTGCTGAGCGGCTGGCCACTGTACCACTCGGGACTGTTTTTGACCTTAGTATGTGGTTATTTTCAACATTCTGTGTCTCAAATGAGATGTTTATTAACGGTCCCCGACAAGCGCCACCCTGTCATACTCAGTAGTGTGTGCTGGGAGTACCCAGTATATGTGGATGAATAAGTTACTACCCGAAATCATCGTTAGACGAAACGGTTTTTTAGACGAAACTAGTACGTGAATTCGTGTTTACTCTCTAATATTCACTTCTGTTATCAGTAGTTATATAAATACGGATAGAATACAGTTACAAAACAACAGAGTATGTCGAAGGTAGTATATTGCCAAAATACGCTAAACCGGTGATTTTATAACGAACGGTTTTAATGTTTGTTTACCTATTTATAAGAATCTGGGTCAAGACGGTGTCCAAACCGTGTTTCCGTGTATTCTGTTTTGTGGTCGAGTACAAGCAGGCCCGTAGCCACACTACGGAGGATGAGGCACTCGCCTCGGCTACGGCACTGACAAATCTGTTTTTTAACAGATGGTATTTACAATGATTCATGCCAAGTAATTCAGTATAAATGCGGTGTAGGACTATTCTCAATTGCTTAGGGACGGGTCAGTAGTCAAGTGGTTAACACGCTGGACTGGTGATCCAGGGATCGCAGGTTCGATCCACCGTCTGACCATAATAAAATTAAAGAGTGGAACGCAAGCTTAACCGAGGTCTTGTGCCAGTGCTTTACACCGTACACGTAATGGAACAAAAGGAGACTCTGGAATATGTCTATACTGATAGTATACTCTAAAATGAAAAATATATTCTGTAGGCGTCATTCGCCGTTTTCGCCTCTCCAATTTGTGTTTTAAATAGATAAAACTGTTGCTAGCCAAATATTTGTTGTATTAATTCGCCGTTGCTCGCCGAATTAGGGGGGCGACTCTGGCAAGGCGCACACATTTAGGCCATTACGCACGCACGCGCGCGCACACACACGCACACGCGCGTTTGGTGCTTTCTGGTGTATTTTCAAGTGCTATTCTTGTTCGTGCAAAATAACAGTGAAAGATAAAGATTCCACTATCACTCGTAAACAGATAAAAGTATAGTTTTCACATTGCCAAATTCTAACATAAATACATTATGAAAGTGTATCGTAGCCAATATTGAACATATGTTTACGGACTGAGGGATCCCTCCTCCGTAAGTTAGGCCTGGGGGTTATAACACGTTTCTCCAATCTCAAAATTCAGTCTCTATCGTATGATTGGTTCAGCTGACAGTAACACTCAGAATAAACCAATCAGATCACTTGAGCTGGAGTTAGAGATCTGAGATACGTTTTATAATCGCGGGGCCAGGCTCTGATAGATGTAATAAAACTAATTTAATAAACCACATTTATTTCCAGTTCTAGTCGAATTGGAATACTTCAGAAGCAGTTGGGATACACTTGGGAGTGTCCAAATCCAAATTTGACTAGGGTAACAATCCCTATGCTACCATATGAAGCTCTCGATTGTTCAGGTAATGTCATAGCCAATTGTATCAGTTTAGACACACATCTAAGACTAATTATTATTAAATCAATAGCAGATAAGACCCCTAACACACTGGACTGGTAATCCAGGGATCGCAGGTTCGATCCCCCGTCTGACCCACAGGGATTCGGCACGTTTGGGGGTACTAGTATATATATTTAAGTACTTAAATATATACACTAGTACCCCCAAACGTGCCGAATCCCTGTGGTCTGACCCTAATAAAATTAACAGTCTTTTAAACCGAGGTCTCGTGTCGGTGCTTTACACCGTACACGTAAAAGAACCAGAGGAGCTCTGGAATGGGTCTCTGTCTGTATCATTGCACTATCCTCCAAAAATCTAAAATGACTAATCTCTTCAGGAGGCGTCGCTTATATGGGCAACCGGTAGCGACGATAAACAAACGTAAAACACACACACCCTAAACGCTATTGGTTCGAATCCCACTGGTGTGTTGAGTTATTTTATGCGAGGAACCTATCCAGCTGGCTTGCGGAAGGTTGATGGTTCTACCCGGGGACATCCGTGTCTGAAATACTGCTCGGAGGGGCACCCGGGAGGATCTCCCCTCTACCAATAATAGCTGGAGAGTCACCATATCGGTACTACTTTCACAGACGGATCTGTAGTCCAGTGGTTTACAAGATGGACTGGTAATCCAGGGATCGCAGGTTCGATCCCACGTATGACCCTAATAAAATGAACAGTCTTTCAGATTGGACTTTAGATCGAGGTCTCGTGTCGGTGCTTTACGTGCACGTAAAAGAACCAGAGGAGACTCTGGAATGGGTCTCTGTCTATATCAATACACTGTCCTCCAACAATCTAAAATGTCTAATCTCTTTAGGAGGCGTCGCTCATATGGGCAACCTGTAGCGACGATAAATCAACGTAAAATACACATGCGACTTTCAATTCCCAAAACAAACAAACAAAAACGGATATGCACTAAACCCGACTCGTCATGACTTAATCTCCCTCTTTACTCGAAAAACAAATTTAATAATATCTCCATTTAGTTTAGTATCTCCATTTTTTTCACAATACCTACACTTTGTAGAACGTTTTATGATTGCATATACATGTATTTGAAACGTATATGCACCCGTTTATGTAATTGTTAGAACTGAAGATGAAATTCAATATTTCACCATTGTCTTATAATAGTATTAGTCTCACTGAAACAGTTTTTGTGTATATATTAGGAGAAAGGATATTGCCATGGTCGTTGATGAAGCTGTTTTACTCGTGTTGTTTGGGCGACTCCTGGTCTTATGGAGAAGGTCCTGACGATGACTGTCAAGATAAGGTTTTGTACATGATCAACTTGGAGATAGATGTAGATCAAGCGCTATATACACGCGATACTCCCAAATATCCGTTGATCATCGATTTTTCGACTATGTTTGTGAAAAGATCTTCCCGTTTGTTGGAGGCTGTGTTACGGCACCCAGAAGTAAATAGACCATATGCTAAATTGTCTAGCATTGATGCTAACATAGACCCGGAGACGAGGACACCCAAGCCCTTCCCCGCGTGGTGGAAGGAACACTACAAGATCTCTAGCGAAGGATCAAAGCGAATATTTAAGATGCCACCGAAACCGAAATACAGTGTCTTCCGTTCTGAACACCGGGTTTGCTTCAGCAATATGGATGCAAATAAGCATATGGAATTTAGTTCATATGTTAGATTCTGCTGTGACAATTTTAGCGAAAATGTTCTTGCCGGAAATTATGGTACTAAGTTTGATGTATACGAGACAGGATTAAAGAAATTACAGATTACTTATTTGAAAGAGTCCAAACTAGGAGACATATTGACTGTTGCATCATGGGAAGATGACGATATTACAAAGGAAACATTTTATTTTGAAATATGGAATGGTTCCGCATTGACTGCCACCGCCACAATTAGTTTCTATAACTTGCTGAATACTAATAACTCGACCAATAACGTGGAGGGGGGGGGGGTCCTCGATGTATTCCTCCAATGTATGTAGGTATGTATCGTACAATGATTAATGTCATACTCATGGGCCTGATATCAATTAATTTGATTGGTTGATTCTGAGATTTTCACTCAAAGAAGTCCAACTCAAGACATGGTTAATAATGATTATATTATTATATTCAAAATCACTAGCATTGCATACGTATCGGGCACAGGGATTCGGCACGTTTAGGGGTACTAGTATATATATTTAAGTACAGGGATTCTACTCTGTGGGATGTCAGATTTCGCATCGATCAGTAAAATGGCCCTATCTGAAACAATGTTGTACACATCTGTCCAAATATAACGCCTATCCCGAGTCTTTATATTGTTCTTCAAATAAAACACAACTTTAAGCTGCGTGCATGTATACTTTGCAAACAATTGACCTTTCTGCCGATTTTGATTGACAGCTGGCGTTAGCCAATCGCATCGCACCATTTGCGCACACCCCCGGCAACGGCTTATCGCCGCCATCTTGTTAGACAAACAATGCATATTAGACAAACTAGTAACGAGTAGACAAATTTGAAAAGGCGTGAATTTGATCGAAAATACGGGTTTTAAATTGTTTTAATGATGTTGAAAATGTGTAGCTTTGGTGTGTGGGTTAGTTATAGTACAAAATTAGTCGATATCATGGTGATCGACGTTAAATTCAACCCATTTCAAAATCCTTGGACAAATCTAAAAGTGTGTATATGAACCACAAATAAAACAATGCATCTATAAAAACACCGACTGACCCCATATAGTCATTCTTTTCTAGCAAACACAGCAATCAAATTTAAGCATGTCACACTGTTTATTGGGAGTAATCAACAACTAATCGACTACCGGTACATCACAGAGACCGCCGACTTTATTATCAAGATCAAAATTTCACATCGGAATTTAGCACTGATTGTGCTAATTGGTCAATTATAAAATGTGTGCACATAATTATAGCATTGATTACTACACCGAATCATTGTTTTATTGTTCTGTCAGACAAACGAGTTATTTAGTAACGTTTTAATCAAATCTGATAACGAGTGATCGTGATCTGAAATTATGTTTTGAAAAATAATTACAAATTAATTAATGCTGTCTGTCATTGACAATGGTGAAAAGATGTAGTTACGGTCTGTGTGACAGTGATAGTAGATATCCAGATCGATTGATAGGTGACATTAAATTCGTGCCATTTCCAAAACCTAAGACAAATCTTGAAACATGTCTAAGGTGAATTAAACGACCAGCTGAATACATCCAAAATTAATGCAAACAGATATATTTGCACAAAAGTAAGTTGAAATTAATTTATTTATGCATAATAAAATATTTCGAAAAAATATATTCTGCATTTATAGATTTACTGTTCACAAGAGATATGTGAGTGTAATGGTGATTAAAATTATACATGTGGTTCATACATATTGTCGTGGATGGTGGACTAGGGATCAGATAGTAGTAATATTACCCATGCATGTGCAGAGCTGTGGGATTCCCATATTAGCTCAGTGAACGTACTGGTGTTCAGTTTTTGGGCCTAATGTTCGAGTCTTCTAGGAGGCATAGGGTCGAGTCTCTCAAGACGGTGGCATATTTCATTTCTTTTGATGTCAAAGTTGACACGATATGGTTGTTCACTCTTCCGTTGACTGCGAAAGCATTTTCCACGAACACTTAACACATCCTCATCCGTTAAATATATCTGTACTTTAGAGAAATAACCATCACTGAAAAACTTAAACCATTGCTGTCTTGCTTTCAACGAGATATTCTTATCTGGGTGAAATAAAACCGAGAAATTCGACGGAATTTATCTGGATTAACTCGATGCAGGACTGCGTTAGACGCCATTTTGTTAGATAGCTTGTCTCGCGTGGTTACAGCGAGCACCGGTAACTATGGGGGGCGTGCCTAAGTAGCGTTTGCAGAAAGGTCAATTGCCACAAACATATGCCATAGCAGGTCACATTTCCATACTAGGACACGGATTCTGTCAGCAACAAAACCAAATCTTCGACGGGAGAGATTTAACAGTGAATAACATTATTCGGCAAAAATGTACGTCAAAAAAGAGATTTCGGAGAATTTTTCAATTTGTTTTGAACATTTCTCAAGCGGCGCAGTTCGCGTTGAAACGAGCGTTCTGATTGGATTATGATTATTCTTCATATAAAAACAAACATCTTGTTACATTCTAATAATCGAATCAGAACGCTCGTTTCAACGATGGTTTCAACGCGAATTGCGCCGCTTTAGAAATTTTCAAAACAAATTGAATTAAATGTAATATATATGTAGGACTACATGCACCAGATGTCTAGTATAATACTACTCTTTTGTTTAATTGTGCTTACACGGCACGATAAAACACAAAACCCTTCCTTTACCCATATACTCATGTCACCCGACACAAAACCCTTCCGTTACCCATATACCAATGCCACCCGACACAAAACCCTTCCTTTACCCATATACCAATGTCACACGGCACAAACCCTTCCTTTGCCCAGCTATCCATGTCAACTGGCACAAACCCTTCCTTTGCCCATATACCCATGCCACCCGGCACAAACCTTTCCTTTGTGCCCATATACCAATGTCACCCGAAACAAAACCCTTCCATTGTCGATATACCCATGTCAACTGGCACACAACCCTTCCTTTGCCCATATACCCATATCAATTGGCACACAACCCTTCCTTTCCCATACACCCATGTTACCCGACACAAAACCCTCCCGTTGCCCATATACTCATGTCACCCGACACAAAGCCCTCCCTTTGCCCAGATACCAATGTCACCCGGCACACAACCCTTCCTTTGCCCATTTACCCATGCCATCCGACACAAAGCCCTTCCTTTACCCATATACCCATGTCACCCGACACAAAACCCTCCCTTTGCCCATATACCAATGTCACCCGGCACACAACCCTTCCTTTGCCCATATACCTATGCCATCCGACACAAAGCCCTTCCTTTGCCCATATACCCATGTCACCGGCACAAAACCCTTCATTGGCCCATATGCCCATGTCACCCGACACACAACCGTCCCTTTGCCCATATACCCATGTCACCGGCACAAAACCCTTCCTTGGTCCATATACCCATGTCACCCGACACACAACCCTCCCTTTGCCCATATACCCATGCCAACTGGCACACAACCCTCCCTTTGCCCATATACCCATGTCACCCGACACACAACCCTTCCTTTGCCCATATACCCATGTCAACTGGCACACAACCCTCCCTTTGCCCATATACCTATGTCACATGACAAAAAGCCCTTCCTTTGCCCATATACCCATGTCACCCGGCACACAACCCTCCCTTTGCCCATATACCCATGTCACCCGATACAAAGCCCTTCCTTTGTCCATATACCCATGTCACCCGGCACAAAACCTTCCTTTGCCCATATACCCATTTCAATTGGCACACAACCCTTCCTTTCCCATACACCCATGTTACCCGACACAAAACCCTCCCGTTGCCCATATACCCATGTCAACTGGCACACAACCCTTTCTTTGCCCATATACCCATTTCAATTGGCACACAACCCTCCCTTTGCCCATATACCAATGTCACCCGGCACACAACCCTCCATTTGCCCATATACCCATGTCACCCGACACACAACCCTCCCTTTGCCATATACCCATGTCACCCGGCACAAAACCCTCCCTTTGCCCATATACCCATGTCACCCGGCACACAATCCTCCCTTTGCCCATATACCCATGTCACCCGGCACACAACCCTCCCTTTGCCCATATACCCATGTCACCCGACACACAACCCTCCCTTTGCCCATATACCCATGTCAACTGGCACACAACCCTTCCTTTCCCATACACCCATGTTACCCGACACAAAACCCTCCCGTTGCCCATATACTCATGTCACCCGACACAAAGCCCTCCCTTTGCCCAGATACCAATGTCACCCGGCACACAACCCTTCCTTTGCCCATTTACCCATGCCATCCGACACAAAGCCCTTCCTTTACCCATATACCCATGTCACCCGACACAAAACCCTCCCTTTGCCCATATACCAATGTCACCCGGCACACAACCCTTCCTTTGCCCATATACCTATGCCATCCGACACAAAGCCCTTCCTTTGCCCATATACCCATGTCACCCGACACAAAACCCTCCATTTGCCCATATACCATGTCACCGGCACAAAACCCTTCATTGGCCCATATGCCCATGTCACCCGACACACAACCGTCCCTTTGCCCATATACCCATGTCACCGGCACAAAACCCTTCCTTGGTCCATATACCCATGTCACCCGACACACAACCCTCCCTTTGCCCATATACCCATGCCAACTGGCACACAACCCTCCCTTTGCCCATATACCCATGTCACCCGACACACAACCCTTCCTTTGCCCATATACCCATGTCAACTGGCACACAACCCTCCCTTTGCCCATATACCTATGTCACATGACAAAAAACCCTCCCTTTGCCCATATACCCATGTCACCCGATACAAAGCCCTTCCTTTGCCCATATACCCATGTCACCCGGCACAAAACCTTCCTTTGCCCATATACCCATTTCAATTGGCACACAACCCTTCCTTTCCCATACACCCATGTTACCCGACACAAAACCCTCCCGTTGCCCATATACCCATGTCAACTGGCACACAACCCTTTCTTTGCCCATATACCCATTTCAATTGGCACACAACCCTTCCTTTCCCATACACCCATGTTACCCGACACAAAACCCTCCCGTTGCCCATATACCCATGTCACCCGACACAAAACCCTCCCTTTGCCCATATACCAATGTCACCCGGCACAAAACCCTCCCTTTGCCCATATACCCATGTCACCCGGCACACAACCCTCCCTTTGCCCATATACCCATGTCACCCGACACAAAGCCCTCCCTTTGCCCATATACCAATGTCACCCGGCACACAACCCTCCATTTGCCCATATACCCATGTCACCCGACACACAACCCTCCCTTTGCCCATATACCCATGTCACCCGGCACAAAACCCTCCCTTTGCCCATATACCCATGTCACCCGGCACACAACCCTCCATTTGCCCATATACCCATGTCACCCGACACACAACCCTCCCTTTGCCCATATACCCATGTCACCGGCACAAAACCCTCCCTTTGCCCATATACCCATGTCACCCGGCACACATCCTCCCTTTGCCCATATACCCATGTCATCCGGCACACAACCCTCCCTTTGCCCATATACCCATGTCACCCGACACACAACCCTCCCTTTGCCCATATACCCATGTCAACTGGCACACAACCCTCCATTTGCCCATATACCCATGTCACCCGACACAAAGCCCTTCCTTTGCCCATATACCCATGTCAACTGACACACAACCCTCCCTTTGCCTATTTACCCATGTCACCCGACACAAAGCCCTCCCTTTGCCCATATACCCATGTCACCCGACACACAACCCTTCCTTTGCCCATATACACATGGCAACTGGCACACAACCCTCCCTTTGCCCATATACCCATGTCACCTGTCACACAACCCTTCATTTGCCCATATACCCATGTCATCCGGCACAAAGCCCTTCCTTTGCCCATATACCCATTTCAACCTGCACAACACCATTCCTTTGCCAATATACCCATGTCACCCGACACAAAACCTTTCCTTTGCCCATATAGCCATCCAGCCCGGCACATAATCCTTGCTCTGCTCACATGCCCGTATGACTGAAACAGAATCCATGCTATGCTATGTCCATATATTTCGGAAGAGAACCATACAGATCCAAATAACCCGAAAAGGACCGTTGCTATACTCACAGACCCATATAACCCGAACACACAACCGTTGATATGCCCACATACCCATATAACCCGAAACACAACCGTTGATATGCCCACATACCCATTTAACCCGAATCACAACCGTTGATATGCCCACATACCCATATAACCCGAAACACAACCTTTGATATGCCCACATACCCATATAACCCGAAACACAACCGTTGATATGCCCACATACCCATATAACCCGAAACACAACCCTTGATATGCCCACATACCCATATAACCCGAAACACAACCGTTGATATGCCCACATACCCATAAACCCGGAACACAACCGTTGGTATGCACACCTACCCATATAACCCGGATCATAACCGTTGATATGCACACATACCCATATAACCCGGATCATAACCGTTGATATGCCCACATACCCATAAACCCGAAACACAACCTGTTATATGCCCACATACCCATATAACCCGAAACACAACCGTTGATATGCCCACATACCCATATAACCCGAAACACAACCGTTGATATGCCCACATACCCATAAACCCGAAACACAACCTGTTATATGCCCACATACCCATATAACCCGAAACACAACCGTTGATATGCACACATACCCATATAACCAGGAACACAACCGTTGATATGCCCACATACCCATATAACCCGAAACACAACCGTTGATATGCCCACATACCCATATAACCCGGAACACAACCCTTGATATGCCCACATACCTATATAACCCGGAACACAACCCTTGATATGCCCACATACCCATATAACCCGAAACACAACCCTTGATATGCCCACATACCCATATAACCCGGAACACAACCTTTGATATGCACACATACCCTACCCATATAACCCGGAACACAACCCTTGATATGCCCACATACCCATATAACCCGGAACATAACCTTTGATATGCACACATACCCATATAACCCGGAACACAACTCTTGATATGCCCACATACCCATATAACCCGGAACATAACCTTTGATATGCCCACATACCCATATAACCCGGAACACAGCCTTTCATATGCACACATACCCATATAACCCGGAACACAACCTTTGATATGCCCACATACCCATATAACCCGGAACACAGCCTTTGATATGCACACATACCCATATAACCCGGAACACAACCTTTGATATGCCCACATACCCATATAACCCGGAACACAAACGTTGATATGCACACATATCTATATAACCCGGAACACAACCCTTGATATGCACACATACCCATATAACCCGGAACACAACCCTTGATATGCCCACATACCCATATAACCCGGAACACAACCGTTGATATGCACACATACCCATATAACCCGGAACACAACCTTTGATATGTACACACACCCATATAACCCGGAACACAACCGTTGATATGCCCACATACCCATATAACCCGGAACACAACCTTTGATATGCCCACATACCCATGCATAGGCCTATAACCCGGAACACAACCGTTGATATGCCCACATACCCATATAACCCGGAACACAACCATTGATATGCCCACATACCCATATAACCAGGAATACAACCGTTGATATGCCCACATACCCATATAACCCGAAACACAACCGTTGATATGCCCACATACCCATATAACCCGGAACACAACCTTTGATATGCCCACATACCCATATAACCCGAAACACAACCGTTGATATGCCCACATACCCATATAACCAGGAACACAACCGTTGATATGCACACATACCCATATAACCCGGAACACAACCTTTGATATGCACACATACCCATATAACCCGGAACACAGCCGTTGATATGCACACATACCCATATAACCCGGAACACAACCGTTGATATGCCCACATACCCATATAACCCGGAACACAACCGTTGATATGCACACATACCCATATAACCCGGAACACAACCGTTGATATGCGTTTAGGCAAGTTATGATGATCGGTATACACTAATTAATAGCTACATGGTTATGTCAGTTCTTATGACCATTATTGTACACTTGTACTACTTTGTATATATGTATGTTTATATGTGTCCATGTAATTGTATATTATGTATGTTCACTTGTGCTCTTCATGTATCCTCTAGTGTCCTCAAATCGTGATACCTTCGTTTTCGTTACCCCGTAAGTATTTACAATACTGCACGCGATCGGTGTTTCCTGACGTCACCAATCAGGAATAGATAGTGTCAAAGGTCATTTTCCATATTTGGCAACAAAAATGCTCCCTATAATCCTTGGAGGCGTAAGAAATCGGTTATTTTCCTTGGATTGGTATAAAACATGCTATCTTTCATAATGCAATATTGCATCACCATTTATCCATTGGATTTACTGCAAAATATTGACCATTTCCAGTTTTGTTTTGCGTCGTCTGATTTGTTTACCTACCTGTCATTTAATGTGAAGGTCAAAATAGACTGGGTTACAATTTTAATTAGTGTAAGGGGGGATCGTTTTGGAGACTTCTCTTATATTGTCTTGAGGTCCATACAGTGGTTTACTGTCGTCGTCAACTAAACGATGTGTCCTGTAGTGTAGTGTACTTAAAGGAATAGTTTTTAATTTTGTTGTAGGTTTATGGCAGTCCAGCACATACAAAGCGAAATTACAGGCAATATTTACCAACATCCCTTACAAATGGGCATAGTGTGATATTATGTGACCATTGGACCCACCTCATTTACTGTTCAAAAGTCATGGTTTACAAGAATAGGTGATGAATTCATGTGTCCACATTGTGAAAATGCTTGTTAAACTGTGAAAAGAAATATTCATCAAAATAATAGAAATTATCATTATGCTGCACAAAACGTGTTCATTTTATATTTACACCCATTCGATGCTACGCAAAATTGATTTTCTGAAAGGTCACGAAAACTCCGGTACCAGTCACCACAGATGTCGGTTTCGGGTCATGGTAAAAATGACAGCGCCCGTTGTTATTTACGTAGTTATATTCATTTCTAATTATTTGGAATAAAAGAGGAACGTTACTTTATTTACATCATACATTTAGAAACTATGTAGTTTTAAGATTCGTTTTGTTGAATGCCGATCATTTCTTATCATAACGGAAACCGGAAACTCGAGGGTATATGGAGGTAATAAAATGATTATTATTTTAAAAATGGATAAATTGCATCCATGTTACGAACATGACAGAAGGTGAAAGTAAACATTACCTTCCAAGCAGTACTTATCTTACGACAAGATTAGTGCTTGCTAAAATATACCATAACATTTTTTCGCTAAAAATACTTGAAATGTTACTGCTTGGTTGTGAAATATTGCTGCCACGAAAACGAAACTAGAATTTTTTTTATGCATTTTAGTTTTTGTCGTTTGAGAAATGGTATTCAACTATGTTTATAGTTTATTGTTCAGAGTTTGCATTGGTTTGTATTAATTAAAAAAAGGACCCAATCCGTTTGTCGGCATAGAGAAATTACTTCTAATTTCAATCATCAATAGTTTATTCGTCCTCAATATGATACGTACCAGTTATGAAATGTAATTCATTTTTTTACTATCGATATATCAGCAACTGGGATCAATATAATGAATACACTATTATATAAATGACACTAATAATGACCCTGTTACATTAGCATTGTAGCAAGGTAATATTATTGAACAGCATACGATTGGTCTATGTATGTATGTTCCATTAAGGTTAACCCCTAGCGGGGACCTAAACATGTTTTCATGGGCAGGCTTAGCCGACCTAAGCGGTTAACCAGTACTAAGCAATGTATGTGAAGTGCCTTACTCAATGACACTACGTACGTGACCTGACCGAGTATCAAACCCGGGACCGTTTGATTCCAAATCCGACACTCTACCACTGGATCACAGATGCCACACCATAGTCTATAGATATTCCAAATAAACACCTTGAATTTCTGGACGTAAGATGGACACCCGCCTCTTTAATATCAGGATTTAAACTTAAAACTTTCTATTATATGTCAATGATTTTTTAGAAAGAAGAATACCACGTCAATGAGTAATATCAAACATAACAGGGGTCACCCGACTCAACTTTCCAGGCAAAGAGGATGGTCACATCATACAGTAAGGCTGATTGGTCAAGCTTCAAGAAGGATCTGAGATGTTTTTCTGAAAAATTTGACCAGTTAGACCACACTGATCCAAATACCTCTTGGGAACAGTCTCGAGGCCGAAATAAATAGGTTATCCAAAATGTACATCCCATATTGGTTACGCAAGTCGCGTGTAGACCTCCCATGCATATCACATGAATTAGTAAATCTCATTAGAAAAAGAGACACACTTTATTCAAAACTCAAAAGGTCACCAACAACAAATCAAACAAGGTCAGCAAATTCAAATCATTAAAATCCACCATACAAAAAAAGATCAGAAATTCTTATTGGTCATACTTGGACTGAGTAATCTTTAGTGACATCAGTAATGCAGGTCAAAAGAAAATGTTCTACTCCTTCATTATGCACAACAAAACTGAAAACTCTGGAATAGCCCCACTCAGTAGTAATGGTCAAATCCATTCTTACCCAACGTTGTAAGACAAGATCCTGAATTGACAATTTCAATCTGTCTTCTCATCCTAATCCGCTCAGTCTGAAACAATTGTCAAAAAGGTGCAGCCTCAATGCCCACTCACCCACCCATGCCACCCATGCCACCCATGCCACCAATCACTATCACAGTACAAGGAGTTGACTCCTGTCAGGTCTAAGCCAGGGTTCATTCTAGGTCAGAATTTTTGGGAGAAGTGAGAAAGCGCGTGATTGCCTCCTTAAATGGTGTTCTCTAATATACTTCTGCAAAATAGGGTTAAAATGCACAGTATGACCCTTAAATACAACATTTGAATAGAAGGAGTGCTTTATAATGGGCCAGTGTATCTTACTAGACAACATTTTGTTTGAAAATCCTAAAAACCAAAATATATGTTTTGAAATTTTTTTTTAGGGAGAAGTGGGGTCCCCAGAGGGCGAAGTCAGGGTCCCTAGTAGGGGTGTCACGATATCAGCAACCCATATCGCGATATATTGTAATATTTTATCAAATAATCGCGATATATTGCCTATTCATTTTTCATGCATTGTGATTATATTTTTTTCTATAAGATGACACGGATTACATTATGCACATTTTAAGACACTATCTCATTCAACAGTATTTATTAACTTGAAAAACAACAAAACACTGAATAGAATAACAACTTAAATCGACTATAAAATGTTTCAGAGAACGGTGAATATATAAGCACCGGTTGAAGCGATTGAGTTTGAGTTGAGTATAAAAACGCAGATCCCCTGCATATAACCATATATTCATAAATTCTGGTCGGAAAAATTTGGTGAAGTATACGACTGAGTATCTATTTACAGATTCATAAACAATATACAAGACAAAAAGGTAAAACAGTTTAGATTTAAACTACTGAATATAATCTTTCCGTCTAAGATACTGAGATACAAGTGGAAAATGGTAGCTTCCCCTAACTGCTCTGTTTGTAATGTACCGGAATCATATGAACATGTATTTATCACATGCCCTACTGTAAACGATCCATGGAAGCATCTAATAGATGCGATGCGACATATCGGAATAAATTCCAACTTACGAATGCTTAGAAATATTGTAATAGGATACAAAATATCGCAAACGGACTATTTTTATATCAATGTCATACTTGCTACTTTTGGTTTTAGTTTATACAAAGCCTATTTCTTGAGTCAGAGTAGAACTGAAACGGTTAATATATACGCCTTGTTTAAGTATGAGTTTTACATTCTACACAAATACTTGTCGGACACTAACGCGAAAATTAAATGGATATCATGCTTAAACGATTATTTTTTACAACATTAATTGTGTACATTTTATTATATAGTTTAGTTATGCAGTTAATCTGTAATATGCATGTATAATGTGAAGAAAAAAAATAAACAAAGTCTCTGGCTTCACCAAAAAAAAAAAAATACCGCTCAATATCGGTGTTCAATATTAATATCGCGATATTTTATCGCGGATCCTAATATCGCGATATACCGGTATATCGTGACACCCCTAGTCCCTAGGGCGACAATTTCGCCCACATCGCCCTCTAAAATGATCCCTGGTCTAAGCCCCAATAAGGTCTCAGGCCCTGATGAAATCCCACCTATGTTACTTCAACAACTGTACAGTGAAATTACCCACATGCTAACATAAATCTTTGTTGCAGTGTCCCAGAAGCTGTTATAGAGAAAATGGTTAGTTAACATGTAAATTAATATTTGAAGAAAGTTCAAGAACATAATTATAATATCATCTTTTACATTGTAAAATGTAACATCAACTTTTATAGTGTGTGTGTAAAACATTTCCAGTAGCTGCGAGGATTTGGAGAGGAATGGTTCCAACAGAAAGTCTGAAAAATTGATGGATTTAAACTTGTAGTTGCGCTGAAATATCATAATTTGGACTATAATAATCGTTTCCTCACCAGAAAACCGTACGCTGTGTTTTAATAATTGGCTTTAAACAATGACAGATTCTGTAAAAGCATGATATCAGCCATTTTGTAAAGACACACAGACGGGGTGTTTCCCCGTTGTATTGTTGCAACATTGTCCGGATACAGAGGCCAAGTTTCAATGCGATAGAAGATCACATGCGAAACTCAGGGTCAACGTCGTCATGGACAAGGTCAGTTATTAACTATTATTGTAAACTTAAAAATGAATTGATATTTGAAGAATATATTGATAAGATTGTAAGGCTGTCCGATTAGCACAGTGGTTAGCGCGCTCGCTTCTCACCAATGCGACCCGGGTTCGATCCTCGGACAGGGAAGTATGTGAGATTGTACAATGGTCGCCAGATCGGACAGGTGGGTTTTCTCCGGGTACTCCGGTTTCCTCCCACATGAATGACCACATTTACGCTTTCATCCGAGCCAACGAGAGTGATTAATATAAGTTGTTAAAACTTGCTTCGCAATCGTTGTAAAATAAATAAAGTATAATGATGATTTACGAAAATTGTTCACATGCTTAACACAGTCAATACCAAGTAACTGACATGGACTGGTGCATGATATTTTTTAGACCAATATATTAATAAGAACATTACATTTGTACCAGTTCATTTATTAAAATGGGTAATGGCTCATCTGGATCTACACTTTTTGTAAGCCTATTTAGAGGTTTGTGGTGTTGAAAGGGTTGAGATTATGTTAACACAACCAAAAATAGAATTTGGTAGATATAAAAAAAGTAAAGTGTTTGTTTATTATAGTGTCACCCCTATTTAAAGGGCCAGCCATTTCTGACTTATGAGACACCTCTTTTTATGAACATCAGTACTTCCCGAATCCTATGCTTGTATGCCAGGCGCCAGGCTGGTAGGCAATCGGTAACCATTATTTAACTAGCTGGCGGCTCACCAACCGGCCATATCAGAATGAACCCCTGACGAGATTCGAACCTTTGACCTCCCGCTCCGTAGGCGGACGCCTTAACCACTGGGCCACGGAGACGTAATGTAGCCTTGGTTCCAGTCAGTCGATTTTCACTTTTTAACTTCTGGCAAAATGACAGCCTAGGGAAACTGGATTTCCGATCTACTTACACCCACTTTTATGAGGGTGTAGACAACTCGTCTCTACAAGATAATATCGCTAAATATAGAAACGGAATTCTATCGGAAATAGCCGAACAGGCACGATTATACACGATCATTTCCGAATATACACGAATGTTCCCATAGACTCATTTACAATATAATGTCCCGTTTCTCTCCAATATTCCAAATACTTACAGCTCTGCAAGTAAAGGACACATATCTAAATACCTACAGCTCTGCAAGTAAAGGACCTGTATCTAAATACCTACAGCTCTGCAAGTAAAGGACACATATCTAAATACTTACAGCTCTGCAAGTAAAGGACCTGTATCTAAATACCTACAGCTCTGCAACTAAAGGACATATATCTAAATACCTACAGCTCTGCAAGTAAAGGACCTGTATCTAAATACCTACAGCTCTGCAAGTAAAGGACCTGTATCTAAATACCTACAGCTCTGCAAGTAAAGGACCTGTATCTAAATACCTACAGCTCTGCAAGTAAAGGACCTGTATCTAAATACCTACAGCTCTGCAAGTAAAGGACCTGTATCTAAATACTTACAGCTCTGCAAGTAAAGGTCCTGTATCTAAATACTTACAGCTCTGCAAGTAAAGGACCTGTATCTAAATACTTACAGCTCTGCAAGTAAAGGACATGTATCTAAATACTTACAGCTCTGCAAGTAAAGGACCTGTATCTAAATACTTACAGCTCTGCAAGTAAAGGACATATATCTAAATACTTACAGCTCTGCAAGTAAAGGACATATATCTAAATACTTACAGCTCTGCAAGTAAAGGACATGTATCTAAATACTTACAGCTCTGCAAGTAAAGGACCTGTATCTAAATACTTACAGCTCTGCAAGTAAAGGACATATATCTAAATACTTACAGCTCTGCAAGTAAAGGACATATATCTAAATACTTACAGCTCTGCAAGTAAAGGACCTGTATCTAAATACGTACAGCTCTGCAGGTAAAGGACATATATCTAAATACTTACAGCTCTGCAAGTAAAGGACATATATCTAAATACTTACAGCTCTGCAAGTAAAGGACCTGTATCTAAATACTTACAGCTCTGCAAGTAAAGGACCTGTATCTAAATACTTACAGCTCTGCACGTAAAGGACCTGTATCTAAATACGTACAGCTCTGCAAGTAAAGGACCTGTATCTAAATACTTACAGCTCTGCAAGTAAAGGACCTGTATCTAAATACTTACAGCTCTGCAAGTAAACGACCTGTATCTAAATACTTACAGCTCTGCAAGTAAAGGACCTGTATCTAAATACTTACAGCTCTGCAAGTAAAGGACCTGTATCTAAATACTTACAGCTCTGCAACTAAAAGACCTGTATCTAAATACGTACAGCTCTGCAAGTAAAGGACCTGTATCTAAATACTTACAGCTCTGCAACTAAAAGACCTGTATCTAAATACCTACAGCTCTGCAACTAAAGGACATATATCTAAATACTTACAGCTCTGCAAGTAAAAGACCTGTATCTAAATACTTACAGCTCTGCAACTAAAAGACCTGTATCTAAATACTTACAGCTCTGCAAGTAAAAGACCTGTATCTAAATACTTACAGCTCTGCAAGTAAAGGACCTGTATCTAAATACTTACAGCTCTGCAAGTAAAGGACCTGTATCTAAATACTTACAGCTCTGCAAGTAAAGGACCTGTATCTAAATACTTACAGCTCTGCAAGTAAAGGACCTGTATCTAAATACTTACAGCTCTGCAAGTAAAGGACCTGTATCTAAATACTTACAGCTCTGCAAGTAAAGGACATGTATCTAAATACTTACAGCTCTGCAAGTAAAGGACCTGTATCTAAATACTTACAGCTCTGCAAGTAAAGGACATGTATCTAAATACTTACAGCTCTGCAACTAAAGGTCCTGTATCTAAATACTTACAGCTCTGCAAGTAAAGGACCTGTATCTAAATACTTACAGCTCTGCAAGTAAAGGACCTGTATCTAAATACTTACAGCTCTGCAAGTAAAGGACCTGTATCTAAATACCTACAGCTCTGCAAGTAAAGGACCTGTATCTAAATACCTACAGCTCTGCAAGTAAAGGACCTGTATCTAAATACTTACAGCTCTGCAACTAAAGGTCCTGTATCTAAATACTTACAGCTCTGCAAGTAAAGGACCTGTATCTAAATACTTACAGCTCTGCAACTAAAGGTCCTGTATCTAAATATTTACAGCTCTGCAAGTAAAGGACATATATCTAAATACTTACAGCTCTGCAAGTAAAGGACCTGTATCTAAATATTTACAGCTCTGCAAGTAAAGGACCTGTATCTAAATACTTACAGCTCTGCAAGTAAAGGACCTGTATCTAAATACTTACAGCTCTGCAAGTAAAGGACCTGTATCTAAATACTTACAGCTCTGCAAGTAAAGGACATATATCTAAATACTTACAGCTCTGCAAGTAAAGGACCTGTATCTAAATACTTACAGCTCTGCAAGTAAAGGACATATATCTAAATACTTACAGCTCTGCAAGTAAAGGACATATATCTAAATACTTACAGCTCTGCAAGTAAAGGACATATATCTAAATACTTACAGCTCTGCAAGTAAAGGACCTGTATCTAAATACTTACAGCTCTGCAAGTAAAGGACATATATCTAAATACTTACAGCTCTGCAAGTAAAGGACATATATCTAAATACTTACAGCTCTGCAAGTAAAGGACCTGTATCTAAATACTTACAGCTCTGCAAGTAAAGGACATATATCTAAATACGTACAGCTCTGCAAGTAAAGGACATGTATCTAAATACTTACAGCTCTGCAAGTAAAGGACATATATCTAAATACTTACAGCTCTGCAACTAAAAGACCTGTGTCTAAATACTTACAGCTCTGCAAGTAAAGGACCTGTATCTAAATACTTACAGCTCTGCAACTAAAAGACCTGTATCTAAATACTTACAGCTCTGCAACTAAAAGACCTGTATCTAAATACTTACAGCTCTGCAACTAAAAGACATGTATCTAAATACTTACAGCTCTGCAAGTAAAGGACCTGTATCTAAATACTTACAGCTCTGCAACTAAAAGACCTGTATCTAAATACTTACAGCTCTGCAAGTAAAAGACATGTATCTAAATATTTACAGCTCTGCACGTAAAGGACCTGTATCTAAATACTTACAGCTCTGCAACTAAAAGACCTGTATCTAAATATTTACAGCTCTGCACGTAAAGGCCCTGTATCTAAATACCTACAGCTCTGCAAGTAAAGGACCTGTATCTAAATACCTACAGCTCTGCAAGTAAAGGACCTGTATCTAAATATTTACAGCTCTGCAAGTAAAGGACATATATCTAAATACTTACAGCTCTGCAAGTAAAGGACCTGTATCTAAATACCTACAGCTCTGCAAGTAAAGGACCTGTATCTAAATACTTACAGCTCTGCAACTAAAGGTCCTGTATCTAAATACTTACAGCTCTGCAAGTAAAGGACCTGTATCTAAATACTTACAGCTCTGCAACTAAAGGTCCTGTATCTAAATATTTACAGCTCTGCAAGTAAAGGACATATATCTAAATACTTACAGCTCTGCAAGTAAAGGACCTGTATCTAAATATTTACAGCTCTGCAAGTAAAGGACCTGTATCTAAATACTTACAGCTCTGCAACTAAAAGACCTGTATCTAAATACTTACAGCTCTGCAAGTAAAAGACCTGTATCTAAATACTTACAGCTCTGCAAGTAAAGGACCTGTATCTAAATACTTACAGCTCTGCAACTAAAAGACCTGTATCTAAATATTTACAGCTCTGCACGTAAAGGCCCTGTATCTAAATACCTACAGCTCTGCAAGTAAAGGACCTGTATCTAAATACCTACAGCTCTGCAAGTAAAGGACCTGTATCTAAATATTTACAGCTCTGCAAGTAAAGGACATATATCTAAATACTTACAGCTCTGCAAGTAAAGGACCTGTATCTAAATACTTACAGCTCTGCAAGTAAAGGACATGTATCTAAATACCTACAGCTCTGCAAGTAAAGGACCTGTATCTAAATACCTACAGCTCTGCAAGTAAAGGACCTGTATCTAAATACCTACAGCTCTGCAAGTAAAGGACCTGTATCTAAATACTTACAGCTCTGCAAGTAAAGGACCTGTATCTAAATACCTACAGCTCTGCAAGTAAAGGACCTGTATCTAAATACTTACAGCTCTGCAAGTAAAGGACCTGTATCTAAATACTTACAGCTCTGCAAGTAAAGGACCTGTATCTAAATACTTACAGCTCTGCAACTAAAGGACCTGTATCTAAATATTTACAGCTCTGCAAGTAAAGGATATATCTAAATACTTACAGCTCTGCAAGTAAAGGACCTGTATCTAAATATTTACAGCTCTGCAAGTAAAGGACCTGTATCTAAATACTTACAGCTCTGCAAGTAAAGGACCTGTATCTAAATACTTACAGCTCTGCAAGTAAAGGACCTGTATCTAAATACTTACAGCTCTGCAAGTAAAGGACATATATCTAAATACTTACAGCTCTGCAAGTAAAGGACCTGTATCTAAATACTTACAGCTCTGCAAGTAAAGGACATATATCTAAATACTTACAGCTCTGCAAGTAAAGGACATATATCTAAATACTTACAGCTCTGCAAGTAAAGGACCTGTATCTAAATACTTACAGCTCTGCAAGTAAAGGACCTGTATCTAAATACTTACAGCTCTGCAAGTAAAGGACATATATCTAAATACTTACAGCTCTGCAAGTAAAGGACATATATCTAAATACTTACAGCTCTGCAAGTAAAGGACCTGTATCTAAATACTTACAGCTCTGCAAGTAAAGGACATATATCTAAATACTTACAGCTCTGCAAGTAAAGGACATGTATCTAAATACTTACAGCTCTGCAAGTAAAGGACATATATCTAAATACTTACAGCTCTGCAACTAAAGACCTGTTCTAAATACTTACAGCTCTGCAAGTAAAGGACCTGTATCTAAATACTTACAGCTCTGCAAGTAAAAGACCTGTATCTAAATACTTACAGCTCTGCAACTAAAAGACCTGTATCTAAATACTTACAGCTCTGCAACTAAAAGACATGTATCTAAATACTTACAGCTCTGCAAGTAAAGGACCTGTATCTAAATACTTACAGCTCTGCAACTAAAAGACCTGTATCTAAATACTTACAGCTCTGCAAGTAAAAGACATGTATCTAAATATTTACAGCTCTGCACGTAAAGGACCTGTATCTAAATACTTACAGCTCTGCAAGTAAAGACCTGTATCTAAATATTTACAGCTCTGCACGTAAAGGCCCTGTATCTAAATACCTACAGCTCTGCAAGTAAAGGACCTGTATCTAAATACCTACAGCTCTGCAAGTAAAGGACCTGTATCTAAATATTTACAGCTCTGCAAGTAAAGGACCTGTATCTAAATACTTACAGCTCTGCAAGTAAAGGACCTGTATCTAAATACTTACAGCTCTGCAAGTAAAGGACCTGTATCTAAATACTTACAGCTCTGCAAGTAAAGGACATATATCTAAATACTTACAGCTCTGCAAGTAAAGGACATGTATCTAAATACTTACAGCTCTGCAAGTAAAGGACCTGTATCTAAATACTTACAGCTCTGCAAGTAAAGGACATATATCTAAATACTTACAGCTCTGCAAGTAAAGGACATATATCTAAATACTTACAGCTCTGCAAGTAAAGGACCTGTATCTAAATACCTACAGCTCTGCAAGTAAAGGACCTGTATCTAAATACCTACAGCTCTGCAAGTAAAGGACTTGTATCTAAATACTTACAGCTCTGCAACTAAAGGTCCTGTATCTAAATACTTACAGCTCTGCAAGTAAAGGACCTGTATCTAAATACTTACAGCTCTGCAACTAAAGGTCCTGTATCTAAATATTTACAGCTCTGCAAGTAAAGGACATATATCTAAATACTTACAGCTCTGCAAGTAAAGGACTTGTATCTAAATACTTACAGCTCTGCAACTAAAGGTCCTGTATCTAAATACTTACAGCTCTGCAAGTAAAGGACCTGTATCTAAATACTTACAGCTCTGCAACTAAAGGTCCTGTATCTAAATATTTACAGCTCTGCAAGTAAAGGACATATATCTAAATACTTACAGCTCTGCAAGTAAAGGACTTGTATCTAAATACTTACAGCTCTGCAACTAAAGGACCTGTATCTAAATACTTACAGCTCTGCAAGTAAAGGACCTGTATCTAAATACTTACAGCTCTGCAACTAAAGGTCCTGTATCTAAATACTTACAGCTCTGCAAGTAAAGGACATATATCTAAATACTTACAGCTCTGCAAGTAAAGGACCTGTATCTAAATACTTACAGCTCTGCAAGTAAAGGACCTGTATCTAAATACTTACAGCTCTGCAAGTAAAGGACCTGTATCTAAATACTTACAGCTCTGCAAGTAAAGGACCTGTATCTAAATACTTACAGCTCTGCAAGTAAAGGACATATATCTAAATACTTACAGCTCTGCAAGTAAAGGACCTGTATCTAAATACTTACAGCTCTGCAAGTAAAGGACCTGTATCTAAATACTTACAGCTCTGCAAGTAAAGGACCTGTATCTAAATACTTACAGCTCTGCAACTAAAGGACCTGTATCTAAATACTTACAGCTCTGCAAGTAAAGGACCTGTATCTAAATACTTACAGCTCTGCAACTAAAGGACCTGTATCTAAATACTTACAGCTCTGCAAGTAAAAGACATGTATCTAAATATTTACAGCTCTGCAAGTAAAGGACCTGTATCTAAATACTTACAGCTCTGCAACTAAAAGACCTGTATCTAAATATTTACAGCTCTGCAAGTAAAGGACCTGTATCTAAATACCTACAGCTCTGCAAGTAAAGGACCTGTATCTAAATACTTACAGCTCTGCAAGTAAAGGACCTGTATCTAAATACTTACAGCTCTGCAAGTAAAGGACATGTATCTAAATACTTACAGCTCTGCAAGTAAAGGACATATATCTAAATACTTACAGCTCTGCAAGTAAAGGACATGTATCTAAATACTTACAGCTCTGCAAGTAAAGGACCTGTATCTAAATACTTACAGCTCTGCAAGTAAAGGACATATATCTAAATACTTACAGCTCTGCAAGTAAAGGACATATATCTAAATACTTACAGCTCTGCAAGTAAAGGACCTGTATCTAAATACTTACAGCTCTGCAAGTAAAGGACCTGTATCTAAATACTTACAGCTCTGCAACTAAAAGACCTGTATCTAAATATTTACAGCTCTGCAAGTAAAGGACCTGTATCTAAATACCTACAGCTCTGCAAGTAAAGGACCTGTATCTAAATACTTACAGCTCTGCAACTAAAGGTCCTGTATCTAAATACTTACAGCTCTGCAAGTAAAGGACCTGTATCTAAATACTTACAGCTCTGCAACTAAAGGTCCTGTATCTAAATATTTACAGCTCTGCAAGTAAAGGACATATATCTAAATACTTACAGCTCTGCAAGTAAAGGACCTGTATCTAAATACTTACAGCTCTGCAAGTAAAGGACCTGTATCTAAATACTTACAGCTCTGCAAGTAAAGATCCTGTATCTAAATACTTACAGCTCTGCAAGTAAAGGACATATATCTAAATACTTACAGCTCTGCAAGTAAAGGACATATATCTAAATACGTACAGCTCTGCAAGTAAAGGACCTGTATCTAAATACTTACAGCTCTGCAAGTAAAGGACATATATCTAAATACTTACAGCTCTGCAAGTAAAGGACATGTATCTAAATACTTACAGCTCTGCAAGTAAAGGACATATATCTAAATACTTACAGCTCTGCAAGTAAAGGACCTGTATCTAAATACTTACAGCTCTGCAAGTAAAAGACCTGTATCTAAATACTTACAGCTCTGCAAGTAAAAGACATGTATCTAAATATTTACAGCTCTGCACGTAAAGGACCTGTATCTAAATACTTACAGCTCTGCAACTAAAAGACCTGTATCTAAATATTTACAGCTCTGCACGTAAAGGCCCTGTATCTAAATACCTACAGCTCTGCAAGTAAAGGACCTGTATCTAAATATTTACAGCTCTGCAAGTAAAGGACATATATCTAAATACTTACAGCTCTGCAAGTAAAGGACCTGTATCTAAATACTTACAGCTCTGCAACTAAAAGACCTGTATCTAAATACTTACAGCTCTGCAAGTAAAAGACATGTATCTAAATATTTACAGCTCTGCACGTAAAGGACCTGTATCTAAATACTTACAGCTCTGCAACTAAAAGACCTGTATCTAAATATTTACAGCTCTGCAAGTAAAGGACCTGTATCTAAATACCTACAGCTCTGCAAGTAAAGGACCTGTATCTAAATACTTACAGCTCTGCAACTAAAGGTCCTGTATCTAAATATTTACAGCTCTGCAAGTAAAGGACATATATCTAAATACTTACAGCTCTGCAAGTAAAGGACCTGTATCTAAATACTTACAGCTCTGCAAGTAAAGGACCTGTATCTAAATACTTACAGCTCTGCAAGTAAAGGACCTGTATCTAAATACTTACAGCTCTGCAAGTAAAAGACATGTATCTAAATATTTACAGCTCTGCACGTAAAGGACCTGTATCTAAATACTTACAGCTCTGCAACTAAAAGACCTGTATCTAAATATTTACAGCTCTGCACGTAAAGGCCCTGTATCTAAATACCTACAGCTCTGCAAGTAAAGGACCTGTATCTAAATACGTACAGCTCTGCAACTAAAGGTCCTGTATCTAAATACTTACAGCTCTGCAAGTAAAGGAACTGTATCTAAATACTTACAGCTCTGCAACTAAAGGTCCTGTATCTAAATATTTACAGCTCTGCAAGTAAAGGACATATATCTAAATACTTACAGCTCTGCAAGTAAAGGACCTGTATCTAAATACTTACAGCTCTGCAAGTAAAGGACCTGTATCTAAATACTTACAGCTCTGCAAGTAAAGAACCTGTATATAAATACTTACAGCTCTGCAAGTAAAGGACATATATCTAAATACTTACAGCTCTGCAAGTAAAGGACATATATCTAAATACTTACAGCTCTGCAAGTAAAGGACATATATCTAAATACTTACAGCTCTGCAAGTAAAGGACATATATCTAAATACGTACAGCTCTGCAAGTAAAGGACATGTATCTAAATACTTACAGCTCTGCATCTAAAGGACATATATCTAAATACGTACAGCTCTGCAAGTAAAGGACATGTATCTAAATACTTACAGCTCTGCAAGTAATGGACATATATCTAAATACTTACAGCTCTGCAAGTAATGGACATATATCTAAATACTTACAGCTCTGCAAGTAAAGGACCTGTATCTAAATACTTACAGCTCTGCAAGTAAAGGACCTGTATCTAAATACTTACAGCTCTGCAATTAAAAGACCTGTATCTAAATATTTACAGCTCTGCACGTAATGGACCTGTATCTAAATACCTACAGCTCTGCAAGTAAAGGACATGTATCTAAATACCTACAGCTCTGCAAATAAAGGACATATATAAATACCTACAGCTCTGCAAGTAAAGGACCTGTATCTAAATACCTACAGCTCTGCAAGTAAAGGACCTGTATCTAAATACCTACAGCTCTGCAAGTAAAGGACCTGTATCTAAATACCTACAGCTCTGCAAGTAAAGGACATATATCTAAATACTTACAGCTTTGCAAGTAAAGGACCTGTATCTAAATACCTACAGCTCTGCAAGTAAAGGACATATATCTAAATACCTACAGCTCTGCAAGTAAAGGACCTGTATCTAAATACCTACAGCTCTGCAAGTAAAGGACCTGTATCTAAATACCTACAGCTCTGCAAGTAAAGGACCTGTATCTAAATACCTACAGCTCTGCAAGTAAAGGACCTGTATCTAAATACTTACAGCTCTGCAAGTAAAGGACCTGTATCTAAATACCTACAGCTCTGCAAGTAAAGGACATATATCTAAATACCTACAGCTCTGCAAGTAAAGGACATGTATCTAAATACCTACAGCTCTGCAAGTAAATGACCTGTATCTAAATACTTACAGCTCTGCAACTAAAGGTCCTGTATCTAAATACCTACAGCTCTGCAAGTAAAGGACCTGTATCTAAATACTTACAGCTCTGCAACTAAAGGTCCTGTATCTAAATATTTACAGCTCTGCAAGTAAAGGACATATATCTAAATACTTACAGCTCTGCAAGTAAAGGACCTGTATCTAAATATTTACAGCTCTGCAAGTAAAGGACCTGTATCTAAATACTTACAGCTCTGCATCTAAAGGACATATATCTAAATACGTACAGCTCTGCAAGTAAAGGACATGTATCTAAATACTTACAGCTCTGCAAGTAATGGACAAATATCTAAATACTTACAGCTCTGCAAGTAATGGACATATATCTAAAAACTTACAGCTCTGCAAGTAAAGGACCTGTATCTAAATACTTACAGCTCTGCAAGTAAAGGACATATATCTAAATACTTACAGCTCTGCAAGTAAAGGACCTGTATCTAAATACTTACAGCTCTGCAAGTAAAGGACATATATCTAAATACTTGCAGCTCTGCAAGTAAAGGACCTGTATCTAAATACTTACAGCTCTGCAAGTAAAGGACATATATCTAAATACGTACAGCTCTGCAAGTAAAGGAAATGTATCTAAATACTTACAGCTCTGCAAGTAAAGGACATATATCTAAATACTTACAGCTCTGCAAGTAAAGGACCTGTATCTAAATACTTACAGCTCTGCAAGTAAAGGACATATATGTAAATACGTACAGCTCTGCAAGTAAAGGACATATATCTAAATACTTACAGCTCTGCAAGTAAAGGACATATATCTAAATACTTACAGCTCTGCAAGTAAAGGACATGTATCTAAATACGTACAGCTCTGCAAGTAAAGGACATATATCTAAATACTTACAGCTCTGCAAGTAAAGGACATGTATCTAAATACTTACAGCTCTGCAAGTAAAGGACATATATCTAAATACTTACAGCTCTGCAAGTAAAGGACATATATCTAAATACTTACAGCTCTGCAAGTAAAGGACCTGTATCTAAATACTTACAGCTCTGCAAGTAAAGGACATATATCTAAATACTTACAGCTCTGCAAGTAAAGGACATATATCTAAATACTTACAGCTCTGCAAGTAAAGGACCTGTATCTAAATACTTACAGCTCTGCAAGTAAAGGACATATATCTAAATACTTACAGCTCTGCAAGTAAAGGACATGTATCTAAATACTTACAGCTCTGCAAGTAAAGGACATATATCTAAATACTTACAGCTCTGCAAGTAAAGGACATGTATCTAAATACTTACAGCTCTGCAAGTAAAGGACATATATCTAAATACTTACAGCTCTGCAAGTAAAGGACATGTATCTAAATACTTACAGCTCTGCAAGTAAAGGACATATATCTAAATACTTACAGCTCTGCAAGTAAAGGACCTGTATCTAAATACTTACAGCTCTGCAAGTAAAGGACCTGTATCTAAATACTTACAGCTCTGCAAGTAAAGGACATATATTTAAATACTTACAGCTCTGCAAGTAAAGGACATATATCTAAATACTTACAGCTCTGCAAGTAAAGGACCTGTATCTAAATACTTACAGCTCTGCAACTAAAAGACCTGTATCTAAATGCTGGCTATGTTCATGATCCAAATTGACTTATTTGCATAATTAGACAAAATGATGTGTAAACAATTTATAATTCACAGACGGATCCAGTGGTAACACGCTGGACTGGTAATCCAGGAATCGTAGGTTCGATCCCCCGTCTGACTCTATTAAATTAACAGTCTTTCAGATGGGACTTTAAGCCGAGGTCTTGTGTCAGTGCTTTACACTGTGCACGTAAAAGAACCAGAGGAGACTGGAAATGTCTCTGTCTGTATCAATGCACTATCCTCAAAAAATCTACAATGACTAATCTCTTCAGGCGGCGTCGCTCATATGGGCAACCGGTAGCGACGATAAATAAACGTAAAACACACACTTAGCTACTCGTTGCTATGACATCACTCAGATAGACAGCTACCTAATATTTTGTTTTTATTTTACTACAGGTTATGCTGCTCCTCAAGAAACTGGTTACCCACTATGACACTTGTCCTCGGCTGTGTGTGTATATGTTGCCTCGCCTTCTTTGCCTTAGCTGGAGGGATGTGGGATAAGCCGAGAAAGAAAATTCCAGACCCGGCTCATAGGCGACATGTTGAGAACTCGCTTATATGGGCTGTCAGTATTGACAACATACGTAATAAAGACAAGATTGATAAGATCGCTGATGACCTTGGCCTTGTCAATCTAGGTCAAGTCGGTCACCTTGAAGATAAATTTATATTTGCTCACACGTTAGAATCAAGTTTCTCATTAAATAAAACGGTGTCCACAGTGCACATGCATCATTCAGAACTTTACGGTCCGGAATATATTACTGCTAAAATCGATGAAATTGAGATGAGGTTGGAAAACCATGATGGTATTAGCTCGTACTCGCATCAAAAGGTTCTATCTAGACGAATAAGGGACCTGGGACATGAAGCACACTTTATGAACTTCAACGACCCATTTTACAGGAATCAATGGCATTTGGTGAGTAGTTAATTCCAATTTATTTTAGCGCAGGATTGTAAAACAAGCTCTTACAACTTGTGTTTATATAAATTTATTTTAGCTCGATTGCGAAACAGGTTCTTACAAGTTATATTAATCACTCTTGAGACCTCATTCCTGATGGAATCCATCGCCATGAGGGAGTGAGAAGAGGCAATGTGGAATTTATTTTATATGCCTTGCCAGTGCCACAATTGTAACGGCTACAGCTGGGCGTGAACTCCGGACCTTTCACACCTGAAGCAAACGCGCTACCACTGCACTATCATGACTTCCAGTCTTACAACTTTATCCTCATTGCTCTCGAGAGCTCATTCTGGATCTATTTGATGTGCTGTTAGTGTCACCTTTCATCTTTCTTGCAGAGATATAAGTGGGATGTTTCACTCTTTCACTTTCTTACATGCATACATGCATATCAATACTAACGTCTCATGTCCTGCCTCTCCCTGGACCACTAATTGTTTTCAATCACTTACTGACTCAGTAAGCAGTGGTTTTTGCAATATACCAAAGTGAAAGTATGATTTTCATGATTCGGGTTGCCACGCCTTGCGTACATTTTGTTGTTGCAGCATACATGCGCAGTAAGCATTGTTTACATACATTAAAAAACACACAGTCACTAGAAATTATTTTCTTTAAATGTCGGGTACTTTTTACTATAAAACATCCGTTACTCCGATATAGTGTCGCTTTAAGGCAAAATGACATAATGTGTCCATAGATCTTAACGTTTCTCAGACTGCATACCTTGTTCAATGTAAATGAGAAGAAGTAGGATGTTCAGCCCTGTTTTAACCCTTTCAACACCACAGACCTCTAAATAAGCTTACAAAAAGTGTCGATCCAGATGAGCCTGCTCTGTACAGCCGTCTTATCAGGATCTGAACTTTTTCCAGTAATATTACTATTTTTAGACAAAATTACCTATTTTGATAAATGAACTGGTCCAAATGTAATTTTCTTATTAATTTATTGGTCTAAACTTATCATGCACCTGTCCATGTCAGTTATTTGGTGTTCAATGGGTTAAACTTTAGGATTCCTACAGTAATAAGCCACAAAACCCATCAATATCAGATCTCTTATCATATTTCAGTCAAATTCATATGATCTCGGCATGGACATTAATGTAACAGGTGTTTGGGAACGGAACATTACTGGTAGAGGTGTAACTGTTTGTGTCGTAGATGATGGTAAATATATTCTACCCGTAGTACATGTCTACAGTCAAACCTTTGTTAAGGAGAAGAATTCTATAAGACTATGTCTTCCATTCTAATCCTGTTTCTGTATTCTGATTATGTGCGATTGTTCAATATGTATTATATTGGGAAATAAAATATGTTTAAACTAAACCTGTGTTAAGCAGCCAGTCAAGGGAATCACAAAACGTGGCTGCTTAGCACAGGTGGCTGCTTAATAGAGGTAAAATGTGTAATAAAACAACATAATGGGAATCTGGAATCTGGCTGCTTAATGCAAGTTGGCTGCTTAATGGAGTTGACCACTAACATAGGTTTGACTGTATATCTAAACTCTTTGTAGAACACACATTACTTGTTTCTATGTCTTTGGGGTATCAACTTGGGTCATATGGCAATTCTCCAGCTGTTATTGGTGGATGAACACCCTGAGTGTCCGTCCGAGCTGTATTTCAGACACGAATGGACACCCGGGTAGAATCACCAACCTTCCGCAAGCCAAACAATGGACTGTATATTCCAACCATGCCAGCGTCCTCATCCATCAAGCCAAACAATGGACTGTATATTCCAACCATGCCAGCGTCCTCATCCATCAAGCCAAACAATGGACTGTATATTCCAACCATGCCAGCGTCCTCATCATGGCAAACAATGCGCATTTGGACTGTATATTCCAACCATGCCAGCGTCCTCATCATGGCAAACAATGCGCATTTGGACTGTATATTCCAACCATGCCAGCGTCCTCATCATGGCAAACAATGCGCATTTGGACTGTATATTCCAACCATGCCAGCGTCCTCATCATGGCAAACAATGCGCATTTGGACTGTATATTCCAACCATGCCAGCGTCCTCATCATGGCAAACAATGCGCATTTGGACTGTATATTCCAACCATGCCAGCGTCCTCATCATGGCAAACAATGCGCATTTGGACTGTATATTCCAACCATGCCAGCGTCCTCATCATGGCAAACAATGCGCATTTGGACTGTATATTCCAACCATGCCAGCGTCCTCATCATGGCAAACAATGCGCATTTGGACTGTATATTCCAACCATGCCAGCGTCCTCATCATGGCAAACAATGCGCATTTGGACTGTATATTCCAACCATGCCAGCGTCCTCATCATGGCAAACAATGCGCATTTGGACTGTATATTCCAACCATGCCAGCGTCCTCATCATGGCAAACAATGCGCATTTGGACTGTATATTCCAACCATGCCAGCGTCCTCATCATGGCAAATTTGACACCACCAGTGGGATTCATACCTGCAGCAGTGAGGGCCAAGTGATTTGAAGTAAACAACCGTAACCACTCAACCAGAACATGTCATTGTGTTTGTACCACTTGAGAACATAACATTGTGTTTGTACCACTCGAGAACATACATTGTGTTTGTACCACTTGAGAACATACATTATGTGTGTACCACTTGAGAACATACATTGTGTTTGTACCACTTGAGAACATACATTGTGTTTGTACCACTTGAGAACATACATTGTGTTTGTACCATTTGAGAACATATATTGTGTTTGTACCATTTGAGAACATAACATTGTGTTTGTACCATTTGAGAACATAACATTGTGTTTGTACCACTCGAGAACATACATTGTGTTTGTACCACTCGAGAACATACATTGTGTTTGTACCACTTGAGAACATACATTGTGTTTGTACCATTTGAGAACATACATTGTGTTTGTACCATTTGAGAACATACATTGTGTTTGTACCACTCGAGAACATACATTGTGTTTGTACCACTCGAGAACATACATTGTGTTTGTACCACTTGAGAACATACATTGTGTTTGTACCATTTGAGAACATACATTGTGTTTGTACCACTCGAGAACATACATTGCATTTGTACCACTTGAGAACATACATTGTGTTTGTACCACTTGAGAACATAACATTGTGTTTGTACCACTTGAGAACATACCATTGTGTTTGTACCATTTGAGAACATACATTGTGTTTGTACCATTTGAGAACATAACATTGTGTTTGTACCACTTGAGAACATACATTGTGTTTGTAAATCAGGTGCCGGTGTAGGTTCTCCCTTGTATACCATAAACTTCTCCCTTGTACACATTGAACTTCTCCATGATGTACCATAAACTTCTCCCTTGATGGTTGAATGACTTCTTTTTTGTATTTATAGGCCTGGAATGGAATAACCCCGATCTGCTGGAGAATTACAACAAAGCTGGCAGCTGGGATTTGAATGATGGAGATGAGGACCCCACACCAGATACCAGGAAATGTAAGCTGCGCTGAATGTTAATTTATTCATTAGATGAGTTAGGGGGTCCTGTGGTTGATATGTTTGACTGCGAATCCAAGGGTTGCAGATTCAAACTCCCTGTTAGCCCTAATAATATAAACAGTCTTTCAGATGCGACTATAGACTGTTGCATCATGTATTGGTGCCACACACCGAGCATTTTCTCGCGACGAACGCTGCCTAGCACTGTGAAAGCTCATGCCGTAACTTCGAGTGCGCATGTCAGCTGCATATCATTAGTTGGGAACCCTCGTACGAAAATATATACAATCAGGGCACATACATTCATCGAAGGAAATGTAAATATTGGGAGATGAATGATGTCACGTTTAGATATTTCCTTATTGGTCTCTCTCTGGATATGGTCTCTAGCTCATGTTCATTATAAACATTACCTGTAGTAGGTGGTCTTCATCTCTCAGGGCTCCAAAACATTTGTCCAGTTAGTTTATACAAATTTATTTTAACTCGATTGCGAAACAAGTCCTTATTACTTATATTAATCACTCTCGAGACCTCATTCATGATGGAATCCATCGCCACGAGGGAGAGAGAAGAGGCAACGTGGAATTTAATTGCCTTGTCCAAGGGCACAATTGTAACGGCTCTAGCTGGGCTCGAGTTAGTTAGTTGTCCAGTTAGATACACTGGTCATTGTAAAGCACTGTTCTAATCTAATATTAGGCTGTCCGATTAGCGCAGTGGTTAGCATGCTCGCTTCTCACCAATGAAACCGGGTTCGGACCTCGGACCAGGAAGTATGTGAGATGGTACGATGGTCACCAGATCAGACAGGTCGGTTTTCTCTGGGTACTCCGGTGTCCTCCCACACGAATGACCACATTTACGCTTTCATCCGCACCAACGAGAGTGATTAATATAATTTGTTACAACTTGCTTCGCAATCGTTGTAAAATAAATAAAGTATAATGATGATTTACGAAAATTGTTCACATGCTTAACCCAGTCAATACCAAGTAACTGACATGGACTGGTGCATGATATTTTTTAGACCAATATATTAATAAGAACATTACATTTGTACCAGTTCATTTATTAAAATGGGTAATGGCTCATCTGGATCTACACTTTTTGTAAGCCTTCGCTAAATAAATACAGTTTAAACTGTAATCTAATATTGGATTTAATGGTCATATGTATTTTGTTGAAATATATTAGATAATACCATTTATGGACAAATTACTCACTCGTTTTCTCACTTCTCCCGAAAATTCTGACCCAAGATGAGCCCTGGCCTGGGGGTTATAAAGCTTTTCTCGTATGTAAAACTCAGTCTCAAGCTTCTGATTGGTTCAGCTGACAGAAAAAAAGCTCAGAATCATCCAAGCAAATCACTTGAGCTTGAGCTCTGAGTAAAGTTTTATAACCTCTGGCACTGTTGCTCTTAAAAATGTAGCTGAATTCTTTCATCTTATTATCCTATGAAAGGTTTTTATATATATATTTCTCAGCAACTAACCACCATGGAACACGATGTGCCGGTGAGATCTCGGCTCTACCCAATAATGTTTGTGGTGTGGGAGTAGCATACGGGTCTAAAGTATCAGGTATATATATATATACATTCTTTCTTATTTTATTATCTATCTTTATTTAACGTCGCTACCGGTTGCCCATTTGAGTGACGGGCAGTTTACCTAACAACACCTTTCCTGTGTAGGCTTCAGCGGTTAACCAGTACTTGGTGCATCAACCTCAGTAAGAAACTGCTAACTTTTTTATATAAATCCTCAGACTGGGAAGTATGTGAGATGGTACTGTGTGTAGCCGAAAGGTTATAAGTTCGTGATGAATTTCACTAGGAATGGGGCTCTCGGCGATAGATGCTATCTTGATCTCGATGTAGAGATATCTAGGCGATCGAGAGAGAAGAAGAGGAGAGAGAGAGAGAGAGACGAGAAGAGAGCAGGAGAGAGAGAAGAGAGAGAGAGAGAGGAGAGAGAGAGGAGGGAGAGAGAGAGAGTAGAGAGAGAGGGAGAGAGAGAGAGAGAGAGAGAGACGAAGAGAAGAGAGAGAGACGGAGAGAGAGAGAGAGAGCGGAGCGAGAGGAGAGGCGAGAGGGAGAAGAGTCGTGGTAGTGTAGCGAGCGTGAGTGAGAGCGAGCTATAGAGATGCTATCGCTCGATGGATATAGCGCTATCGCTCTAGCTCGAGTTTCGATCTTCTTCGCGATCTATAGCTGAGCTCTCTCTCTCTCTCAATTGAAAGATTATTTTGTAAACTACAAAATGATTTTTCTGAATTGACACCAGTTACCTTGTTACAGCTGGGACAAAACCAGTTACCTTGTTACAGCTGGGACAAAATTACTATCATTAAATTGATGTAAATAGAATGTTATGTTTGTGGTACATGGCGACACATGTTACATAGGTAACAATCTGAACTGCTGGTGTTCTCCACAAGCATAGCAATCACTTAAGCTAGACTTTCGAAATTGGGAAAAGCTTGTTAATTTGGCCTATGATCCTCTATATATTCTATAGGAAAGTCTAGGATCCTCTATATGTTCAATAGGAATCTCTATGATCCTCTATATAGTCAATAGGAATGTCTAGGATCCTCTATGTACTCAATAGGAATGTCTAGGATCCTCTATGTACTCAATAGGAATGTCTAGGATCCTCTATGTACTCAATAGGAATGTCTAGGATCCTCTATATACTCAATAGGAATGTCTAGGATCCTCTATGTACTCAATAGGAATGTCTAGGATCCTCTATATACTCAATAGGAATGTCTAGGATCCTCTATATATTCTATTGCAATGTCTAGGATCCTGTATATATTCTATAGGAATGTCTAGGATCCTCTATATATTCTATAGGAATGTCTAGGATCCTGTATATATTCTATAGTCTAGGATCCTGTATATATTCTATAGGAATGTCTAGGATCCTGTATATATTCTATAGGAATGTCTAGGATCCTGTATATATTCTATAGGAATGTCTAGGATCCTCTATATATTCTATAGGAATGTCTAGGATCCTCTATATATTATATAGGAATGTCTAGGATCCTCTATATATTCTATAGGAATGTCTAGGATCCTCTATATATTCTATTGCAATGTCTAGGATCCTCTATGTACTCAATAGGAATGTCTAGGATCCTCTATATATTCTATAGGAATGTCTAGGATCCTGTATATATTCTATAGTCTAGGATCCTCTATATATTCTATAGGAATGTCTAGGATCCTCTATATATTCTATAGGAATGTCTAGGATCCTCTATATATTCTATAGGAATGTCTAGGATCCTCTATATATTCTATAGGAATGTCTAGGATCCTCTATATATTCTATTGCAATGTCTAGGATCCTCTATGTACTCAATAGGAATGTCTAGGATCCTCTATATATTCTATTGCAATGTCTAGGATCCTCTATGTACTCAATAGGAATGTCTAGGATCCTCTATATATTCTATAGGAATGTCTAGGATCCTGTATATATTCTATAGTCTAGGATCCTCTATATATTCTATAGGAATGTCTAGGATCCTGTATATATTCTATAGTCTAGGATCCTGTATATATTCTATAGGAATGTCTAGGATCCTCTATATATTCTATAGGAATGTCTAGGATCCTCTATATATTCTATAGGAATGTCTAGGATCCTCTATATATTATATAGGAATGTCTAGGATCCTCTATATATTACATAGGAATGTCTAGGATCCTCTATATATTACATAGGAATGTCTAGGATCCTCTATATATTATATAGGAATGTCTAGGATCCTCTATATATTATATAGGAATGTCTAGGATCCTCTATATATTCTATAGGAATGTCTAGGATCCTCTATATATTACATAGGAATGTCTAGGATCCTCTATATATTCTATAGGAATGTCTAGGATCCTCTATATACTCTATAGGAATGTCTAGGATCCTCTATATACTCTATAGGAATGTCTAGGATCCTCTATATACTCTATAGGAATGTCTATGATTCTCTATATACTCTATAGGAATGTATAGGATCCTCTATAGACTCTATAGGAATGTCTAGGATCCTCTATATATTCTATAGGAATGTCTAGGATCCTCTATATATTCTATAGGAATGTCTAGGATCCTCTATATATTATATAGGAATGTCTAGGATCCTCTATATATTCTATAGGAATGTCTAGGATCCTGTATATATTCTATAGTCTAGGATCCTCTATATATTCTATAGGAATGTCTAGGATCCTCTATATATTCTATAGGAATGTCTAGGATCCTCTATATATTCTATAGGAATGTCTAGGATCCTCTATATATTCTATAGGAATGTCTAGGATCCTCTATATATTCTATAGGAATGTCTAGGATCCTCTATATATTATATTGCAATGTCTAGGATCCTCTATGTACTCAATAGGAATGTCTAGGATCCTCTATATATTCTATAGGAATGTCTAGGATCCTGTATATATTCTATAGTCTAGGATCCTCTATATATTCTATAGGAATGTCTAGGATCCTGTATATATTCTATAGTCTAGGATCCTCTATATATTCTATAGGAATGTCTAGGATCCTCTATATATTCTATAGGAATGTCTAGGATCCTCTATATATTACATAGGAATGTCTAGGATCCTCTATATATTCTATAGGAATGTCTAGGATCCTCTATATACTCTATAGGAATGTCTAGGATCCTCTATATACTCTATAGGAATGTCTAGGATCCTCTATATACTCTATAGGAATGTCTAGGATTCTCTATATACTCTATAGGAATGTATAGGATCCTCTATATACTCTATAGGAATGTCTAGGATCCTCTATATATTCTATAGGAATGTCTAGGATCCTCTATATATTCTATAGGAATGTCTAGGATCCTCTATATATTCTATAGGAATGTCTAGGATCCTCTATATATTCTATAGGAATGTCTAGGATCCTGTATATATTCTATAGTCTAGGATCCTCTATATATTCTATAGGAATGTCTAGGATCCTCTATATATTCTATAGGAATGTCTAGGATCCTCTATATATTCTATAGGAATGTCTAGGATCCTCTATATACTCTATAGGAATGTCTAGGATCCTCTATATATTACATAGGAATGTCTAGGATCCTCTATATATTCTATAGGAATGTCTAGGATCCTCTATATATTCTATAGGAATGTCTAGGATCCTCTATATATTCTATAGGAATGTCTAGGATCCTCTATATATTCTATAGGAATGTCTAGGATCCTCTATATATTCTATAGGAATGTCTAGGATCCTGTATATATTCTATAGTCTAGGATCCTCTATATATTATATAGGAATGTCTAGGATCCTCTATATATTCTATAGGAATGTCTAGGATCCTCTATATATTCTATAGGAATGTCTAGGATCCTCTATATATTACATAGGAATGTCTAGGATCCTCTATATATTACATAGGAATGTCTAGGATCCTCTATATATTCTATAGGAATGTCTAGGATCCTCTATATATTCTATAGGAATGTATAGGATCCTCTATATACTCAATAGGAATGTATAGGATCCTCTATATACTCAATAGGAATGTCTAGGATCCTCTATATATTCTATAGGAATATCTAGGATCCTCTATATATTCAATAGGAATGTATAGGATCCTCTATATATTCAATAGGAATGTATAGGATCCTCTATGTACTCAATAGGAATGTCTAGGATCCTCTATATATTATATAGGAATGTCTAGGTTACTCTATTCTCCCTTAGCTGAAGCTAAGGTCAGTTGTTGAATGGGTTAAAGTTTGTTTTTACTGTTTCCATCATCACATGATCATGGGAGGAGGAAGATAGAAAATATGTAGCCGAATATCACAATATTTCTGCACCATAAAAAAATAGTTCCATTGAATACTTCATAATAAGGAGAAGTGTGAAAGCTCTTGGAAATTGTCTCAAACATTGTACTCTAGGTCAAACTCTGATATATTTATATATTTTATAGACAATTGATGGTTTCCCTTGCAGGTTTAAGACTTCTGGATGGTCCCTTGACGGATAGTCTGGAAGCAGAGGCATTTACAAAGTTCTTCCAGATCAATGATATCTATAGCTGCAGGTAAAGTCACTTTACCATATATTCCTGGCCATAAGGCGTCCTTTTTCTCATCCCGAGATATGATGGCAGTAATATGTCAACTTATGGCCGAGAATACAAACAAACAAAAAAGTGTAGAAAAAAAAGAGTTTATTTTTGTTTCGTGATTTGTAATGGAATAAAGTCAACCAGGGTCGGAGGTTATAAAACTTTTCTCAGATCTCAAACTCGAGTCCAAGTGATTTGATTGGTTGAGTCTGAGATTTACATTTGAACCAATCAGACGCTTGAGATTCGGAGTTTGAGATTGGATAAAAGTTTTATAACCTCGGAGCCAGATATCTTCGATTGAGCCCAGTTTCATTCAAGAATGAGAGAGAAAAGGATTGCCGTAACAAATGTAATATGTCCACAAACTACTCTCGACGTGTCGAAGGAATCAGCTTAACCCATTCAACACCAAGTAACTCACATGGACTGGTCCATGATATTCATAAACCAATAAATGAATCAGAAAATCACATTTGGACAAGTTCATTTATCAAAATGGGTAATTATGTCTAAAAATAGTCATATCACTGGCAAAAAGTGCTGATCCTGATGAGACGGCTCGTCACGAGCCGGCTCATCTGAATCTACACTTTTTGTAAGCCTATTTAGAGGTCTGTGGTGTTGAAAGGGTTAAAATCAGTTATTTCAAGCCAAAAGTTTACCATCGACTTATGTCCGAGATCAACTTATTGCCGGGAATATACGGTATGCATTTCAGAGTTTGACACTAAATTTTAAAACTGATAGTTTTTTAGTTTAGTTTATACAAATTTATTTTAGCTCGATTGCGAAACAAGTTATTTCAACTTATATAAATCACTATCGAGACCACATTCCTGATGGAATCCATCGCCACTAGGGAGAGAGAAGAGGCAACGTGGAATTTAAATGCCTTGCCTAAGGGCACAATCGTAACGGCTCCAGCGGGGTTCGAACTCCGGACCTTTCGCACCTGAAGCGAACGCGCATCCACTGCGCTATCACGACTTCCATTTAAAAGTGATTTGTTCCAAGGACTAGTTACTTGTAGAATGAACATGCAGTTCCTTCCCATACTTCATATAATTATGGGTGTTAATGTCAACAATAGACTGCCTCTGTCGTCGAGTGGTTACGGTTGCCGACTTGTATACCACTGTAACCTATCATCACTGATGGTCACGGGTTCGAGTCGCGATCAGGCCGTGTCTCATTTATATGAAAAAGTTTACAGTTTTTTACCGAGGTTGGTTCACCAAGTACTGGTTAACTGTATGAGCTTGCCTAGGAAAAGTGTTGTTAGGTAAACTACCCACCGGCGATATAGCCCAAATTGATGCTGATGCAGGCGTAAAACCCGAATGAACAAACATAATATGAACAAACAGCTATATTCATATGTTGCAGAGACTATTCACCTTCACTTGACCGGGTCACCATGGTGTAGAATTGAATGCCTATTCTTCAACTACTTGGTGATATGGCCCTCACCTGCACCATATACGGTGTTTCTTTTCGATAATTAGAATAGCCCACTTAATCTATCAGCTTTGTCAAACTGCCTACAAGCATTAGAGAACAGTTTGTTTACCTTGGCCTCGTAGAGCAACCATTTAAAATTGTGTTGCAAAAGATGCTTGGCAGGGAATCTGACCTAGCCCCCTGGGGCCCCACTTGTTGAAGATCTAGATTCAGCCCTGTGTTCGAGGGACACCTATAAACTGGTTGTGAACCTGACTTATGATGTTGCCCTTTAATTATGTTTTTCACACAAGTTCAAACATATATTAAAACGACTAAACGCTTCGAGCAAATAACCACATGATCTGTATATATATATATATAGACTGTTCTCTTGTGACGATCTATGTTAGGGTGTGGTGACGGGTGTGGCTGGCTGGGTAACGTTGTATGGTGGGACACTTGATTGGAGTAGCTATTACAGTTACATTTCCTAAACTTTTTTTGGTTTGTTTATTGTTGTTTTTTGTTTCTAAATTCTTATTATCTAAAATGTTGCTTATTCTCTTAATCATGTTACCCTTTTTCTATTAGTATCATAACATTTAGTAAAGTACTAGCACAACTCTTGTATTCAGTCTCTTTGTTAATTACAATCTAGTCTTATGGGGAGGGCTGTAACTAATGTTGTTAAAACTTGTGGCCCAACCCATTTGCTTCAACATATAATGACAATACTTGAGCAAACAATGCCACGAATCATGCATTATGGATAGATATACAAGTTTGTTCATTTGTTTTGTATTGTACATTGTATATATAGAATGCAATCAAATATGATTAAACTAATTATGTTTTTCAGTATTGCGCAATCTGTACTGTATACATGTACGTTAGTTGACATGTGATTTAATGATCTTGATGCTTGTTGCAGTTGGGGCCCTGATGATGATGGTAGGACGGTTGATGGACCCCACGTACTGGCTGCTGTGAGTGTTTTTATCCATATTTACATTGTAACTGATGTCACTTACGATGAATCAATACCAGTGCAATGAGAGACATTAGTCAGTTACTGCCCTTGAATACTCCTAAGAGTTGATGGGTCCTCTTAATTGGTTTCCTCTGTTTTTATCGTTGTTTCCATTGCACCTCATGTTATCCATTTTCATCCATTTTCTCATCTTATTAAATTTCTACAGATGTCCTACAGCATATCCAATGGATACTTTACTTTTTTGATAAAATCACATTTATCATTCTGCAACATCTTAAGGAACAACAGTAAAAACAAAGGATTCCAACTAAAAGGACCAATATACATTTCTGGATAAATCAGACTTTCATTGTTTTTATACGTATATTTATCGTCGCTACCGGTTGCCCATATGAGCCACTGGCAGCTTACCTAACAACACATTTCCAATAGCAGGCTCCAGCAGTTAACCAGTACTTGGTGCACCAACCTCTGTAGGAAACTGCCAACTTTTTCATATAAAGAGACACGGTCTGAGTTGGGCTCGAACCAGTGACCAACAGTGTTTTAACAGCAAAGGTTCTAACATGGCGTCACAACACAAGTGTTTCATGGACAGCATTCTGGTAAACCGCAAACAATGTGAGATATGCAAACATGCAACGGTTAATCATGTTATGTTACCTTTGAAGCTCCACATATACAGTGTCGAATATAACCTATAAACGCTTCAAGATGGTACATTGAAGATGACGTTTGTATTACTAGTTTAATTTATACAATTTTACTTTAGCTCGATTGCGAACTAAGTTCCTAGGATAATAGTTTTAATCACTCTTGAGACCTCATTTAATGGTAATGTGGATTTAATCACTCTCGAGACCTCATTTAATGGCAATGTGGATTTAATCACTCTCGAGACCTCATTTAATGGCAATGTGGATTTAATTGCTCTCGAGACCTCATTTAATGGCAGTGTGGATGTAATCGCTCTCGAGACCTCAGTTAATGGCAATGTGGATTTAATTGCTCTCGAGACCTCATTTAATGGCAATGTGGATTTAATCTCTCAATACCTCATTTAATGGTAATGTGGATTTAATTGCTCTCGAGACCTCGTTTAATGGCAGTGTGGATTTAATCGCTCTCGAGACCTCATTTAATGGCAGTGTGGATTTAATCGCTCTCGAGACCTAATTTAATGGCAGTGTGGATTTGAGTACCTTGCCTACGGACACAACACTGTGGTTCTGACTGGGTTCGAACTCACAACCTCTCAGTTATAAGGTGGACACCGTACTCGTTACACCACGGATGCATTTGCACTGTATGAATGTATGACATTGAAGATTGATGCACAATCTGCTACAGGCTGCTTTGAAGCATGGTATAGATTTTGGCCGTGGAGGTTATGGAAGTATCTATGTGGTTGCCAGCGGGAATGGAGGGGGTGCAGGGGACAACTGTAACTATGATGGCTATGCAAACTCCATGTATACTGTCACCATAGGTTAGTTCATTCTTTTTTGTTTAATCCAGTTTTATTTCCTGATCAATATTTTTGTTTGTTTACAGTCAAACCTGTGTTAGTGGTCATCTCTATTAAGCAACCAACCTGTATTAAGCAGCCAGTTTCCAGATTCCCAATATGTTGTTTTATTATACATTTGCCCTCTGTTAACCATCCACCTGCACTAAGCAGCCACTTTCTGTGATTCCCTTGGCTGGCTGCTTAAGACAGGTTTGACGCGATCACGAAACTCGTTCTTATAACTAATATTAATCACTTTTAGTTTATAAATATTATAGTTTAGCTCGATTGCGAAACAAGTTCTTATAACTAATATTAATCACTTTTGAGAGCTCATTCCTGATGGAATCCATCGCCACGAGGGAGAGCGAAGAGGCAATGTGGAATTTAAATGCCTTTCATAATGGCACAATCGTAATGGCTACAGCTTGGCGCAAACTCCGAGCCTTTCGCACCTGAAGCAAGCACGCTACCACGGCGCTATCACCACTTTCTGATCAATATGCAAAATGGTTACACGCATTCAAAACATGTACATCACATGTATTGAAGAGTACAACAATTGCTAACAGGTGATACAATGAGTAATTGACCCCTTCTGTTGTGGAGTAAAGGGTTAAAGCTGGAATGCGACCATATGACCCTCAGCTGTTAGCAACACTTGAAATCCAAAAAAGAAACAAACAAATTAACCTACCGTACATATTTTGACAGTTGACACATCCATTTTATGCATTGACTGAAATGTTGCTGAAAAATTAAATTTGAAGTGAAAAACTAATTTCTTTGCATGTTCCATTGTCTACAGGAGCAGTAGACGAGACTGGACACATGCCTGCCTACTCGGAGGAATGTGCGTCTATGGTGGCCGTGACGTTTAGTAGCGGATCAGAATACAACGACAGAGACATTGTAAGTGCATCTGTAGTTGCATCATAAGACTGTCCAGTTAGCACAGTGGTTAGCAGTTAGCACGCATCTCACCAAAAACCACGCAGTCTGACACGACCTTGCCTAAAACCACGCGAGTCTGACATGATCTTGCCTAAAACCACCCAAGTCTGACATGACCTTGCTTAAAACCATGCAAGTCTGTCATGACCTTGCCTAAAACCACCCAAGTCTGACATGACCTTGCTTAAAACCACCCAAGTCTGACATGACCTTGCCTAAAACCACCCAAGTCTGACATGACCTTGCTTAAAACCACCCACGTCTGACATGACCTTGCTTAAAACCACTCAAGTCTGTCATGACCTTGCCTAAAACCACCCAAGTCTGACATGACCTTGCTTAAAACCACCCAAGTCTGACATGACATTGCTTAAACCACCCAAGTCTGACATGACCTTGCCTAAACCACCCAAGTCTGACTTAACTTTGACTTAAACCACCCAAGTCTGACATGACCTTGCCTAAAACCACCCAAGTCTGACATGACCTTGCTTAAAACCACCCAAGTCTCTGACATGACCTTGCCTAAAACCACCCAAGTCTGACATGACCTTGCTTAAAACCACCCAAGTCTGACATGACCTTGCCTAAAACCATGCAAGTCTGACATGACCTTGCCTAAAACCACCCAAGTCTGATACGACCTTGCCTAAAACCACCCAAGTCTGACACGACCTTGCCTAAAACCACCCAAGTCTGACATGACCTTGCCTAAAACCACCCAAGTCTGATACGACCTTGCCTAAAACCACCCACGTCTGATACGACCTTGCCTAAAACCATGCAAGTCTGACACGACCTTGCCTAAAACCACGCAAGTCTGTCACGACCTTACCTAAAACCATGCAAGTCTGGCACGACCTTGCCTAAAACCACGCAAGTCTGGCACGACCTTGCCTTTTTATTTCTTGATTGGTTCATATAGTGTCTGCGGATAAATGACGTCGGTAGAATTTGAGATGCTTCAAAAATAACAATCGAGGATCATGTAGTGATGAATAAATATTGGTTTTGTAGGTAACCACTGATTGGATAGCTCATAAAGAATCTGTACGGGGATGTACGATGCATCACTCGGGCACAAGTGCAGCCGCGCCCATAGCTGCAGGACTGATAGCGCTGATGCTAGAAGCACAGCCATGTCTCACATGGCGGGACGTGCAGTATCTGATAGCACTCACAGCTCTTAAGGTAGGGTTTAGCTTAGTGTTTATGACACGTTTATGACATGTTGATGACATGTTGATGACATGTATGTTGATGACATCACCAGGTGTATTTTAATTAGAAGTGGTTCAAGTGAAATATCACTTTTGTAACAGCAATCAGCTACATTTGTTGTAGCATGTGCATTGTTTGGTTGTAGCATGCATTGTTTGGTTGTAGCATGCATTGTTTGGTTGTAGCATGCATTGTTTGGTTGACTGTTTTTTCTCGTTTTTATGATATTCACTATATAATATTACTTTTCCCTTTTTTCCAATAATTTGAGGACTACAATCTGTGTTTCATACTTGGCTAGGGAAGTATGATATTGTGGTCGGCAGATCGGAGTGATTAGTTTTCACCGTTTTCTCTGGCTTCCTCCCACACGAAGGTAGCACATTTATGATTTCATCCGCATCTACGGGGACCACCTCCATTGTCGAGTGGTTAATGTCACTGACATGTATATCACTGTAACCTATCATCACTGATGGTCACGGGTTCGAGCCCTGCTCAGGCCATGTCTGATTTATATGAAAATGTTGGCAGTTTCTTACGGTAGTTGGTGAACCAAATACTAGTTAACCGCTGGAGCCATGCCCAGGAAAGGTCTTTATTATTTAGTATTTAACCCTTTCCTTCATATACTGGCAATATAGTTCAAAATGGTGCTGATACGTAAACCCAAACAAACAAACAAACAAACAAACAAACAAACAAACCGCACCCACAGGAGAGAATAATATTTGATAAAAACATGTTTCGCAATCATTTAAACTTGATTATTTATTGGATTTGTAGGTGGACATAGACGTGGCCCACTGGCATAAGAACGGAGCAGGTCTCTGGCACTCACATAAACACGGATTTGGACTGATGAATGCTTGGAGGCTACTTAATGCTGTTAAAGTAAATTATTTATATTCTGTATTACATCATTCTTGGACTGTTTTTCTGCATTTCATTTCTTGATGGAAGATGTTCTGATAATGGGCATAGTAATGCTTTTCGAAAAACCAATATTAACCCTTGACGCGCCAGTCACGACTAAGTCGCTTTTGCAATTAACATAGATCCAGATCAGCCACGGCGTTGTGTAGCGCCACGTCTGATCAGGCTCTATGCTGTTTGCTATTCTGATAGTGGAGCTAAAGCACTTGTGTGAATAGCAAACAACATAGATCCTGATCAGATGTGGCGTTGTATAGCGCCACGTCTGATCAGGCTCTATGCTGTTTGCTATTATGATAGTGGAGCTAAAGCACTTGTGTGAATAGCAAACAACATAGATCCTGATCAGATGTGGCGTTGTATAGCGCCACGTCTGATCAGGCTCTATGCTGTTTGCTATTATGATAGTGGAGCTAAAGCACTTGTGTGAATAGCAAACAACATAGATCCGATCAGATGTGGCGTTGTATAGCGCCACGTCTGATCTGGATCTATGTTGTTTTGCACATTCCATCCAATTTATTCGGCAGGTTATGGGTTGTTTTAGTCTGATCTCACTTTGTGGTTGAGTAGTTGATGTTATGCCTTGACAATTGACCTTTTTCCTCAATGTTGTGGGTTTGGCCCCTCCTGTAGTTGGATTCTTTTTCTGTGGAAGTTGTGATGGCGCAGTGGTATCGTGTTTGCTTCAGATGTGAGAGGCCTGGAGTTCGCTCCCAGCATTAGCCATTATGATTGTCCCCTTAGGCAAGGTGCATAAATTCCACATTGCCTCTTCTCTCTCCCTAGATGGATTACATCTCGAAAGCGATTAAACTAATGTTGTAAGAACTTGTTTCACAATCAAACTGAATTAAATTTGTATATACTAAGATTCTTTCATGTGTGGGCTAGTGAAAGGTTGACGGTTCTACCATGGTGCCTTCGTGAAGCAGTGCAGGGGTGGACACGTCTACGTCCACTAATAAAGCAGAAAAGTCATTTTATGAACATAGCGTTTTGTGTAACTTTTAAATCCAAAAGCAAACACACAAAAATCATGTTTGTTACCATATAATCTGAACTGTGTTTGGCATGCCATAATCCTCGACAAATCCAAGCCTTTAATTGTTTCAAAATGTTTGCATTGACTTTGTTAATAACTTCAATCAAGCCTGTCTTAATCAGCCGGCTAATGGAGCAGTGAAAAGTACCTGTTTAGCAGAGGTGACTGCTTAACCCTTTCAACACCACAGACCTCTAAATTGGCTTACAAAAAAGTGTAGATACAGATGAGCCGGCTCGTGACGAGCCGTCTCATCAGGATCTGCACTTTTTTCAAGTAATATAACTATTTTTAGAAAAATAATTACCCATTTTGATAAATGAACTGATCCAAATGTAATTTTGTTATTAATTTATTGGTCTAAAAATATCATGGACCAGTCCATGTCAGTTACTTTGTGTTGAATGGGTTAAGGTTAAAAGTTGAACAAATTGCCACACTGGTCTGCTAAATATAGGTTATTTAACCATATTTTATTGCAAATCAATAGTACATATGTCATACAATGCATAGCATGAAAATACAAATGGTTTGGGCCACAAGTTTGAACAACATTAGACAATGGCCTGCACCAGCTGACTGCAGGCGCAGGTTTAGTGACTGTTTGATTAGAGGTGCCATATATATGACTGTAGATGATACGAGATATAGACGTGTATATACTTGTAGGTATGGGATCAGGTACCATGGCAAACTTCATTCGCCTACTCGGAAAAGGGCATTGCCATACCAATAACAAAGGGAACTCACAATCCCCTTACGCTGTCTTATACCGGTAAGTATAACCCTGTTCCTCACGGCTCATTCTAGGTACAGACGGATCTGTAGTTCATGCAGGACTGGTAATCCAGGGATCGCAGGTTAGATCTCTATGAAGGAAAGGGTTAAGTACAACATTTGAATATATGGAGTGCTATATAATGGGCCAGTGTATCTTACTGGACATAATTTTGAATGAAAATTGTAAAAATAAATGTTTCACTTTTTTTTAGGGAGAAGTGGGGCCCCCAGGGGTTGAAGTCAGGGTCCCTAGGGTGACTATTTCGCCCAAGTCTCCCTCTAGAATGGGCCCTGGTTCCTACTGGGTAGCAAAGTAAAAATAGCAAAATTAAATGTTGTCTCCGGCCTCAGCACACATTGCTTACATACTGTATGTATTACATTGGGAAAACTGGCCAATTAAATAAGTGGAGGATAATTGATTGCGTCTTATTGCATTGGGTATTTCATCGCGTTATCATTAGTTTATACCAATTTATTTTAGCTTGATTGCGGAACAAGTTCTTACAACTTATATTAATCACTCTTGAGATCTCATTCCTGATGGAATCCATCGCCATGAGGGAGAGAGAAGAGGCAATGTGGAATTTAAATGCCTTGCTTAAGGGTAACGGCTCCAGCGGGGCTCGAACTCAGGAGATTTCGCACCTGCAGCGAACGCGCATCCACTGCGCTATCTCGACTTTCATGAGTATTGTATTGGGCTGTAACGATGCCAGCGGAGCGCAAACTCTTGTCGTTTCGCGCTATCACGACTTCCGCGTTATCATTGAAAACAATGTTATTAATAGTGGCTCTAGGGCATATGTGAAAGCTATTCAATATTATATAATATTATATCTTATGCTAAACAGTCAAATTATTATGTGAACCACAATTGATTGTATTAGTGGGTCAATAGTTTAGGATGTTAAAAAAGAAAATAGCTCGGTTTGAAATGAGCCCACAGCATTTTCCATTATTCTATTTAAGCATCGGCCAGATATGCCAACAGTTATGATCTGTATATCGTAGAGACAGCACAAGTGACCGTGACCTTAAGTCATCCACGTAGAGGTAACCTCGCTTTCATATTGGAGAGTCCCTCCGGTACGATGTCCGTGATGGGAGCTGCCAGGCCACATGATGGGTGAGTACTACCTTGACCGTTAATCATAACCTTGACATCAGATTATATCATTGACCGTAGATACATGATATACGCTACCGGTACCTTAGATGCATCATATACTCATATATACATATATGTTCGAACATCTTGCTAGTATATCATTGATGTTAGAGCATCTAGCTAGTATATCCGTGATGTTAGAGCATCTAGCTAGTATATCCTTGATGTTAGAGCATCTAGCTTGTATGTCCTTGACGTTAGAGCATCTAGCTAGTATATCCTTGATGTTAGAGCATCTAGCTTGTATGTCCTTGATGTTAGAGCATCTAGCTAGTATATCCTTGATGTTAGAGCATCTAGCTTGTATGTCCTTGACGTTAGAGCATCTAGCTAGTATGTCCTTGATGTTAGAGCATCTAGCCAGTATATCCTTGATGTTAGAACATCTAGCTAGTATATCCTTGATGTTAGAGCATCTAGCTAGTATGTGCTTGATGTTAGAGCATCTAGCTAGAATATCCTTGACGTTAGAGCATCTAGCTAGTATATCCTTGATGTTAGAGCATCTAGCTAGTATGTCCTTGATGTTAGAGCATCTAGCTAGTATATCCTTGATGTTAGAGCATCTAGCCAGTATATCCTTGATGTTAGAACATCTAGCTAGTATATCCTTGATGTTAGAGCATCTAGCTAGTATATCCTTGATGTTAGAACATCTAGCTAGTATATCCTTGATGTTAGAGCATCTAGCTTGTATGTCCTTGATGTTAGAGCATCTAGCTAGTATATCCTGATGTTAGAGCATCTAGCTAGTATGTCCTTGATGTTAGAGCATCTAGCTTGTATGTCCTTGATGTTAGAGCATCTAGCTTGTATGTCCTTGATGTTAGAGCATCTAGCTAGTATGTGCTTGATGTTAGAGCATCTAGCTAGTATATCCTTGATGTTAGAGCATCTAGCTAGTATATCCTTGACGTTAGAGCATCTAGCTAGTATGTCCTTGATGTTAGAGCATCTAGCTAGTATATCCTTGATGTTAGAGCATCTAGCTAGTATATCCTTGATGTTAGAGCATCTAGCTAGTATGTCCTTGACGTTAGAGCATCTAGCTAGTATGTCCTTGATGTTAGAGCATCTTGCTAGTATATCCTATATAGCGTCTAGCTATAATTTATTGGAAGTTTTTGTGATATTTTACTTTATGCAAATTTAGTTTAGCTCGATTGCGAAACAAGTTCTTACAACTTATATTAATTATTCTCGAGTCCTCAATCCTGATGGAATCCATTGCTAAGAGGGAGAGAGAAGAGGCGTGGGGAATTTAAATGCCCTGCCTATGGGCACAATCGTAACGGCTCCAGCTGGGCACAATCTCCGGGCCTTTCGCACCTAAAACAAACGTGCTACCACTGCGCTATCACGACTTCCACCATATAACATTTGTTCCTATTTACAGGAAATAATGTGATGTATGCAAATAATGTAATGTATGCATAATTTTTCATCAAATTGAAGATGACCATTGATTTAATCATATTGTGTGTTTTACGTTTATTTATCGTCGCTACCGGTTGCCCATATGAGCGACGCCTCCTGAAGAGATTAGTCATTTTAGATGTTTGGAGGATAGTGCAATGATACAGACAGAGACCCATTCCAGAGTCTCCTCTGGTTCTTTTATGTGCACGGTGTAAAGCACCGACACGAGACCTCGGTTTAACGTCCCATCTGAAAGACTGTTAATTTTATTAGGGTCAGACGGGGGATCGAACCTGTGATCCCTGGATTACCAGTCCAGCGTTTTACCACTGGGCTACAGATCCGTCCATATTTTATTGCCCGTTGACATATATTTATACACAAATACAAATTATAACAAGTAAAAATATGCATATAAAAAACAAAAGGGTCGGACACTAATTCTTGCAACATGAGAAATAGTCCTCCTCTGAAGATGACAATTAACCCTTTCAACACTACAGGCTTCTAAATAGACTTACAAAAAGTGTAGATCCAGATGAGCCGGCTCGTGACGAGCCGTCTCATCAGGATCTGCACTATTTGCCAGTAATAATTATTACTAATTTTAGATAAAATTACCCATTTTGATAAATGAACTTGTCCAAAGGTAATTTTCTTATTAATCTATTGGTCTAAAAATATGATGCACCGTTCCATGTCAGTTACTTGGGGTTGAATGGGTTAATGTCATGCACCAGTCCATGTCAGTTACTTGGTGTTGAATGGGTTAATGTCATTATGATTGCTGTAGATATATACCACGTCATGTAGCAGTTCCAACCTAACGTGTTATTTGTCCATTAGTGGCATAACATGTTGATTAGGTAGCATGTCTTTCAGCTCTACATTGGGGTTTGATCAGTGGACTTTCTCGACGGTACGATGCTGGGGCGAGTCACCTGTAGGTACATGGACATTCACAATAACAGATTCAGGTAAGGATTTTTGATATTATGTTATACGAATGAAATATAGAACATTAATACATTGCGCCGAGCAGTTTGAGCATCTTTAAACTTAAGAATCAAATTAGAGAAAGAAATCAAGGCAATGAATTATGTGAAGTCACACTTTTACTCAGGTTTGATCCCCCGTCTGACCCTAATAAAATTAACAGTCTTTCAGATGGGACTTTAAACCGAGGTCTTGTGTCGGTGCTTTACACTGTGCATGTAAAAGAACCAGAGGATACTCTGGAATGGGTCTCTGTCTGTATCATTGCACTATCCTCCAAAATCTAAAATAACTAATCTCTTCAGGAGGCATCGCTCATCTGAAAGACTGTTAATATTATTATGGTCAGACGGGGGATCGAACCTGTAATCCCAGGATTACCAGTCCAGCGTGTTGACCACTGGACTACAGATCTGTCTGTGAATATGACCATGTACACATTAAATAGTTCTGAAAGAAAGACATATTTTCAGATTCATCGACACGATACGGTATGGGAACGTTACGGAGCTGGACATTGAAGGTATTTGGAACTCCCATGACTCCAGCCCAATTCAACGAGAGAAAGAAGTACGTATAAATCATATATTAGTGACTTTTGGAATGCCCTGTACATTTGTTTAAACTTTATTTATTTTACAACGATTGCGAAGCAAGTTTTAACAACTTATATTAATCACTCTCGTTGGCGCTGATGAAAGCGTATATGTGGGAGGAAACCGGAGTATCCGGAGAAAACCCACCTGTCCGATCTGGCGACCATCGTACCATCTCACATATTTCCTGGTCCGAGGATCGAACCCGGGTCACATTGGTGAGAAGCGAGCGCGCTAACCACTGCGCTAATCGGACAGCCATTACATTGATTCAGCCATTACAGAACAATATTTCTTTAATACAAAACATATTCTTTGCTCACGTGAAGTGAAGTCTCAAGGTGTATATAGACTTGTCTGTCCATCAACATTTGTGGCTTTTAAAACTAGCAAGTTTATTTTTCAATGGATTTTGTTCAAACTTGCTCACAAGATATAGCAATAGAACAAGGGCGTTACACAAACTTACCACAGAATGAACGAATCTGTATATATTGTAATTATAGAATGACCGAAAGTGAGTATCATTTTCTTCTTATTTGCCCTATATTTCGAGATTTAAGAAAACATATCTGAAACGCTACTATTACACTTGGCCTACCGAACAAACGTTCATTACCTTACTTACAGAGGCTAAGAGGAAAAGTGTTCAAAACCTATCCAAATTTATATAGCAAGTTTAGCAAGAAATTAACAATTTTAGACACCACAACCATCTATGCTCTTCTGAAAATGTATCCATGCCTTTCCATTGTACTTTGTTTATGTATTGTTTGCTTGTTTCCAGGAAAGTGAGAGCGGCTCTGCATGGAAGATTTCTAAACTCATCTGGCCAATGTGTCCCGCCCCATGTCACCACCGAACCCGATGTCATCATGTCTGTTAAAACATTGAAGGTATAACGATATGTGTGTAGCAAATATATTGTTGGATACATCTATCTGTTGTCAACCCTCCCCCCCCCGGGTTAATTGGGGTAACACCTCCATTATTGTGTTAGTCAGTTTTTATTATTGGAGGAGTGTGCAAGATACAGTATATGCTCCAATTGCAGAAGCATCTCTGGTTGTTTTGCATGCTTGGTGTATAGCACCGATACACGAGATCTCAGTATATAGGTCCATCTGAAAGACTGTTAATAGTTAATAGTCAGGCGCGTGAATCAAACCTGTAATCCCAGATTCACAGTCAAACGTGTTTCCCACTGACCTGTCTAATGTATAGCAAATATAATAGGTAGGCAACTTTTAATTGGTTATACGCCTGTGTACAGAATTCAGCAGCGTAGCTGGCCCTGATATGATGTGCAAGATGTGCAAGCTCATTGTAAGTAGCTGGCCCTGATATGATGTGCAAGCCCATTGTAAGTAGCTGGCCCTGATATGATGTGCAAGATGTACAAGCCATTGTAAGTAGCTGGCCCTGATATGATGTACAAGATGTGCAAGCCCATTGTAAGTAGCTGGCCCTGATATGATGTGCAAGATGTGCAAGCCCATTGTAAGTAGCTGGCCCTGATATGATGTGCAAGATGTACAAGCCCATTGTAAGTAGCTGGCCCTGATATGATGTACAAGCCCATTGTAAGTAGCTGGCCCTGATATGATGTGCAAGATGTGCAAGCCCATTGTAAGTAGCTGGCCCTGATATGATGTGCAAGATGTGCAAGCCCATTGTAAGTAGCTGGCCCTGATATGATGTACAAGATGTGCAAGCCCATTGTAAGTAGCTGGCCCTGCTATGATGTACAAGATGTGCAAGCCCATTGTAAGTAGCTGGCCCTGCTATGATGTACAAGATGTGCAAGCCCATTGTAAGTAGCTGGCCCTGCTATGATGTACAAGATGTGCAAGCCCATTGTAAGTAGCTGGCCCTGCTATGATGTACAAGATGTGCAAGCCCATTGTAAGTAGCTGGCCCTGCTATGATGTACAAGATGTGCAAGCCCATTGTAAGTAGCTGGCCCTGATATGATGTACAAGCCCATTGTAAGTAGCTGGCCCTGATATGATGTGCAAGCCCATTGTAAGTAGCTGGCCCTGATATGATGTGCAAGATGTGCAAGCCCATTGTAAGTAGCTGGCCCTGATATGATGTGCAAGCCCATTGTAAGTGGGTTTATAAAATATTCCACCTGGCAAAAACAGTAAAAAAAACTAAAATCCTGGAAAATGTGTAAGCCCAGGAGTTGTGGCTAAAGGCAGCTACATCACTGGAATTGGCTGTAATTTATGACAACTTGAACCTAATTAACATATTGTATGCAACATTAAGTTTATTAGATTCAAATACTAATGGTTTATGATGCTTTGTCATGTGTTGACGGACATTTGCAGCAACATTCGAAGAATATCTCTCAGACCTATAATAAAATCTTTTTGCAATAGGCTCAATTTAAATGTATTTCTAAACACAGAAACAAAATGGTGTTCCTTATAAATACCCTGTTAAATAGATTGTAAATAGTGTATTATAAATATTTATGTATGTGTTGTTATATTTATTCATGTAAAATATATATTTGTTTGTATATATTCGATATTCAAAACTCTTTAAATAGTTTAAAGTGACTGATAGGTCCGACACGGCCAGATGTTGTTGTAAATATGAAATATTGCTTGTAAATGTACATAACACTACGTAGTGTATCAGTCACGATTCAAACGTTACTTTCAGATCAACCACTTGTTGCAGGATTCCTGTCAGAGTTTACTAACTACGTAGTTTATCAGTCACGATTCAAACGTTACTTTCAGATCAACCACTTGTTGCAGGTTTCCTGTCAGAGTTATTTACTAACTACGTAGTTTATCAGTCACGATTCAAACGTTACTTTCAGATCAACCACTTGTTGCAGGTTTCCTGTCAGAGTTATTTACTAACTACGTAGTTTATCAGTCACGATTCAAACGTTACTTTCAGATCAACCACTTGTTGCAGGATTCCTGTCAGAGTTTACTAACTACGTAGTTTATCAGTCATGGTTCATACGTTACTTTCAGATCAACCACTTGTTGCAGGTTTCCTGTCAGAGTTATTTACTAACTACGTAGTTTATCAGTCACGATTCAAACGTTACTTTCAGATCAACCACTTGTTGCAGGTTTCCTGTCAGAGTTATTTACTAACTACGTAGTTTATCAGTCACGATTCAAACGTTACTTTCAGATCAACCACTTGTTGCAGGTTTCCGGTCAGAGTTATTTACTAACTACGTAGTGTATCAGTCACGATTCAAACGTTACTTTCAGATCAACCACTTGTTGCAGGTTTCCTGTCAGAGTTATTTACTAACTACGTAGTTTATCAGTCGCGATTCAAACGTTACTTTCAGATTAACCACTTGTTGCAGGTATCCGGTGAGAGTTATTTACTAGCTACATGTATATAGTTTATCAGTCACGATTCATACGTTACTTTCAGATCATTGTTCTGCTGGGAACATTCTGCTTCCTGTTTAGCGTGTACGGCAGTTTTGAGTATATACTTTGCTATGACGAGGAGAAAGACGAACAATCGAAGCTAGTGAAACTGTTGAAACGGGCTCATAGAATGGCATGGCAACATCTGTATTGGGAAGGGAGCCCGTCTCGTCTGTCTGAAACATCAGGGTTGCTAGGCGACAACATTCCCATGGATACATTCCAATCTATAAATGATTCCGACAATGCAAGGTCAACAAGTGCTTATGATAGGTCACGGAGAATTGACGTCAATCCAAGTAACACCGATAATGTTGCAATGGAACAAAATGGCAGTTCATTCGCACACAACGGTACAAGTAGCTCAAATAGCGAGGAATGTGATGATTCACTAAGCGATAGGGTAACTTACGACACTGATATAGAGTCCCCCGAATCTGTATTATACGTACGTCTTCCAAAACAGCCTGTATACGGTCATAATGGAGCTCAAGGTCAAGGTCACTCTGTAGTTGATCCATTGAATGAAGTGCATTCACAGGTCAAGGTCAGCAGGCAGGTGACCGCCAAAGACGGGAACGGTCTGCTTCCAGTGAGTTCAGATGAGTCCGAAACAGAATTTTAAATATATAGTACATTACATCGATTATGTATTACAAGAATATGCAATGTATGTATATATAGAATATGCAATGTATATATAGAATATGCAATGTATATATAGAATATGCAATGTATATATAGAATATGCAATGTATGTATATATAGAATATGCAATGTATGTATATATTAGGGATGTCAACGAGTAGTGATTTTGGTACTCGAGTACTCGGAAAGGTATTCGATCGAGTACTCGAGTACTCGGTTACCGTTACCGTGGATTATGTTTCTTGTCTCGTCAATCATAGGTGAGGCCTTCTGCTGGATGCTTCAGCCTCAGATGAGTATGCAGGTTGGTAGTCAGACTGGCATCGCACAACTTGCAAGAAACAATCTTGTTAAGTCTTTCAAAGTACTTCCATACCACAGATTTAGGTGGAGGCATTCTCACAATTCACTTATATTACTATACTACTATTATATTCTAAAGATCTCTTCACAGTTTAACAGCGTTAACATTAATGACAAACGTTACGATATTTTTATTTAACAACTATATCGGTATTGCCCTGCTATGGGTAGCTGCTTAAAGTTCTAAATTGAGTAATCAATTAAGTGTCAATTATAACATCAAAACAAGTTCCGACCACCAGATAAAAGCTGTCATTCACACGACAGACAATCGGACGACCCGCCTCACTACTGACGACAATGATAAAACAATTTGCATCAAACTTACGCTTCCCAATTAAGTTGAATCAACACTTTAATTATTCGGTCACTATGCTGCCACAATCAAACAACCACAAAGGCAGCTAGTTAACCATTTATTACGTTCATGACGTGTGTTAAGAAAACTGTGCGGGGCTAAAAAGACTAGACTTTCATTTTGTTTGTCTCGTCGACATGCAGGATGTCGAGTGCGTAAACATTCGTAAGTAACGGCAATAAAACTAAATTACGAGAAGTACTAGTAATGAAACAAAAGTAGCCACGAAGGCAACACACTCCCCACTTGATATTAATATAATATCACCTTAATTAATCAAAATTGTTAGGTTGCATTTCTTCGACATATCAAATTACCAGATTCAAAAAACAAGATTGAATACATCAATCTCATTAACATAGATAATTGATTCAAAATTAAGTGAGAATGGAAATAACAATGGATGTGTTACATGTATGAACACACTATATATTCATGTACTAAATAGAATTATCAAAAAACACACATAATCCAATTTAGCAGCTATATATACAATCCAGCAGAACCAATTTCCCACCATGTTATAATTCAGCTATACTTATATTGAATGCTTGAGCGGATTCTCACTCCGCTTGAATCAACTGTATAGATCCATCCATATATACTGGCACATTGTGCATGATAATGACTAATATCTTAAAATATGTTCATAACCCATGATATTCCTTCCCGCTATTTCAAATACAAGCATGATACATCACTGTGTTAGAACATTCCACTTATCCAAACAATTTAGAAATGTTCTAAAACTATTCTAATTAATTTAGGCTAGTTTCTCTAAATGTAATGTTTCATAAAAATGATTATTTATAAACATTTCACATGTTGAATCAATAATCAACTAAATCACACAAAATACAGTGTACTCTCAAAACCTCAAGCACTATTCAGTTCAAGAATGAGTTAGTCAAATTTCACTACACATGATATGTGACATGTATGTATATGTCACACATACAGGACATTTCTATGTAGACATTATCTCTGGTCAGTTTTCGCCAACACATCTTTGTAGTAATTTCTACAGTCAGTCAATTGTTAATGCAGAGTGATGATACGACTTTACTCTCTTCTCAACAGGATTACAACTTCCGTAATGGGTCGTACGAATACAGTAGATTTCCCATTTCGCGATATTTTTACACTAACATTACGCACTTTTTTATCATCGCTAACAAACACTTTCTTAATAATGCCTAAAGGCCACTGATTTCTAGCACTATCAGCATCTTTAAGTAGCACTATATCTCCGTTTCTGAGATTTGGTCTTTCGGTCTTCCATTTTGGTCTGGATTGCAGTAAGGGCAAGTACTCTGCTTTCCATCGGATCCAGAATCTGTCAGCGAGAACTTGGACAGACTTCCATTCTGCCTTGTAAATATCTTTGATGTCTAATTGATTGAAGATTGGTGTTGAATTGTCAAACTTTTGTGTGAGCAATGTTGTAGGAATTAATATTTCAGGATTATCGCTATTCACCCCAACTGGAACAATAGGTCTCGCATTTACAATTGCACACACTTCTGCCATGAATGTTACCAATATATCATGGGTTAGAGTTTTTGAAGAAACGTCTGTTAACATCGAGTCAAGAATGCGCCTCGCAACACCTATCATCCTCTCCCACACACCACCCATATGAGATGCGTGTGGAGGATTGAACAGCCACTTAACAGTCTTTTCTTGTAGGAATGTACCAATGTTATTGTCTTCTACATTTATGGCATCTACACCCATGTCGCTAGTTGCACCTACGAAGTTTGTTCCCCTATCTGATCGGAAATGTTTCACATTGCCTCTTATAGAGACAAAACGACGTAATGCGTTAATGAAAGCAGACGAGCTCATATTCTCGATTACCTCAATGTGTATGGCACGAATAGTCAAAACATGTAAAAAGCACAGCCCAACGTTTCGAATTGGCTTGCCCTCCACGTGTTTTACGGGCAACGATATTCCAAGGTCCAAAAACGTCTACCCCTACGTAGGTAAACGGAGGAGCGGGTTCTACACGATCAGCAGGGAGGTCTGACATTATCTGTTGTTCTTGTGTACCCCTTAACCTGCGACACTTAACACAAACGTGTATTACAGAAGAAACAAGACGTTTGGCACCGACTATCCAGACTCCATGTGACCTTAAGGCGCCTTCTGTTAACTGTCTTCCTTGATGTTTTACTATTTCGTGGTAATGTCTTGTGAGTAGTAAGCTTATGTGATGCTTATTTGGTACAATAAGCGGGTGCTTTTCCTCATTTGCTAAGGTTGATCTCTCTAGACGACCACCAACCCTTAGAATTCCTGCTTCATCAAGATATGGATTCAATGCTAGGATTGAACTAGTACGTGGGATAGGCTTCCCAGCAGACAAACATTCATATTCAGACAGGTAGCACTCTTTCTGTACAGATTTTATGATAATTATCTCCGAGTCTTTGATGCTGTTCACAGACTTTTCTGTCTGGCTAATAACACGCTTCAAATAATCAATCGCTCTCACCAAGCTTTTCCACGAGGAAAACCGTTCAAACCGTTGCGTACTTAAAATCACTGGTTTAACCGTGGTTGCCAGTATGGTGGCTGCAGACCTTATATCGCAATCATCATCCGAATTAATAACTGGATAGGTATTCGGATTAATAGTTTGTACAAGTCTGTTCGGTCCAGTTAACCAATCACAATTGTGTAAGTCAAACGAAGATACACCACGAGTTGCACAATCTGCTGGGTTTAGATGGGTTGGTATGTACGACCATTGTTCAGGCTTGCTTGAATTGCAAATAGTAGCTACTCTGTTTGTTACATATGTATAAAACCGTCTGGATTTATTATAAACGTAACCCAATACAACTTTACTGTCTGTGTAGAATTTCACTGAGCTAAATATCTGACCTAACTGATCACACACTACTTCAGAAACTTGCACTGCTAAAACTGCAGCACATAATTCAAGCCTAGGAATTGTATGACAAGTGTTCGGATCTACTTTTGCTTTGCCAAATACGAAAGCTGTCGACTGTTCACTGGGTGATACAATGTACGCGGCAGCTGCAATGGCTACTTCTGATGCGTCAGAATACACATGTAGTTCTAGATCTGATGCTTCACTGACAGAGGTAGATATATACTGTCGTGAAATTCTGACTTGATCCAATGCTTTGAGAGACTTGCTCCAAGACTCCCATTTCACAAGTATGGCGGGTGGTAATGGATCGTCCCAATCCTTCTTCTCAGACACAAGTTCACATAGTATGAGTTTGCCTGTAATCAGTACAGGAGCACAAAATCCAATGGGATCATATATACTGTTAATTATCGATAGGACCCCACGTCTCGTCAGTGGTTTGTCATCTTCAGATATTCTATATGTCAATGTATCCGAGTTCAGGTACCATAGAAGACCAAGTGTGCGTTGTAGCGGTAGATTTTCATGACACAGATCTAGGTTACTGAGGTCCTTTGCTAAATCTTCTTGAGGAAAGGCATTCATAACTTCTAAGCGGTTAGAAGCAATCTTATGAAGCTTCAACTTGCCATTTGCATAGAGAGCTTGTTGTGTCCTTTTCATTAAGTCTATGGCTCCATATGTAGTAGCAGTGGATGTGAGCCCATCATCAACATAAAAGTCGTTATTGACGAATTCCTTCACATCCGGACCAAATTCCTTTTCACTCATTTCCGCAGTTTTGCGCAATCCATACGTAGCTACTGCAGGTGAAGGACTATTTCCAAATACGTGAACTGTCATTCTATATTCAATTAGTTCTTGATTTGGGTCATTGTCACGGTACCACATGAATCTCAGAAAATTGCGATGCTCTTCTGTTACAAGGAAATTGTAAAACATTTGCTGGATGTCGGCTACAATGGCAACAGCATTTCTGCGAAATCTTAGTAACACTCCCAATAGACTATTTCCCAGATCTGGACCTGTCAATAACGCGTCGTTCAGTGAGATGTTTTGAAACTTTGCAGAGGCATCAAAAACGCCTCGTATTTCTCCAGGCTTCTTTGGGTGGTACACCCCAAATATTGGCAAATACCAACATGGTTCACCTTCTTGTAACTTGGGTGCAATTTCAGCATGTCCTTTTTCCAAGATGTTACCCATAAACTGCACAAAATGTTCTCTTTTGAACGAATCATTTTGTAGATTTCTGTCTAGGACTTTGGCACGTCACATAGCTACTTGACGATTGTTTGGGAGTTTGCATGTAGGAGACTTGAACGGCAATGGTGCGGTCCATTGCCCAGATTCACCTTTTACCATTTTATTGTTCATGATTTCAATAAATTCTAGGTCTTCTTTAGAAGGACCTGGCTTGTCATCATCCTTGGTTTTCCTGAATAGTTTGTCTCAATCAGGGTCTAGCACCCTAATACTTTCATAGGTTTCTTCTACCTTAAGACAATTAGGACAGGGCTCCAAGACCGATGGTCTACCACTAACTAAAGTAGTACTCTTATTTACATTCACAATGTTAGTTTTATGTACTTCGCCAATGCATGCTTCTCCGATAATCACCCATCCTAATTTCAAATGCTGCGCGTATGGAGAATTTCGCATTCCAACACGTTGGTCAAAAACATGATGAACCTCTAAGACATCGCGACCTATTAGTAAATGAATGTGCGCGTCTTTATCAAGCGGTGCAATTTGATCTCTAATGTCCCAAAGATGTGTGTGGTTTTCTGCTACAGCAGGTGTAGGAATCTCATCACGGTTATTTGGGATGTCATTACATTCAAGGACATTGTTCATTTCAATCGTTTCTAAGTTTAGTATACTTTCGATTACTAGCCCGGAAGCTGAACGTCCTGAAGATACTCGAGTGCCATTACATGAAGATATCATGTATTCATTGATGTTTCCGTAGAGCCCGAGTGTGTCAAACAACTCTGTACTAGCTAATGTTCTATTACTTTGGTCATCAATCAAGGCATATATCTTCATCTTGTGTCTAGGATTGTCATTTCTATATGCATTCACATATGCAAACTTCGCACAGGACTTCCCTTTATAAGTTGAACTACCACAAACTTGAGTACACTTGGAATTTACATTCTGTTGGCCTCGTGCATCTGTATCTGTCTGTTTGACATCTCCCCACTATGATTTCTCCCAGTGTTTCTAAAGGAACCATTGTGCATTACTGTCATGTGCTTTCCACCACAGTCTCTGCATAACACTTTTTCTTTACAGTCTCCAATCTTATGTTGGGCCGATAAGCACCGAAAACAAAGATAGTTCTCTTTTACAACATTTCTCCTTTGTTCATATGGCATTGCCTTAAATATTCTACAATTCAACGTATTATGTTTGCTAATGCTGTGCAAGACGCAAGAGGGTGTATGTACCTCCGTCTTTCTTACAGTAACCGATCTTTCTGTAGATTTCATTGGATTTCTCTGATTCATATACGTTGATTTGCTAGTAACATCTGCATTGTATTTGAAGCAAGGGTCATTCTTTACTGATTTCACGCATGAATGAACAGAAGTATGAAAATGGCGGAAATGGTACGCCTCTAGACAGTTTATAGCTTGCTGCACGTGTAGTCCATCTTTCTTGAATCTGATGAGGCAACTTCTGATTAGGGTTTATTCTAGAGTGGTAAAAAGGGCAGGGTGGGTCAGAAAAGGGGCAGGGTGGGCCAGAAAAAGGGCAGGGTGGATTTTTAGCCGCAAGAGGGCGCGGTGGGGCCGGGCCGTCACCCCACCCCCACCGAGAAAACATTAAAACATGTATTTTATTATAAAATAATACACCAAATAGTAGCTGTAAACATTCCCATAAACCTTTTGATACCCGTAGACAACATAACCAGACACACAAACCCATCCCTGTCAACAAAGATTCATACAAATTCTCTTTTTATCCAAGAACCGTCATCCAATGGAACTTGTTACCCCTTGCTGCACATGAAGCAATAACAATTGATGGCTTTAAAGCACTTATCCCCGTAAATGCCCTCCCAACCATGATCTAAAGCATTCACTCTATGTACAAAATCTTAAACAATCACTATAGTATATTTGTCTTTGGACATTCACTTATTTGTTAATTAATCATTGTAAATATCATCATCTCAAAATTCACCAGCGACGACACATAATCCTCAATATTGAGGGAGTGCCGAAATCACCAAGAAGAAGAAGAAGATAACTACATTCTTTATTATGAGAGGCTGCTGATGCATATTTTAACAAGAGTTTTCAGACCAAACCTGATAGAAAGTTTGCTCAAATGCTAAAGTAATTTGCTGTAAAACGTTAACGTTGCCCAATGGTTAAATTGAAAGCGGGTTTGAAAAGCACAATTCAGAACGAAATCAATATGATGAAGCTTGTATAAATAGTCCTTGACTTGACTTTGTATAATCTGCCTCTTATAGGCACCTCTCATAAGAGCACATAGGAATATGTTGTATATTCTGACAATAAAAACTTATAAACTTGTAAGCTTGTAACAGTAACCATTTGTATAGAAAAACACAAAATAATATATATATATATATATATATATATATACATATGAAGTAGACAATGCACACATTAGCAATTTGATAGACTAGATTTGATTTGAATAGAGTGATTGGCGTAGATGCGTAATTGCATAGCAAGCATTGCTGGCCAGTTTATATATTCCAGCATCTCTTGAAAATCCTAGTAGAATTTCTAAGAGTTCATTTTCCGATCTGGGGGGTTGGTTCCCTATGTCTTGTATTCTTTGGTAGACTGGTAGAAGTGCCGAGCATCTTGTTAGTTGTAGGGCTGGGCATCTGAGTAGCATATGTGCAGAATCTTCAGGCTCAAGTAGGCAAAGGCGGCAGTTTGGGCTTTCTTTGTAGAATTTGGCTCTATGTTTCTGCAGTGTGAATGTTTCTGTTAGGATTCTGGCTTGAAGTCTTGCTCTGTCAACAGCATATGGGTTCATTTCAACATGTTCCCATGATGGTATTTCCTGGTGAATTAGCTGGAGTGTGGGTTTCTCTTTAGCAGCTGTTTCAAGTTCCTCTACAAGTACAACGACAGTCTTCAAAACAATGAATACTATAACAATGGGACATGCTTATTATATAGTGCAGTAACAGTAACTCATGTACTAACAGTGTTGCTGAAGCAGCATTGTTGTGTCCCTTGGTATGTATATAATTCAGATACACAACACCCCCTTTTCAACGCTTAAAAAGAACTATTTAAACTTAATAAACGTCCATGCATCAGCATTAATGTGAGGTGCAATTATTGTTACCAATGTACATAAACTATTTAGTATACAGATGTGTTTATCTATGAATGTCAAACATATCACTTGTAATTTGTCTGGTGATACTATAATAGGTGATAACACATTTCCTCTCTCTGACATTTGATATTTAGAACAATTATTCTATCATCATGAACCAATTATAAATCCAGTTTATCTGGAGGCTTTGATAACCTTCCACAGCGTGTCATATAACCATTGTTTTGGGTAGACACATTTTTATCAGTTTCAATGCTCTTCACTGGTGCTGTAAAGTCAGTATAATTTGAGTTTTTAACATTTGCTTGGTTTGGGAAATCAATATCTTTATTAAAATCAACTCTTTTATTTAATCTGACTAAATGTCTTCGATTTCGTTCTATCGTGGATCTAGGCGTGTCTACAACAAATGATCTTGGGCGCGACGCTTCTTGGATAATTTTTCCTTCTATGTTAGCATCTTTAATATATACGCTATCCCCCTTTTTTAAAAGAGGCAAGGAATGTGATTTCCGGGCCCTGTCGTAATTTTGCTTTGAATACAACAGATTTTTAGTTTCGGTTTGGTGCAATTTCTTGCTGTCAATATGCTTCGGCATTAGATTTTCCGGCATTGTAGGCAGTTTTGTCTGGATTTTTCTCCCAAACAGAAGTTCTGCAGGAGAATGACCGTTTGCTAACGGAGTAGCACGATAATTTAGCAGCGCAACATAAGGGTCTGTACATTTGCATAGCAAACGTTTAATTGTTTGTACCGCCCGTTCAGCCTCTGAATTCCCTAATGGATATCTGGGACTGCTAGTCCTGTTTTCGATACCGAATTCATCAGTAAACTGCTTGAAAGTACTCGACGCGTATTGCGGGCCATTGTCACTAACAATGACATCACAGAGACCGTGCCTTGCTAATATCGATTTGAAATGTATGATAACATCTTCCGAAGATGTTCCATTTGACTTCGCTATCTCAATGTACCTAGAATAGTAACAAATTACTAACAGATAGGTATTGCCTTTCCAATGAAATAAATCAGAACCCAACTTCTCCCACGGTCTGGTAGGAAAGTCAGTAGAAATCATCGGTTCTGCGCGATCGTTTCTCATCTTTGAGCACACATCGCACGACTTTACCAGATTTTCAATATCTCTATTTAACCCTAACCACCAAACAGAGTCCTGTGCTCGTTGCTTGCATTTAACCATGCCTTGGTGGGCTTCGTGTATATGAGATAAAACATATGTCCTTAATTCTGTAGGGATAAATAACCTATTATTTTTCATTAGTAAACCTTTGTTTATTGTTATCTCACCCCTAAAAGGCCAATATAGTTTGGAAACTTCACAGCCTTTACTTTTGACCGCTGGCCACCCATGTTCGCAAAATTCCATTAACATTTGACACACAATGTCTGTCTTTTGTTTGGACTTAATTTGCTGTAACCTTTTATCTGAGGCTGGCAAATGTTTGATAACACAGTCAACATATATTTCGGTCTCAGCACAATTTTGTTGCTCCTCAAATGTCAACTCATCACAAACAGGATTCCTGCTAAGTAGGTCAGGCATAAATAATTCTTTCCCAGGGATATGTGAGATTGTATAGGAAAAATACATGAGTCTTAGTCTAAACCTTTGTATCCTTAAAGGAAGGTCACTAAGATCTTTTTGACCTAGTAATGGTACTAATGGCTTGTGGTCTGTGTTAATATGGAATACTTTTCCAATCAACATATCACTATGCTTTTCACAGCCATATGTAACCCCTAGTGCCTCTTTTTCTATTGTACCTCTTTTTCTATTGTAGAGTACCTCTGTTATGTCGGTGACAGTGACCTTGAAGCGTATGAAACAGGTTTCAGGTCCCCATTTTCTTGTTTCTGGAGCACCACTACCCCAAGGGCATAGCTAGATGCATCTGTCCTAACTACTGTGTCCTTGTTTGGATCATATAACGCTAAAACAGGAGCATTTATTAGAACATGTTTGATCTTTTCAAATGCTTCTTGTTGGTCAGAACCCCAATGAAAGTGATTCTTAGTACTCAATAAGTCTCTAATGGGTTTTGAGTACTCAGCTAACAGTGGTGTAAACTTACCCATCTGTGTTATGGCACCCATGAAACTACGAACCCCATGAATGTCTTTGGGAGCCTCTAGGTTTTTTATGGCCTTGACCTTGTCAGGATCTGCGGAAATTCCGTCTCGTCCTACAATATGACCAACAAATTTTACCTGGGCCTTCTTGAACTCGCATTTATAAGGGTTAAGGGTTAAGTTAGCTTGCTCTAACTTGTTCAGGACCGTATTAAGTATAGAGTCATGCTCATGCTCAGTCTGTCCGTAAATCAGTACATCGTCTGTCTGACATAGAACCCCCTCAATGCCTTCCAGTATTTGCGACATTCTTTTTTGGAAATATTCACTACTACTTGATAACCCAAACGGTAATCGATTGAACGCAAACCTGCCGTATGGAGTAATGAATGTTGTGAGCAATTTGCTCTCTTCAGCAAGCTGCACCTGCCAAAAGCTGCTTGTAGCATCTAACTTGCTAAAATACTTCGCGTTTGCCATTCGTCCTAGACTCTGGTCTATTATGGGTAAAGGAAAGTTTTCACGGCGTACGCTTTTGTTTAACTGAGTCAAATCAACGCATATACGAACTTCTCCATTAGACGTGGGTACACACACCATGCCAGCACACCAATCTGTGGGTTGGTCTACCCTAACGATAACATCGGACTTTTCCATCTTCTCAAGTTGAAGCTTGACTTTGGGAAGCAATGGAATTGGCACACGACGCGGTACATTTAATGAATATGGCTTTGCGCCGTCATTCAGAGAAATACAGTATTCTCCCCCTAGCCGTCCTAACTCGTGAAATAACTCAGGATGTTCACGTTTTACAGACTCTAGAGAAATTTCATCTACTGTATTTACGCTAATTAACCTTAAACCGGTTATCGCAGGTCGACCTAACAGACACCTGTTTATACCGCGTACTACGAATATTTGTTCTGCTGTCATATATGACTTATTCGATAACGTTTCAGTAAACGTGCCCAGAACATTTAATTGTTTGTTTCCCGGACCAAACAACTTTCTATTTGTTTTCTGTAATTTTGGTATTTTAAGAGACTTAAATACATTTTCCGAAATTACAGTAACATCTGCACCAGTGTCAATCTTGAAACTGATATAAATATGTTTCACCTTCAACTTGATGTTCCATGAACCATTTTCTCCATCCTCAACAATTCCAATAAATGAGTTATTTGAATTTAGTCCAGTTTCAAGGATTTCATTTACTGCTTTGGTTCTGCAGCAAACAGCAAAATGATCACGTTTTGAACACTTTTTACAGGTTTTACCCATGGCTGACCTGTTTTCAGTTTCGCACCTGCCCCTCGCCGCACTTCATCAGCAACGTCTACGCCATTCCCGTGTTGTTGCCGAACTTGGCCTTTGACTAGTTCGCTCTGCCTGGCCATTGTCAAAGCTTTTTCGAGAGTAAGATCAGCCTCGAGCTGCATTTTCTCAGACAAGTTAGTGTCCAAAATTCCTATCACTATCCTGTCTCAAATAAGTTCGATCTTTGTTTCTTCCGCAAAATTGCAATTGTTTGCCAGTTCATATAAGGAACGGATAAACGACTCTACACCCTCGCCCTGGTTTTGCTTCCTTGAGTGGAATTTCACTCGTTCATGTATATAGTTCCGTTTTGGCGTAAAATGTTCATCCAATTTACTTAGCACGGTATCGAACTTCTTCTTATCCTCTGCGCTCAAATTAAACGATTTGAGAAGATTGTCAGCTTCTTTGCCAAGGGTATAAATTAAACTTGCTACCTGAATTTCCCCCATCATCTTTGTGCAATTTTGTAGCTGTTCTATAATACAGAAACCTTTGTTTCCATTCATCCCATTGATTTGGTGATGCAACATTGAAACTATCCGGTGGCGACAATGTAGCCATTATGTGCAATTTATCACAATTATAACAATTTAATGTTACACAATTTAATAACAATTTAATGTTATTCCATTATTAACAATTTAATGTTATTCCTCATTAACCATATTCCCACAATTTACAATTTAATGTAAGTTCACTTCTGACACCATGTTATGTCATTGACTTGTCAGTATATCCAAGTAAGGGTTCGAGACCCAATACGAATAACCCTGTGATAGTTTACTACAGTTTAATCTACATGATACAAGTACAACGACAGTCTTCAATACAATGCATACTATAACAATGGGACATGCTTATTATATAGTGCAGTAACAGTAACTCATGTACTAACAGTGTTGCTGAAGCAGCATTGTTGTGTCCCTTGGTATGTATATAATTCAGATACACAACAAACAGCATATGGGTTCATTTCAACATGTTCCCATGATGGTATTTCCTGGTGAATTAGCTGGAGTGTGGGTTTCTCTTTAGCAGCTGTTTCAAGTTCCTCTTTCCAGAACATGTGTACTGTTTTATTTACCAGTCTTTTCCATGCATTGTATTTCATCGGATTTTGTATAACATCATGGGGAGATGGTAAACCATACTTGAATGTCAGCTTTACAATTGAGATGAACCATGAGTTGGATGATAATTCTTTAGTGGCTAGTTGACGAATGCATATTTGGTGTAAAATTGATGAGCTATCGTTGATGATTTTCCCAAAGAATGTTAATGTTCGGATATCAAGTGTGCCTTCTGCTGTCGTTGAGTGGAATAGAAGATAAGGTGGCTCGTTTGCAGTTCTTTGAGGAAGAGCTTGTATTCTTTTCAGGAGGTCTCTGTATGCAGTTTCAAATAGAGTCTTCTGTTTTTCAGTTACTATTAGGGACTCAAGACCGTATAGTAATCTGGGTATAATGTATAGATCAATCATGCGTTTCAAACAGGCATTGGTGAGTCCGGTGGTGCCATGGAAACCTGCTTTCATGAGACTGTAGGATGTTCTTCGTGCCTCAGTAATGCGGTCTTGTATCGTGTCTGGGCTTGTGGTACAGGATGCATTTTTTTATCTGTTTATCCCCAAGTGTGTTAGAACTTTGGCTGGTACTACTTCTGTTTCTCCTAATACCCATGAGTGTGATGTATTTCCTGAATTGTCATTGTATACAATGATTCTTGTTTTTCCAGGGTGAATGTTGTACCTTTCCTGCCTTGAGTATTCATGAGCTATTGATAGTAGTCTTTGGAGATCAACAGGGTTATCAGCAAGGAGTAGTATATCATCGGCACATGTTGGTGTAGCGATGAAGAATATGCCAATGTGGCAGCCTGCTGTGCTCTTCCGTGCATGTTCGATGACAGGCTCGATGAAACCTTTGTAATTTTTGGTTGAAAGGATTTTCCCTTGGCCTACCCCTTGGTTGATACAGAACGATTCACTGTATTGTCCATTCAGTTTGACACGTAGTCTGGTATTCTCCAATAGATTTGTGTGAGCTTTCCAGTATGCAAAGGGTTTCATTAGAAATATTCTCATTGCCAGCGTGTCCTGCCATACAACGTCAAAAGCTTTCTGAGTATCAAGACTTGCAATAAAGATTGGTTTATTTGTATCAATACTTTCTGCAATAGCTTCTGTGGTGATGAGTGATGCCATGACTGGGGACCGCCCTTTAGTGAAACCAAACTGCAGAGGGTCAGTTGAGTCACCGCTAACTTCTCTGAGGTCAATGATGTGCTCGTAGACCTTCGCGAGTATGGGGGATAATACTATGCCTCTGCTATTATTAGGATCTAGAAGGTCCTTGCCTTTTTTGCCTACTGGTGTAAGGGATCCTGTGAAGAACTCATCAGGTTGAATGCCTTCATGTAATGCTTTAGAGAACAGTGCTGCTAATGGTTGAAGGGTGTGGGGTATAGACATGTTTAAGTGTTCCGCTGTGAGTCCTCGCTTGTCTGCAGCTTTGCCATTGTTTAGACGTTTGATTGCTTTTTCTGTCTCAGCCGTAGTAACTGATGAAGTATTTCTATACGGCTTGGTGAGTTTGTTGAGGCTAGTTATGGCTTCTTCGTTCTTACTTATTCTTGACAAGTGTTTTTGGTCATATTGTGGATGGATTTGTTGGAAGGTTCCTAGTTTATGGAATTGAGAGGCCCAAGCCTTCAAAACCATCTTTTGGTCTTGTATCACGTGATCTTCTATTCGTAATGCTCCTACTGTTTTCTGTCGGATGTTTCTCTGTTTTGCCACTAACTTGTAGAAGAGGACATCTTTGTCAGTTTCAGTTTGCATCAGTTGCGTGTAAAGACTTTTTCTTTCCTTTGCTCTTTCCATTCTGATGGCTTGTCTCAATGATTTTTTGGCAGCTTTGAGAGTGAGATGGTTAGCAGTTTTTTCTTTTCCTATCTTCATTTGTTTGAATATCCTCCTACACTCCTCCAATTTCTGCTTGATGTTATGTGAGATGGGAATCTTGGATCGTCTTTTAGATTTTTGTTTTTGCTTTTCTGAAGATTCTTCCCCACATAGTATAAGACAAGAGGTGATTTGATCATGTAGGCACTCCATGCTTTCAGTGGTGTTTATTTTGCGAAGATTTTGTAAGGTCATATCTTTGTATTTGTTTACATCTACTTTGTCCCATTTGATTCTTCTCTGGATTGGTGGATCATCTCTCTGTGGCAAGCTTGGGCTACTCAGTACTACATCAATAATACCGTGTATTGGTAGGTGAGTGGAAGTGCTGGTGGCAAGTGGATGTGGTCGCTTTACTTCCAGGGTATTTGGGTGAGAGCATAGAATGTAGTCTAGATGTCGACTGCTGCCATTATAGGAGAAGAATGTGTGTTCATTAGGATAGTCATGAGGAAGATATAGGTCCACTTCATCGAGAAATTGTTTTAGAATACTGTCGTGTGGATATCTAGGTGTGGTTACCGATCCATTCATGTCTCCTCCAAATATGATGATATGGTCTTGAAACTTTTTGATGATCTCGTAAATTTGGTCTAGATGATTGGGGTAGTTTGTTTTAAACTCTATTGACCCTTGAGCTGGCATGTAGACATTTATGATACATAATGGCAGGGGAGAGCATTGTAGTGTGATCACATTAATTATATCAGATCCATCCTCATGAGTTTCAACAAGGTGGGAGAGTGATTTTTTCCAAAGTATAGCTGTACCATGCTTTCCATGTTTTCTTGTGTCATTTGGAGTATAGTCTATACCTTCATCTGTACATTTGATGAAATAATCATGATCAGGGAATAGCTCGGATATGTCATCTGCTTCATAAGACCAAAGCCAGTGTTCCTGGAGTAGTATAAAATCATAGTTATTGTTGTTGTTGAGGGCAAAATGGTTGCTTCTTACGGATTCAATATTGAAGGACAGTATCTGTAGTTTCTCTTTCGTGGAGGCCTTGGCTAGCTGGTTTTGTGGATGAGGCCTATTTTCTCTAAAAAAGAATAATCTTTTAAGGAAACACATTGCCACTCCACAGTCACGACTGCCCATTAGAATAATTAGATGATGCGGTGTATATCCATAAGGCCACCTCACCAGCCATAAAGCCACCGCCTCTGGTACCCACACATTAACAACGTTAACAAGAAAGTAAATTACATTTCATCATTCCTACAGCGCAACATACATTGATTAGTGCCCTAGGAATACCAAAGAGCTCTGCTACACATACCTAAAAACTTTTCTCAGATCTCAAACTCTATTTCAAGAAATTTGATTAGTTATTTGCCCTTGGCTGAACCAATCAGAAACTCGAGACTGAGTTTGAGATTGGAGAAAAGCTTTATAACCTCCAGGCCTGGTGTTTTACAGTATTTGGAGCAAACTAATAAACCAATAATATTAACATTCATATCATATTGTTGGCTATATTTTATTACAGATCGTTCTGCATGCTTTTCTGTATAATCATGTGTAGCATCTCGGTTTTTCCCTATCCTTTAATCCTGGACAGGTACCCCTTTCGACTAGCTCTTATATACTTATACGTCCTGAGGGGGTGGATTCGCTACAGAATAATAATTTGGAGTCAACACATCTGTAGAGTTGCAACAATTCATTTATTGCAATCTATGGCATGTCGTAGTTGGAATGTTTAAAAACACTCATTTGTGGAACGAGTGTTTCCTTTCGCCCAATGCATTCGCCCTCAACGTTTAACGTGGTTGTTAGACAATAACATAAACCTTGTTAAAAATATAAAAACTGTCCCACACAAATAAGCATGTGGTCTTCTCCGTGACTAGAATAGTGTGGCCCTGAACAGCTGTTCGGTCACGTGACCTTCCATGTGTGACATGGGATATAGAATATATCCCTGAATTATGTACATTTCAGTCAAAGGGACATAACTGATAACTCTGTTTAATTAACAAACAGAGTTCACACTGTTACACAAGAATAACATAATTATGCTTTAGCTGCACTAACCAAATAGCATACAGCATAGGGCTTGATCAGACGCGGCGTTACGGCTGGTTCTATACTGTTTGCAAAAGTGATTTTATCTGCCGCTAGCGTGCAACGGGTTAATGAATCTCACTCTACCGCAACCCCTGGCTTATTACACTACTGTACAAGACTAACATAATTATGGTATTATACTCACCAAGAAAAAACAGTTACAAAGTACAAATATAAGCTTGGTAGTTGTGTACTGTGAGGACGCCATCTCGCTTTATGTTGGCCATCTATCTATCTATATACCTATCCATCCATCCATCCATCATCCATCCATCCATCTATCAATTTTCCTTTAATGTCGAACCCCTCGGGGGGGGGGGGGGCGTAGACATGTTGCGCGTCAAAAACCGCAAATAAATTAAAAGTATGAGTAGTTAAGAGCATACTTTAAGAAAGTAATGAAAATAAGTCGAGGTAAAAGTTTAAAAGCAGCTGCCGTATTGAATTGCTCTATGGTAGGGAGATGGACACTGTCAGGAGGGATATGGTTCCAATGGTAGATTGTTCTTGGAAAAAAGGAAAACTTGTAGTAGTCTGTAGTTTCTGTAATTAACCTATAGCTTAAGGAATGGCAATGGCGAGCAGCACGGGAGAGGGGAACTAGGTAATTTTCAATGGGAATAGCAACACTATCATTATGAATTTTATACATAAGGGATAACCTATTGTCAATACGCCGTTGATCTAGTCTGCGTAGATTTAGGGAATGTAGCATGTCTGTAACACTAGAGGTACGATAGAAGTCAGCCTTTATCCAAATGGCTGCTATTAGTTTAGTTTATACAAATTTATTTTAGCTCGATTGCGAAACAAGTTATTTCAACTTATATAAATCACTCTCGAGACCTCATTCCTGATGGAATCCATCGCCACGAGGGAGAGAGAAGAGGCAACGTGGAATTTAAATGCCTTGCCTAAGGGCACAATCGTAACGGCTCCAGTGGGGCTCGAACTCCGGACCTTTCGCACCTGAAGCGAACGCGTATCCACTGCGCTATCACGACTTCCACAAGATGGCTGCTATTCGCTGGACACCTTCAATTTGGTCTATCAATGTTTGGGTATGGGGTGACCAGATCTTGGAGCCATATTCAAGCTGGAGTCTCACTAGTGTCTGGTAAGCCATGGACTTAAGGGGTTCGGATTTGACCTGGAGGTTTCTACGTAGAAATCCTAATGTTTGGTGTGCTTTCTTAGTTAACCTTTTTATGTGAGTGTCCCACGACAGGTTATTTGAGATATCCACGCCAAGGTATTTGGCTGAGGTGACCGACTCAAGTAGGACTCCATGGAGTTTATATTGACTGGGAATAGGATGTTTCCTTCTGGTGACGTGATAATTTAACATTTGGAGGGGTTAAATTCCATGTCCCACTCCAACTCCCACTCTTCTAATCTCTTAAGATCGTTTTGGAGTGTGATCGATTCATTTGCAGATGTCAGTGATAGATATGCTGCAGTATCATCTGCAACGATACGGACTTAGGAACTGATGTTTTGTGGGAGGTCATTTATGTAAGCTAGGAAAAGCAGGGGTCCAACTACGGATCCCTGTGGGACTCCAGAGTACACCGGAATGCCCTCTGAACTATTACCATTAAGGACAACTGACTGGAGTCTATTATCTAGAAAACTCTTAATCCACCTTAATAGTTGACCTCTGACTCCATAGTCATGCATTTTAGTAGTACTTTCACGCGATTGACCTTATCGAAAGCCTTATTGAAGTCTAATAGGATGAGATCTACCTGATGCTTATTGTAGACAGAGGTAACCAAGTCATTGCATAGCATTACTAGTTGGGTCACGCATGACCGTTTTTCTCTAAAACCATGCTGCAAATGGTACAGAATACTGTTGTTAGTGAAGTCTTTTACTATCGAGGAGGACACTATATGTTCTAGTACCTTGCATAGAACACATGTCAGTGAGATAGGCCATTTTACTGACTTCCACTGGGCCGGCAGTGATCCTTCGTTGGGGGATTTTTGGAATAAGACTTCAAGGATAGGTGAGAGTTCTTTAGACAGTGTTTAAGTATGATTGGCTTAATTTGGTCAGGACCACTAGCCTTATGGAGGTTCGGGTTATTGAGAAGTTTTAATGTGACTACAGATCCGTGCTTTCCGTTCTGCTCCGAATAATATATACAAGGGCGCCGTGTTTTTAATCTGTCGTGGTTTGCATCGATCGACATTTCTTCTTGGTGATTTTTTTAATAATTTGTCATTTTCTCTGTTCTGTGACAGTGTACATTAAGTGGAGTGTTTGGTGTAAGTAATTCTTTAAATAAAATTATTTAAATGCAGTGTCTTAAATGATTGTATGGATATATAATGTAGTGTAATAATGTAAACTATCAACTCATGGGCGTAACTGCGTAAAACTTTTTTGGCCGACTTGCTGTTTTCAAATATGAAAAAAATAGCATGTTGTATGTTATATTCGGCAAATTGTAAGTAAATACTCGTATTGACTCATATTTTAATTCATTTTTTTCAGTACTCCACTACTACAGTATGTAAACCGATCACATAAGTTAGAATCTAGGTAAAAGTGTCTACTGCATAACAATGATTAACAACTATTCATACACGTGATCATTCATGTACTAAAAGTGCAAGCTTTCCAACTTGTTTTAGATTCAGTTCAATTGTGAACACGAACACAACAGTAGGCATATTTTCTAGTATTCGAAAAAACACAACCAATCCCTGGACAAACGTCCATTTTTCAATGTTTTAAACCACAACAAGCAACAGTTCAGAGTGATTCCTCGCAATCATTTTCTGGGGGAAATGTCACCGATCTGCCTAGTAGTTCACATGTACCAAAGCAAATGAGTGCAGATCAGTCTGTTAGCGAGAGACCGTCGATGAGTTGCCACCTCGGAGCGCGGTTCCTGGACATTGGGACCATTGATATAAAAACCAGACTTCGGAGCTGTACTGCTTCACGACCAACTATCAGAGCAGCTGAATGACGCTGGGTACTATGGTGGCTTATATGACAAAGCGGTTAATTTGGCAGCACATGAGCTTGTTGTTTGTCAACCGCGAGTTGCTGCGTTGTTGTTGCTGCAAGGCAGCAACATCGCAACAACATTGCCGCAGATACACCCAAAGAGTATTGGAGACTTAACTTATATGTTCCCTTCATGGACCACCTACTGTCCCAGCTACACGACAGACTGTGCATCTCGACCTCCAGGCTGAAAGCTCAGTATCTATTACCAAATAAAATTCGGCAACTCTCGCCCGAAATATGGAAGGAGATAAAGGAAGAATATGTCCCTTTTATAGATCGCATGGCAATAGATACTGAGCTGGATGTCTGGAAGAGAGCGACAACAGCAGCACCAGTTACATCTCTGGTAGAGGCTGTGGATGAAACGTACCAACTGTACCCGAATATCCATACAGTATTCAAGGTTCTTCTCACAATGCCAGTATCACCGGCTTCAGCGGAGCGATCATTCAGCAGCCTTTAGCCGTATGAAAACTTATCTCCGCAACACTATGACCGAGGAGAGACTTACTGGATTGGCATTGATCCACAGAAATCATGACATTAACATCGAACAAGTCATTCGTGATTTTGATGCATAGGAGAAAGACAACCACTAAGCATGTCAAAACAAAGCAGTACCCCGGTATATGCAAAGAAGAAGAATTATATCTAAATAAAAATATGGAAAAAATATAGAAAAACAAAAAAAAAAACACCGTCGCGGAGACATCTGTCTGCGAGTTCTAATATCATGTACTCATATCCGCCTGACGGAGAGGTCGAAACGGACATTTTTTATGGATCTTTATTAAAATACTTCTTTATTTATGTCCAGTTTACCGAAAGTATTTGCCTTTTAAAATGCACCAGAGGCCTTCTTTTTGTGTCTAATTTCAAAATTTTCTCGGTGGAGGTCCCCCGAACCCTCACCAGCGGGAGGGGGAAACCCCCTCCCACACACTGCGTAAAGATTCTAAATCTCTGGTTACGCCCCTGACTATTATGTTTTCGCGACATGTCCATTATGATAATAGGTCAGACACCACTATTGAAATTTCCATATGCTACCATTATAACACACAGTGCAATTATATGTTCCCCAAAAATTGTTTGGCACAAAAGACAGTAGTTTTCAACAGACTGACCTTTGAACCATATTATCCCGAGCAATTTCCCCCCCCCTCCATTTTATTGTTTTACGCCATTCTCTTTGTTATGTATGTATGTATGTTCCATTAATGTCAAACCCCTTGCGGGAACTTAGACATGTTTTCCTGGGCAGGCTTAGCCGACCTAAGTGGTTAACCAGTACTAAGCAATGTGTGTGAGGTACCTTGCTCACTGACACTACATACGTGGCCTGACCGAGTATCGATCCCGGGACTCCTGTTGTTCTGCCCAGCTGCTTTTAAACTCTTAACCCGGGACCGTTTTATTCCAAATCCGACAGTCTACCATTAGACCACGGACGCCACACAGTTATAGTCACATACCTCCAACCCGGTTGACCAAGTGCGTTTTTTCCCCTCATTAACGGCACCCACCCCCTACTCTGAAGGTAATTTGGTGGTGCATGTTGTTCTAACACCTGCATTTATAATAGATGGTGTTTATTTGTTACCAAATAATATTCTAAAATATTCCAAAATGCAGAGCTCTCATATATTGTATTTTAATATTTAGCAGTCATTTTCACTATTGCTTACAATACCTACTCAGCCAATCAGTTCATGTATCAATAACTTTTAACGGGCATCCCTACACTTGGCTCCTGAAATCTTGCTTGACAGAACTTTTACCTATATTGACAAAGATTGTAAATATATCTATGGAAACTTCCAATGTACCAAAGTCTTTCAAAAGCTCTCATGTACGACCACTTTTGAAAAAACCAAGTCTTGATGAAAACACACTTAAAAACTACAGACCTGTATCAAATCTACCTTATATCTCAAAGATTCTAGAAAAAGTAGTCAGCTCTCGCATTGAAGAACATTTGACACAAAACAATCTCCATGAAGAGTATCAATCAGCATACAGAAAATTACATTCAACAGAAACCGCATTACTGAAAGTTCAACATGACATCCTTCAATCACTGGACCAGAACAATGTTACAATATTAGTTCTACTCGATCTGTCCGCTGCATTCGATACAATTGATCACGACACGCTGCTACACCGCCTGGAACACCATTTTGGTATTACTGACCAACCTCTCATGGATACGATCATATTTGACCGATCGTAGTCAAACTGAGTGCATTGATGACAAACGTTCAAAACCAGTTAACATGCATTTCAGTGTGCCCCAAGGATCAGTGTTGGGTCCAAAATTTTATACAATGTATACAAAACCTGTTGGTTCTATTTGCAAAAGGCATGGACTTCACCATCATTTCTATGCTGACGATTCACAACTATACCTATCTTTCAAACCAACAGACAATCTATGTCAAACAGAAACAATACACCGCATTGAAAGCTGTCTTCAGGAAATTGTATCTTGGATGCATAACAATATGCTAAAATTGAACTCTGACAAAACAGAAGTTATCGTTTTCGCTTCAAACCAAAATGCCAAAATGATTGAAAACATGTCAGTAACTGTTGGAAACTCCACAGTTGAACCATCTTCATGTGTTAGAAACCTTGGGGCAATGCTCGACTCAAGGCTGAACATGGAGCAGCATGTCAACTCTGTCTGCAGGTCCTGCTATGGCCAAATACGGCAAATCGGTCATATTAGAAAATTCCTAACAGCTGATGCAACAAAAACTCTAGTCAACTCATTAGTTACATCACGGTTAGACTATTGTAATATGCTGCTGACTGGGGTACCAAATACAATTCTGAACAAATTACAGAACGTCCAGAATACAGCAGCGCGCCTAATTACAAAAACGTCCCGATACGATCACGTGTCTCCAATCCTGAAGGAGCTCCATTGGCTGCCAATACAATACAGGGTCCAGTCCTTACTCTGACCTACAAAGCACTACATCATCAGGCACCGGAGTATATCACTAACCTCATGAGTGTATATCAACCAACACGAAACTTAAGATCAAAGAATAGCTCACTTCGACTCGTGACACCAACAAATCGAACAGTAACATACGGAGACAGGAGTTTCGGAACAGCTGCGCCGAAATTATGGAATGCGTTACCACCAGGAATAAGAGACTGAGACATTGTGTTTATTCAAAAGATCATTGAAAACTCACTTTTTTGTGCAAGCACATGGAGATTAATGTTCGACAATACTCTGGACGTGCATAAAGTGACTGTGTGTATATAACATATTATTAATTATTTTGGATTTGTAACTACACTTATTTAATTTCGGATATACATGTTTTTTATCACTGCTAAAATGACTTTTGTTTATCTATGTAAAATAGATTTATTTTACTTCATATTGTAATGTTGAAATACTTTTTGTTTTATTATTATGTCCTTTTGTATTTGTTCTTAAACTTTATCTGTAAATTGCAATCATTATTTTAAGTATAAGGTTTATCTGTACTTTTACCACTTGACTTCTATTTTTGTACTTTTTATTCGATATGTGTTAATTGTTACATGAACATGTAAAGCGCTTTTGAACGTATAATTTTTATATGATAAAGGCGCTATATAAATATGGTATAATAATAATACACTTTTTCAACCAATCCGCAACCACTATATATAGATATCAATAACACCATCTGAATTAAACGGAAGAAATTAAGTAGAGAGATTGGGTTAGCGATAGAGGCAGTTTTATTTAATTTTAGTTTCTTTAGTTTAGTAATTTTAGTTTTAAGATCCATATTTTTCAATCTCTAATTACTTTTTATACATGTATTGTATTGTCATGTTTTGCTTACTTATTCATGTTTTACCATATCTGTGATATGTCATATGTTCAACTGTAAAGCGCCTTTGAGCGCATACCTTATTATGAAAAGGGCGCTATATAAATGTGGTATATTATTTATTATTATTATTATCCCACAAAACAGGTGGCAGTAAACTAAAGCCGAAAAGTAGAATACTCTTCAATTGAAGATCAAATTTTACCCTAGCGTCCAGATTACTGTCAATTATCCCATGATTATTGCCAATTGTATATTTCGTTACTGCCTCTATCGTTAATGGAGAGATTGCCTTGTGATTTCAATCTTGAGACTGAGAGTGCCAGGTTAGGGTTTGGTTTAGGTTTAAATTGAGTTAGAATTCATCCATTGTGTGTATGCTTCTTATATGTGTCTTAATGTTATGCAATCTCACTACTTGCAGATTCACCGCACACTCTCAAGAATTTAAATGCTTCCCTTATTATAAATTCATGAGCAGTGTGTAAAAAGGCGTTTCAAAGCGTTTCACAGAAAAATGCATTTACATACTGAAACATGTCATGGGAGTGTGTTTAAAATGTTTTGAATGTGTTTGAAGAGGAACTTAATCTTCCAAGTAGCTTGGACATTTTGTGTGGCATCGTGGTCCAGTGGTAGAGCGTTGGAAATTAGGAATCGAACGGTCCTTGGTTCGATACTCTGGTATGTAGTATCATTCGACATTGAGCAAGGCACCTCACAATCTCACATACATTGCTTAGTACTGGTTAACCGCTTAGGTCGGCTAAGCCTGTCCAGGAAAACATGTCTAGGTCCCCACAAGGGGTTTGACATTAATGGAACATACATAATTAGTTTGGATGTTTCATACCCAATGTTTGAGATGTTTCGTACCCAGTGTCTTGAGACGTTTCGTACCCAAATGTACTGGGATGTTTCGTACCCAGTGTCTTGAGATGATTCGTAACCGAATGTCTAAGATGATTCATACCCAGTGTCTGAGACGTTTCGTACCCAATGTCCTGAGAAGATTCGTACCCAGTGTCTGAGATGGTTCATACCCAGTTTGGACGTTTCGTATCCAATATTTGAGACGGTTCATACCGACTATCTGAGACGATTCGTAACCAATGTGTAGTTACAGGTAGATGCCATTTTTATTTCAGACTGTCATAATGATAATCCCAGTGCGATGTTTCACATGTGGAAAGGTGATAGGCAATAAATGGGAGGCATACCTCGGACTTCTACAAGTGGAGTACACAGAAGGGTAATGTACAAATGTATCTTGGGATACAATTGTGTCCTAGTTAAAAAGAAATCATTCGCTCCAACTCCAATATGTTGCGATATATACTTAAGGACAAAAGTTTTGCGCGGGTATTTTTGATATCAGCAATTAAAGTCAATAAGAAGCAGTACCATATTAAATATTATGTAATCTAAATTGTCTCTGAAAAGTTGGTCAAAATCAATTTAGCTTCCATATTACGTAAATGTGGTACTGCTTGTTGTTGACTTTAACTGTTGATATTAAAAATACCCGTGCAAAACTTTTGCCCGTATACAGTATAAAGTGCACTTGGTAGATCGGCTGTCCGATTAGCGCAGTGGTTAGCGCACTCGCTTCTCACCAATGCAACCCGAGTTCGATCCTCATACCGGGTAGTATGTGAGATGGTACGGTGGTCGCCAGATCGGACAGGTGAGTTTTCTCTGGGTACTCCGGTTTCCTCCCACACTAAAGACCACATATACGCTTTCATCTGCGCCAACGAGAGTGATTAATATAAGTTGTTAAAACTTGCTTCGCAATCGTTGTAAAATAAATAAAGTTTAAACTTGGTAGATCTTTCCAAAATTCAAACAACGATAACTGATCTGGAAAAAGAGAAACTCCTTTGTAAAACTTATAATGTTGTTACTGTTGTATTTTCACATTTCGGCTGTATTTGCCTGTCTCTAAAACTAAATGACTTATGTACTAGATATTGAGGGAACAATGTTGTGTGCATGTATATTCTAGATACCTACATGTAACTTTGTGTGTCCTGTTGGCTAGGAACAGCTATGACTAGTCAAGTTAACCCATTCAACACCAAGTAACTGACATGGACTGGTCCATGATCAGTTTTTAGACCAATAAATTAATACGAAAATTACATTTGGACCAGTTCATTTATCAAAATGGGTAATTTTGTCTAAAATAGTAATATTACTGGCAAAAAGTGCAGATCCTGATGAGACGGCTCGGCATGAGCCGGCTCATCTGGATCTACACTTTTTGTAAGCCTATTTAGAGGTCTGTGTTGTTGAAAGGGTTAACAGACCTATATAATATATACATGTGTATAATCATAGAAGATGTATACAATGTAATACTGGCATGGACCACCTTATAACAACGCCGCGAAAACACACGTCTAACCATGCTATACAAGACCCTCCACAACCTAGTCGACATCAATCCAAACCCACCTTTAGTTACAGCCAGGACCAACCGAGGCCACAACCAACGCTACTGCCAAATCAGAGCCCGTACAAACGTATACCAGTACATGTTTGGAAAGTGTTTCCTGTTGGCTAGGAACAGCTATGACTTGTCACTAGTCAGTTAACCCTTTCAACACCACAGACCTCTAAATTGGCTTACAAAAAAGTGTAGATCCAGATGAGCCGGCTTGTGACGAGCCGTCTCATCAGGATCTGCACTTTTTTCAAGTAATATAACTATTTTTAGAAACAAAATTACCCATTTTGATAAATGAACTGATCCAAATGTAATTTTGATATTAATTTATTGGTCTAAAAATATCATGGACCAGTCCATGTCAGTTACTTGGTGTTGAATGGGTTAACAGACCTATATAATATATACATGTGTATAATCATTGAAGTTGTATACAATGTAATACTTAGTGCTTATTCTAGAGTGGAAAAAACAGCAGGGTGGGTCAGAAAAGAGACAGGGTGCATTATTAGCCCTGAAGAGGGTGCTTGGGAGTTACTCCCTAGAATATTTTGCTAATTATGTTCGATCAAAAATGAAGTAGGGCAACATGGTGGACAAGTTCTAGTTTATAATGGTCTGCCCATCCGAAGGCACTCGCCTCTTGAGCTTATATAACAAAACAATTTAAAAAAACAAAAACACTGTATATTCAAAAACAACAGCAAAAGAGCAGGGCTAAAAATGGGCAGGGCGAAGTGCACTGTCATTTTGCTCTAGAAAAAATATGTTAAATATGTACATGCTTGTGCCCACTAATATTTCCATGTGCTGTGGTAAATACATGTAACATGAAACTGAGGGGTCTTCCTCCACCAGTAATTACTGGAGAGTTGCCGTATGACCTTAGCTGTTGGTGTGACCATAACCCTCTACCCCCCCCAAATGACATGCTTGGATTTTGTCACGATTTATGTGAAAAATATTGCATAGCACCCCACCACTCTCTTGATCAGAGCACACTCGTAATGGCTTCAGTTGAGCGAAAATCTACCACTGCGCTATCATGACTACCACGGCTGTTTTGCAATTGGTCTAAAATATATCAAGTTTAAACATTTATGCACTAAGAATTAAATAATTGCTTGTGTTATTACAGAGATGCCTTGGATGCCCTTGGATTGAAGCGGTACTGCTGCCGTCGTATGCTACTATCTCACGTGGACCTCATTGAAAAACTCCTTAATTATGCTCCTCTCGAAAAATGCTGATGTGTTACCGCTTGGTGCTGCAAAATGCTTAAAACATTACAACTGGATACATGTTAAATGTGTGCACACTGGACCAATGATGAAAATGTGACCACTTGTAAAATGCAGACTAATATTTCACCTTAGTAAATGCGAACTACGTGACCGCTGGGGAAAATACGGAATATGTCGTCATTGAAATGATTATGAATAAACTATATACATGTATATATATTGGATCATCATCATGGTGATATCGTTTCCACATAAGTTGCAGTCATCTTCTGCATCATCTATCATATTCATCATCAACCTCACCACATCATCATCAATGTCATCATCTCAGGTTCAGGTCTTGACTACTTGTAGTCAATGTGTGTTATACATGTAGATGTATCTTGGATCTTCATCTCGGCATCAGGCCAGTTTCTCTATATAATCATCATCATTATCATAGTTATGTTTACTTTGTCACAAGAACGTAGTCATCATCTTTGTGAGAATTTGTGTTAGTGAATTGATCCCGGCAGTCGGGACACTTCCAAATACAACCTATTTGTATGAAGCAATGTCAAATCACAAATGTGTTGCAAAGTTGTGTAAAGATAAGTGACAGTGATTGGCAGTTACAGCATCTAGAGATGGTAACAAGCGTACAAATATCTGCTTTCAAATGAGATAAATAAGAAACAAATTAAAAAATTGCCTTAAGATTATTTCCTTCATGTTGTCAACAATGTACTTCAGAAATCATGTTCCACGGCTAGGTGTGAGTCACGTTCCATGGTTAGGTGTGACAGTCATGTTCCATGGCTAGGTGTGACAGTCACGTTCCATGGTTAGATGTGACAGTCATGTTCCATGGCTAGGTGTGACAGTCATGTTCCATGGCTAGGTGTGACAGTCACATTCCATGGTTAGGTGTGACAGTCACGTTCCATGGCTAGGTGTGACAGTCACGTTCCATGGTTAAGGTGTGACAGTCATGTTCCATGGTTAGGTGTGACAGTCATGTTCCATGGCTAGGTGTGACAGTCATGTTCCATGGTTAGGTGTGACAGTCACTTTCCATGGCTAGGTGTGGCCATCTTGTTCCATGGCTATGTGTGACAGTCATGTTCCATGGCTAGGTGTTACAGTCCTGTTCCATGGCTAGGTGCATCAGTAGCCGCATGTGTAACTACAGACTACAGATGTCCAGTAGCAGCATATATGTTTCTCTAGTCCACACAGTACAGACTACAGATGTCCAGTAGCAGCATATATGTATCTCTGGTCCACACAGTACAGACTATGGATGTCCAGTAGCAGCATATATGTATCTCTAGTCCACACAGTACAGACTATGGATGTCCAGTAGCAGCATATATGTATCTCTAGTCCACACAGTACAGACTACAGATGTCCAGTAGCAGCATATATGTATCTCTAGTCCACACAGTACAGACTACAGATGTCCAGTAGCAGCATATATGTATATCTAGTCCACACAGTACAGCTGTCCAATAGCAGCATATATGTATCTCTAGTCCACACAGTACAGATGTCCAGTAGCAGCATATATGTATCTCTAGTCCACACAGTACAGACTACAGATGTCCAATAGCAGCATATATGTATCTCTAGTCCACACAGTACAGATGTCCAGTAGCAGCATATATGTATCTCTAGTCCACACAGTACAGATGCCCAGTAGCAGCATATATGTATCTCTAGTCCACACAGTACAGACTACATATGTCCAGTAGCAGCATATATCTATCTCTAGTCCACACAGTACAGCTGTCCAATAGCAGCATATATGTATCTCTAGTCCACACAGTACAGATGTCCAGTAGCAGCATATATGTATCTCTAGTCCACACAGTACAGACTACAGATGTCCAATAGCAGCATATATGTATCTCTAGTCCACACAGTACAGATGTCCAGTAGCAGCATATATGTATCTCTAGTCCACACAGTACAGATGCCCAGTAGCAGCATATATGTATCTCTAGTCCACACAGTACAGACTACATATGTCCAGTAGCAGCATATATCTATCTCTAGTCCACACAGTACAGATGTCCAGTAGCAGCATATATGTATCTCTAGTCCACACAGTACAGACTACAGATGTCCAGTAGCAGCATATATGTATCTCTAGTCCACACAGTACAGATGTCCAGTAGCAGCATATATGTATCTCTAGTCCACACAGTACGGACTACAGATGTCCAGTAGCAGCATATATGTATCTCTAGTCCACACAGTACGGATGTCCAGTAGCAGCATATATGTATCTCTAGTCCACACAGTACAGACTATGGATGTCCAATATCAGCATATATGTATCTCTAGTCCACACTACAGACTATGGATGTCCAGTAGCAGCATATATGTATCTCTAGTCCACACAGTACAGACTATGGATGTCCAATATCAGCATATATGTATCTCTAGTCCACACAGTACATACTATGGATGTCCAGTAGCAGCATATATGTATCTCTGGTCCACACAGTACGGACTATGGATGTCCAGTAGCAGCATATATGTATCTCTAGTCCACACAGTACAGACTACAGATGTCCAGTAGCAGCATATATGTATCTCTAGTCCACACAGTACGGACTATGGATGTCCAGTTGCAGCATATATGTATCTCTAGTCCACACAGTACGGACTATGGATGTCCAATAGCAGCATATATGTATCTCTAGTCCACACAGTACAGACTATGGATGTCCAGTAGCAGCATATATGTATCTCTAGTCCACACAGTACGGATGTCCAGTAGCAGCATATATGTATCTCTAGTCCACACAGTACAGATGCCCAGTAGCAGCATATATGTATCTCTAGTCCACACAGTACAGACTATGGATGTCCAGTAGCAGCATATATGTATCTCTAGTCCACACGTACGATGTCCAGTAGCAGCATATGTATCTCTAGTCCACACAGTACAGATGCCAGTAGCAGCATATGTATCTCTAGTCCACACAGTACAGACTACTATGTCCAGTAGCAGTATATGTATCTCTAGTCCACACAGTACAGATGTCCAGTAGCAGCATGTGTATCTCTAGTCCACACAGTACAGACTACAGATGTCCAGTAGCAGCATGTGTATCTCTAGTCCACACAGTACAGATGTCCAGTAGCAGCATTGTATCTCTAGTCCACACAGTACGGACTACAGATGTCCAGTAGCAGCATTGTATCTCTAGTCCACACAGTACGGATGTCCATAGCAGCATTGTATCTCTAGTCCACACAGTACAGACTATGGATGTCCATATCAGCATATGTATCTCTAGTCCACACTACGACTATGGATGTCCAGTAGCAGCATATATGTATCTCTAGTCCACACAGTACAGACTATGGATGTCCAATATCAGCATATATGTATCTCTAGTCCACACAGTACGGATGTCCAGTAGCAGCATATATGTATCTCTAGTCCACACAGTACAGATGCCCAGTAGCAGCATATATGTATCTCTAGTCCACACAGTACAGACTATGGATGTCCAGTAGCAGCATATATGTATCTCTAGTCCACACAGTACGGATGTCCAGTAGCAGCATATATGTATCTCTAGTCCACACAGTACAGATGCCCAGTAGCAGCATATATGTATCTCTAGTCCACACAGTACAGACTATGGATGTCCAGTAGCAGCATATATGTATCTCTAGTCCACACAGTACGGATGTCCAGTAGCAGCATATATGTATCTCTAGTCCACACAGTACAGATGCCCAGTAGCAGCATATATGTATCTCTAGTCCACACAGTACAGACTATGGATGTCCAGTAGCAGCATATATGTATCTCTAGTCCACACAGTACGGATGTCCAGTAGCAGCATATATGTATCTCTAGTCCACACAGTACAGATGCCCAGTAGCAGCATATATGTATCTCTAGTCCACACAGTACAGACTATGGATGTCCAGTAGCAGCATATATGTATCTCTAGTACAGACTATGGATGTCCAGCCTATGTCTCTACAGAGTAAAAGCAGAACTAGAGGAGACTCTGGAATGGATCTTTCTCTGTATCATGCACTATCCTCCAAAATCTAAAACGACTAATCTTTTCAGGAGGTGTCGCTCATATGGCTTGTGTGATGTCCGTGGTTCTACCAGATTCCCCTCCGTGCTCGAAATACTGCTTGGAAGGGTCAATGCACATGGGGTCTTCCTCCGCCAATAAAAGTGGTAGAGTTTACGTACGAGTCCGGTCCTTAATTTGGAAGATCTGACCTATGTGACTTGAAACAAAAGAACAAGCTAGACAATTGAACACACATGCTGCTATTTGATACAAGAACAAATGAATGTTTGATTTCACATGCCCACAGGGTATGGCTTATTTGAAAGGTCATATGTGTGTTTCCTATCTATATATAAGCATTCCATTCAAACTGTGTCTGTCCCCGGTTGACCTCATGGCCTGCAAGTCGCGGTCGGGGCATATCTCGCAGCAGCAGCGTAGGATACTGGGATCTTCTGGCCGTCGACCTTGCAATAAGGGACATACTCTACAGCATCTACAAAAATGGTGGAGTTATGACCCTGGAGTGACCGAGATGACCACATGTCGAACTGTCAGGTCCGTTTATAGCATATATATGTATTACATGTATATCATTATATAATAAACAAACACATTAAGTACTGTACTTACTGCAGGTCAAACCGCAAAGAAGTTAGTACGAGTAGCTAAAAGCATACATATAAGAAAGTAATGAAAAATAAGTTGCTATCGAAAATTAACGTCATGGATTTAACTAATTTTCCGTTGAAAGTATAAAGTAATAGGTGGGGAAATGTGTAATTTTAGTCTAATTAATGATGGCTGTCGTGGGACGCTCACATAAAAAGGTCAACAATGAAAGCTAATCATACATTAGGATTTCTACGTAGAAACATCCAGGTCAAATCCGAACCCCTTAAGTCCATGGCTTACCAGACACTAGTGAGACCCCAGCTGGGAAATGGCTCCGAGATTTGGCCGCCCCATACCCAAACATTGATAGATCAAATTGAAGGTGTCCAACGAAGAGCAGTCCGTTGGATAAATGCTGATTTCTATCGTACCTCTAATGTTACAGACATGCTACATTACCTAAATATACGCAGACTAGATCAATGGCGTATTGACAATAGGTTATCCCTTATGCATAATGATCTGGTTGCTATCCCCATTGAAAATTACCTAGTTCCCTTCTCCCGCACGCCACTGCCATTCCGTAAACTACAGACTACTACACGTTTTCCTTTTCCCCAAGAACAATCTACCATTGCCACCATCTCCCTCGTGACATTGTACATCTCCCTACCATAGAGCAATTCAATATACCAGCCCCTAGTTGTATGCATGTTCCTTTAATTCAAACCCCTCGCGGGGACTTAGACATGTTTTCCTGGGCAGGCTTAGCCGACCTAAGCGATTAACCAGTACTAATCAATGTGTGTGAGGTGCCTTGCTCAATGACACTACATTACGTGGCCTGACCGAGTATCGATCCCGGGACTCCTGTTGTTCTGCCCAGCTGCTTTTAAACTCTTAACCCAACTTAGTTTGTATTACTTTCTTATATTTATGCTTTAATCTACTCATACTTTTAACTTATTTGCGGTTTTTTGACGCGCAACATGTCTACATCCCTGGGAGGGGTTTGACATTAGAGGACGATAGATAGATGGCGGGAAAATGTGTCATCAGTTTGTAATCGGAACTACTTTGTTATCTTCATAGTTTAGTTTCGTTTCACTTATATACATGTACTTCCGGGGGAAATGTACATGTGAGTCAATGTCAAATTTAGTACTTTCAGTCCTATTTAGCAGTGCAATAGGTATTTTTAGTTCAGATTAATAGAAGACGAGAAATGACAACTCACAAACCGGAGATCAGGTAACAATTAGCTCTGGGTTCTAGGTATTACTGCAATATATTGGCATAATCGCAAATTGTCACTTGTATTCGCGTTGTTTTCATCGATCGGGACACGACAAGTTGATTGAAGACGTTAACGATAGAGGCAGTAACGAAATATACAATTGACAGTAATCTTGGGGCAGTAATATGGACATTAGGGTTAGGGTTAAATTTGATCTTTAATTGAAGAGTATTCTACTTTTCACCTTTAGTTTACTGCCACCACCTGTGTTGTGAGATTACTGCCACTATCCCTAACCGACTGAAGACGTTTTAATAACTTGGAGAGTGGTGACCATTGTTAAATGTTTACGATTTATATGAATTTATATTGATTGTGAAACAATTTCTGACAACTGATGATGCTGATTATGATGCGAAATCAAGTATGTGTGTAAGTACATATGTAAGTGTATAGATACATGTATGTGTGTAGGTACATATGTATGTTCATAAGTACATATAGATGTTTGTAAGTACATATGTCATCATCATCATCTATAGTGATATGTATGTGTGTAAGTACATATGTATGTCACAGTATGTGTGTAAGCACTATGTAATTGTATGTGTGTAAATAAGTAATTGTGTGAGGAAGCTGGAATATCCGGAGAAAACTCGCCTCTCCGATCTGGCGTTCACAATATAATTTTGCATGCCTGTTGGGCGAGGATCAAACGAAGGCTACAATACATTGGTGCCAACATGCTAATGTAACCCACTATGAAGATCTAGGCCAGGAGACATGATTACATGGTCAGACTTAGCCATCGTAAGATTTAAAGTAACAAGCCTTTCTGCAAATGGTGGTGTGCTGATTTTGTTGTTCCTGTCAGATCTCTGTGTACATGTAAGAGATCTATGTGTACATGTAAGAGATCTCTGTGTACATGTAAGTGTAGATCTCTGTGTACATGTAAGAGATCTCTGTGTACATGTAAGTGTAGATCTCTGTGTCATGTGGATCTATGTGTACATGTAAGAGATCTATGTGTACATGTAAGAGATCTATGTGTAAATGTAAGAGATCTATGTGTACATGTAAGAGATCTATGTGTACATGTAAGAGATCTATGTGTACATGTAAATGTCAGATGATTAATGAGTGAAATCAATGAGCGAAATTTATTCTAAAGGCTAAGACAGATGCATATGTCATACTTACTGTACCAAGGTCAAACAAAAACCTACGGCTTGTATAGGCCCATCACTGTCTGTGCTGCCTACTTTGCAGGCTTAAGTAGCAGCTTGGACTGAACTTAAGTGGTGACAATTGTTTAGTCTGCTCTTATAGGTGTTGTTTCCCGTTAACACATGTAACATGAGCATAATGAAGTATAAAGTCTGAGGGCTGGAAATTTAAACGTGAAATCTTAAGCTGGTTCCCCATTGGAGTAGTGGGGCTACCTGTTAACAAACCGGAAATTTACGATTTTATAATTTGTTGCTCGTGCACGTTACCGTAGAGAGGTCAATCCCGATGATCGATTCCCTATTATATGGAAACTCATTCGCTATATGTCCCGCCCCATTGCCCCTTTGTGCTGCATAACTACATGATAAACAAATCAAAATCTTTGCATACTTGTTTTGAGTTATTGGCTTAACAGTTTAGGATTGAAAATAAAAGCTTAGACAGACAATATCAGCATAATAGAGGAAAGTTCCTTGTTCTAGTGTTTTCACAAGTACTTTTGGCCACATTTGATCTTTTCACTGGAGTGTGTTTACGTTTATTTATCGTCGCTACCGGTTGCCCATATGAGCGACGCCTCATGAAGAGATTAATCATTTTAGATTTTTGGAGGATACTTGGATTACCATTCCAGCGGACTACAGATCCATTTGTTTTTCACTGGAATGATTGAATTATTCATATTATTGCTTGGGAGATAATGATTGAATAAATTCTATGGGAAAGGGAAGACACTGCCGCACTATTTCCAGAAGCTGCTAGCTATAACTATTTTCCATATCTTGCCGTCCAAACCATACCCTACCTATTACGTTATTCATGGAATTTCGCGATATAGAATTTGGCAATGTACATTTTGAACTTCACTACTTTGTATGCTTCATAGTTTTATATTAAATCTGATTCAACAGTTCGACTAATGGTTGTGAAAGAGACCAAAGAATTAGTAAGAAGCCAAAGTTATCAACAGAATTGGAGAATTTTGACGAGATATTCCCCGAACTTGTGAGCATTCTCATCAATCCAGGACTAAAAGATGAGGAAAGAGCAGATGCAAGCAACTGGTTTAAGGAGGTCTTTATCACATAACTTTGCTTGTATTCAGTGTAATACAGTCATCTCATAAATTCTTATATGACCACACATTTAATAATGTCTTGAATGATTCTGATTGGTCATTGACACCTTGCAATCGATATTACATGTGTTTGTGTTCAAGCTTTATTTGTTGAAAATCAACTGCTTAATCAATAAAATGCTAAATATGAACTAGCAGTATACACTGATTAAAAATATTATGTCGATGATTTGCGTGAAGTTGATTGATTATATAGTATATGTATTTGTTACTATATATAGTATATGTATTTGTTACTATATATAGTATATGTATTTGTTACTACACGAAGACTCCATTATATAATCATGATGATTGGCATCCATTGTTAATCATAAAACCCGACAGAAAACATTCTCCAAAATGCGTAATAGATTAATAATTGAGGTGGTTTTGTTTTTTTGTATGCCATCACATTATTATGGAGATATTAATGCATGTAGCATGTTACCTGTCTTAAGCAGCCAGTCAAGGGAATCACAGAAAGTGCCTGCTTAGCACAGATGGCTGCTTAATAGAGGGCAAATGTATAATAAAACAACAGCTGTCCGATTAGCCCAGTGGTTAGCGCGCTCGCTTCTCATCAATGCAACCCGGGTTCGATCCTCGGATATGGAAGTATGTGAGATGGTACGGTGGCCGCCATATCGGACAGGTGAGTTTTCTCCGGGTTCCTCCCACACGAAAGACCACATTTACGCTTTCATCCGCGCCAACGAGAGTGATTAATATAAGATGTTAGAACTTGCTTCGCAATCGTGGTAAAATAAATAACGTTTAAACTAATAAAACAACATATTGGGAATCTGGAAACTGGCTGCTTAATGGAGGTGACCACTAACACAGGGTTGACAGTATATTGTGCAGCAGCAGTATATTATATAGGGTATAAGTGGAAAAGGTCACACTGTAACAACATGACAATCTCAAGTACTAGGCCTTAGCTACCCCTTCAAACCGGATTAGTTCATTGTGTAATTTTGCAGGAGATGTTCACGTGTCCACTATATATTGTATGCCATTTCTACATTGAAAAATGTCCCCCGTGATCTCAAACCTTGACAACCTTTAATTGGAATCACTCATATAGCTATACAGTATAAAAAAAATCGTTTTATTTATTTTATAATGATTGCGAAACAAGCTTTAACAACTTATATTTATCACTCTCGTTGGCGCAGATGAGAGCGTAAATGTAGTCATTTGTGTGGGAGGAAACCGTCCCCGGAGAAAACCCACCTGTCCGATCTGGTGACCACCGTACCATCTCACAAACTACCCGATCTGAGGATCAAAACTGTGTTGCATTGGTGAGAAGCGAGCGCCCTAACCACTGCGCTAATCGGACAGCCAGTATACAGTATACACTTGCATGATAATATTAGGGGTATGACAACATGGGTTTTTCTACTTCTTCGTGATTTCCAAGGTCACTTACATGTATTAATGTCGTTGTACATGTAAATGAGATGTGAAACCAAAACTTGCATCCTGGTATCGTTAAACAGCTGCCGTGTGTCATTCTTCAGGTACTGGAATATAACGTGCCGCATGGGAAGAAGAATCGTGGAGTATTTGCAGTGATGGCATACAAATACCTCGCAGGAACACCGAGTCCTGACGGTGTGAAAGTGGCAAGAATTCTAGGATGGTGCATAGAATTGGTACATTTTCATTAACCCTTTCAACACTACAGATGTCTAGTTAGGCTTACAAAAAGTGTCAATCCAGATGAGCCGGCTCGTGACGCTTACTCATTTTGATAAATGAACTGGTCCAAATGTAATTTTCTTATTAATTTATTGGTCTAAAAATATCACGCACCAGTCCATGTCAGTTACTTGGTGCTGAATGGGTTAAATTAAACTTGCTATTAAAGTCTTGTTTTGCGTTTTTTATTTTTTGCAAATTGTTCTTATTGTCATATAATTAAACACAGTGTACAATATGAAGTTTGCAAACACCAGCTCATTTAACTGTTAAGTTACAGATACATGTACACCTTCAAAATTGTACAAAATGTTATTATTGAAATCGCGATAATATATATATAATCATCCTCTCCTTAGATTACCTAGAATATCTTTATATACAGCACATTCTAAGAAACAGGGATCATTGTAGAGGGCGATGTGGGCGAAATAGTCGCCCTACACAAAGTACATTGTATCATCAATCAAATATCATTTTTAGACAATTCTGAAAAATACAATTTCCAATTTTTCAGAAATGTCTGTTTTTATCTAAAAATGATATTTGATTGATGCTACAATGTATTTTGGGTTGCAACATGGTCCTGGGAACCCGGGGGAGATGTCCAGGGTATGTGCCGGATGCCTGTGTACTAATGGGATCTTATTCCGTTTAACAGCTGTCCGATTAGTGCAGTGGTTAGCGTGCTCGCTTCTCACCAATGCGACCCGGGTTCGATCCTCGGACAGGGATGTATGTGAGATGGTACACTGGTCGCAAGATCGGACAGCTGGATTTTCTCCGGGTACTCCGGTTTCCTCCCACACGAATGACCACATATACGCTTTCATCCGAGCCAACGAGAGTGATTAATATAAGTTGTAAAATAAATAAAGTATAAAAAATATGCCATTTAACTCTTTATTCAGCAAAGAACATGGTCTACATCGTTATACAATGATTACACAGTGGTTATTACATGTACTATATAATCATGTATCTCCCACCAAGTCATTGGTACACACGGGTAATGACTAACAAGTCAAATATAACAGTAACTGGGGCAGGTCTGCACGTTATAAATTAATAATGCAATACTTTCATCGTCTTAATTGTGCAGTAAAACCGTAAAAGGTGAGATAGATGCAATAATATATCTTTGTGTTTAATGTGTTCTTCAGTTACAAGCATTCTTCCTGGTGGCTGACGATGTTATGGACCAGTCCTATACGCGCAGGGGCCAACCATGCTGGTTCAGAAAGGTACAGCTGCGGATAGTGCTAACATATATTCACAGTAACTGGCATGACATCCATTTCTTATCATCATCTCTGATGTACTGAGTTGCCGCTTTCTGTCATTCAGGGCCCATTCTAGCGGGTGACATGGGCAAAGTAGTCACATGTGGGACCCTGACTCTAGGGGGCACCAAATCTCCCTAAAACAATAAAAACTAAAAATAATTTTTTTTTTTTTACAATTTTCAGTCAAAATATTGGCAGCAAGATACACTTGTCATTATAAAGCACCCCATCTATTCAGATATTGTATTTAATGGTCAGATTGTGTATTTTAACTCTCTTATGTGGGAATTGATTACAGGTAAATAATACCCATAGATGACGCAATCCCGCGCTTTCTTACTTCTCCCAGGTGTCTAGCTTGAGCCTTGCGTACAAATTGATTGAAATTTGCTGTATCAATTGTTCATATTAACCGTTTCCTTCAGAGAGAGATTCAGGTTAATATACTATTATATCTTCATACAAATGACAGCCATTTAACCCTTTCCGTCGTGATATAGGTTAATATACTATTATATCTTCATACAAACGACAGCCATTTAACCCTTTCCTTCATAGAGATTTAGGTTAATATACTATTATATCTTCATACAAACGACAGCCATTTAGCTATCATGCAGTGGATAACAGTCGCCATATCTATCCCACCTCCATAGATATTACTGGGACTACATGAGATTCTGGCCTGCATTATGAACATTGCTTTGACTACTACATTGTCAATGTATGTCATATTGGTAATGGTGTCAAGAGGTGCTTCTATGAGGGGAAGGGTTAATGTATGTCATATTGGTAATGGCATCAAGAGGTGCTTCTATGAGGGAAAGGGTTAATGTATGTCATATTGGTAATGGCATCAAGAGGTGCTTCTATGAGGGGAAGGGTTAATGTATGTCATATTGGTAATGGCATCAAGAGGTGCTTCTATGAGGGGAAGGGTTAATGTATGTCATATTGGTAATGGCATCAAGAGGTGCTTCTATGAGGGAAAGGGTTAATGTATGTCATATTGGTAATGGCATCAAGAGGTGCTTCTATGAGGGGAAGGGCTAATATATGTTATATATATATAGATTCTGGCCTTTATTATGAACATTGGTTTGGCTACTGCATTGTCAATGTATGTCGTATTGGTAATGGCATCAAGAGGTGCTTCTATGAGGGAAAGGGTTTATGTATGTCGTATTGGTAATGGCATCAAGAGGTGCTTCTATGAGGGAAAGGTTTAATGTATGTCGTATTGGTAATGGCATCAAGAGGTGCTTCTATGAGGGAAAGGGTCAATGTATGTCGTATTGGTAATGGCATCAAGAGGTGCTTCTATGAGGGAAAGGGTCAATGTATGTCGTATTGGTAATGGCATCAAGAGGTGCTTCTATGAGGGAAAGGGTTAATGTATGTCATATTGGTAATGGCGTCAAGAGGTGCTTCTATGAGGGGAAGGGTCAATGTATGTTGTATTGGTAATGGCGTCAAGAGGTGCTTCTATGAGGGAAAGGGTTAATGTATGTCGTATTGGTAATGGCATCAAGAGGTGCTTCTATGAGGGGAAGGGTTAATGTATGTCGTATTGGTAATGGCATCAAGAGGTGCTTCTATGAGGGGAAGGGTTAATGTATGTCATATTGGTAATGGCATCAAGAGGGGCTTCTATGAGGGAAAGTGTTAATGTATGTGATATTGGTAATGGCATCAAGAGGGGCTTCTATGAGGGAAAGTGTTAATGTATGTCATATTGGTAATGGCATCAAGAGGGGCTTCTATGAGGGAAAGTGTTAATGTATGTCATATTGGTAATGGCATCAAGAGGTGCTTCTATGAGGGGAAGAGTTAATGTATGTCATATTGGTAATCTATATATATGAGGGGAAGAGTTAAGCGTGATTTGGTATAACCAGTTACACATTCTTGTATATGAAGGGGACAAACAATGTAGCAGAACTGATAAAGCCTACCAACCCAATGCGTTGCCCCGGTTACAGGTTACTTATTTTGATATTTCTGTTTATTCTTATCTTTATAGGACAATGTTGGGCTGGAAGCTGTAAATGATGGCATTTATCTCGAGTCATGTATATACAAAATACTCCGACATCATATACGTGACAAACCATACTACATTAACATCATGGAATTATTTCACGAGGTATGATCGGGTTTTAGCATCATCTACAGTACGCACTAGGTATATGTATACTAACAAAGAAAAAACTGGCAATTGTTGTCCCTCGTTGCATACCGCGAGAGGATATAGGAATGGTCTGTGTCTGTCCGCGTGTCTGTTTGTCCGCACACATTAACGGGTACCTATGTTGTGAGGAGAACAATAAATCTATTGTTTAGGGTTAGCTGCTATGTGGCTAGGAGAACAATAGATCTAGTGATCTAGGGTTAGCTGCTATGTGGTTAGGAGAACAATAGAGTTATTGTCTAGTGGTCTAGGGTTAGCTGCTATGCGGCTAGAAGAAAAATAGATCTATTGTCTAGTTGTCTAGGGTTAGCTGCTATGTGGTTATATATTTTTTTAAGTTGCTAATAAAAGGAGAGGACAATGGGGTAGCCATTTAATACCGATTTGTGAGGCCACCTGTCTGTCCGTCCGAATGTCCGTCACAAATTTGTGTCATTTCCATACGTTTTGAACCATTGGAGGAATTTTAAAATTACTTGGCACAAATGTTATCCATATTGAGTCAGTGCTGTAGTTTTAGTGTTAAGGTCACATTTAGTTCAAATGGCTATTATTCCATAACTCCAGAAAATTTTACAAAATAAAAAGCATAACCATATTCAGACAGTTTGCATAGCGCATGTTTCAGCCATGTTGGGTCAAGGTCACACTTATGACATAAGTAAAAATGGTCATTTTTCGTGTCCGCTTCACACCTCATGAACCACCAGAGGAATTTTATGAAGAGTCATAAATGTTTACGATATGAAGATGATATGCAGCATGTAGGTTTTTGCGATTCCACGTCAATGTCACAGTTACCTACGACTTAATTTATATGCCATCTGTCTCTATTCTGTTTGTAAAAACTATTTTATATTGTTTCAGCATTAGCATACATGCATTCAGAGCTCATTCTAGATGACGACTTGGGCGAATTAGTCGCCCTAGTGACCCTGACTTCGCCCCCTGGGGGCCCCACTTGTCCCTAAAAAAATTAATTTAATAAATTGTTATTTTCATTCAAAATGTTGTCCAGTAAGATACAATGGCCTATTACAATGCACTGCTTCTATTCATATGTTCTATTTAATGGCTATACAGTCAAACCTGTGCTAAAGGCCACATATGAAAAACCTGTCTCAAAAGACCACCATTTTCCTCTCCCATCAAGCCATTTTCAATGCATTTTAACCTCTATTGAGAGGCCACCTGCCAACAAAGGCCACTTTTTGACTTTCCTGATGGTGGCCTTTATAGACAGGTTTGACTGTATTGTGTATTTTAATACTATTTTGTTGAAATTTATTAAATAACGTTTAAGGACGCAATATCGCTCATTCTCACTGCTCCCAAGCATTCTGCCCTAGGATGAACCCTGCATGCATTAGAAGCATATAAAATCCGATAATATCTGCCAAAATGTTGCTGGCACATATTGTGCTGAATTACAGCCTTGCTGTGCGTTATTTGTTGTTTCAACTGAATAAATATGTTTGAAAACTGGGTATTGTTGAAGGTGATGAAATATTGAGTAAGGATAGGGATGAATAGTGATGAATAGTGATGAATACAGGTCATCGTAGTGAACATTGTTTCAGGTCACACATTGTACAATAACTGGTCAGTGTTTGGACATGACTGTATCACCTCCAGCAGGCACTGTGGACTTCACCAAATATACCCTTGAGAAATACAAGGCCATTGTAAAATGGAAGACGGCTTACTACTCGTTCTATCTGCCTGTAGCAATTGCCATGTACATGGTAAGTTAAAATATCTTAGTTTATACAAATTTATTATAGCTCAATTGCGAAACAAGTACTTACAACTTGTATTAATCACTCTCGCGAGCTCATTCCTGATGGAATCGATCGCCACGAGGGAGAAAGAAAGAGGCAATGTGGAATTTAAATGCCATGCCTAAGGTCCTGGGACTACATCTGGGCGCGAACTTGGAGCCTTTCGCACCTGAAGCTAACGTGCTACTACTGCACTATCACGACTTCCACTAGTATGACAACATACATGTATATTGATTTATTCACTGCTGCATGTCTACGGCAACATTAAATCGAAATAATGGAAGGTATTTGGTAAAACATTTCCTATTGCTATAGAATAGAATTTCCTATTACAGTGTGGTTTAGAAATAAATAATATTCCACTATAATATAATAAGAGAATTTGGTGAGTTATTGCCCCTGAATACTCCCTAATAGTATATAGGTCCTCTTAAGTTGTCCTTCACAGGGTTCCCTCTGTCTGAATTTTTGTCTGCGCAACTTCTGTCGTCAGTTGAAGAAAACTGGAGCAAACTAAAAGCCATATACAGTAAAAACCCTCTATGCGACCACCCCGATTTCGAGACCACCCCGCTATTGTGAACGATTTTTTCCAGAACGGAATATTTCACTATATAATGTCAATGGTCGTTGACCCCGATAATTCAGACAAATGTCATTAATCCTATGCTAATAGAACCCCTAATACGACCGGGCGATTTTCTCACTTTCATTGATAAAACATTTTTAATTATGTCCCAATTTTACGACAATTAAGCGACCACTTTATGGTATCGGTCAAGGGTAAGTGAGATAAACACGGAAGTGTTGATTGTAAATGATTTGTTTTGATTGCTTTTAATCTTTTGTGTATTGTCTGGAGTGGAGTATCGCAGCTAAAGTTGTACTGCATGTGTAAGGACTTGGACACTCTGTCATAGGACTTAGCTAAAGTCCAAGATGAGATCGAGAAACAATCCGTGAAAGTGAAGTGTTTAAATTAGCAGTCAACCATTGAACGTTTTTTAAAATAATGAATGATTGATATGTACTTTTCAAGGAACCGAGATACCATCGGGCATGTAACAGAACCAGACAGCCTCTGGAAGGGGGCTCACTCTTGTACTCTTGTACTAAGGGGGCTCACTCGTGTACTAAGGGGGCTCACTCTTGTACTAAGGGGGCTCACTCTGGGGCTCACTCTTGTACTAAGGGGGCTCACTCTTGTACTAAGGGGGCTCACTCTTGTACTCTTGTACTAAGGGTGCTCACTCTTGTACTAAGGGGGCTCACTCTTGTACTAAGGGGGCTCACTCTTGTACTAAGGGGCTCACTCTTGTACTCTTGTACTAAGGGTGCTCACTCTTGTACTAAGGGGGCTCACTCTTGTACTAAGGGGACTCACTCTTGTACTAAGGGCTCACTCTTGTACTAAGGGGGCTCACTCTTGTACTAAGGGGGCTCACTCTTGTACTAAGGGCTCACTCTTGTACTAAGGGGGCTCACTCTTGTACTAAGGGGGCTCACTCTTGTACTAAAGGTGCTCACTCTTGTACTAAGGGGCTCACTCTTGTACTAAGGGGGCTCACTCTTGTACTAAGGGGGCTCACTCTTGTACTAAGGGGGCTCACTCTTGTACTAAGGGGGCTCACTCTTGTACTAAGGGGGCTCACTCTTGTACTAAGGGGGCTCACTCTTGTACTAAGGGTGCTCACTCTTGTACTAAGGGTGCTCACTCTTGTACTAAGGGGGCTCACTCTTGTACTAAGGGGGCTCACTCTTGTACTATGCCTCAAAGCTGAAAATGATTATTATCGTCGCTAATGATGGTAAATACCCGATACCGATATTTGCGTATTTGCGTTGAAATTTATCTGATTATTTGAACTGGATACATGCTACAGTATGATTGTATACAGTAAAACCTGTCTTAAGCAGCCAGCCTAGGGACTCACAGAAAGTGGCTGCATAGCACAGGTGGTTGCTTAATTAATAGAGGTCAACTGTGTAGTAAAACTACATATTGGGAATCTGAAAACTGGCTGCTTAATACAGGTTGGCTGCTTAATGGAGGTGACCACTAACACAGGTTTGACTGTTATCTGATTGGGTATAGTGATAGACCTGTGTATTTCTACTTTAGGCAGGAATTACAGATGATTACAATCACGGATGTGCAAAGGCCATTTTACTGAAAATGGGAGAATATTTCCAAGTACAGGTTTGTGTTATCTCTATTTATAGTTATATTCCAGTTCAAACTGACGCACAATTTCCGAGCGATAGCGTCCGCCTCGTAACCGAGGGATAGTGTCTACCTCGTAACCAAGGGATAGTGTCTACCTCATGACCGAGGGGTAGCGTCTACCGAGGGATAGCGTCCGCCTCGTAACCGAGGGATAGTAGTCTACCTCGTAACCGAGGGATAACGTCCGCCTCATGACCGAGGGATAGTATCTACCTCGTAACCGAGGGATATGAGGGATAACGTCCGCCTCATGACCGAGGGATAGTATCTACCTCGTAACCGAGGGATATGAGGGATAACGTCCGCCTCATGACCGAGGGATAACGTCCGCCTCATGACCGAGGGATAGTGTCTACCTCGTAACCGATGGATATGAGGGATAACGTCCGCCTCATGACCGATGGATAGTGTCTACCTCATGACCGATGGATAGTGTCTACCTCGTAACCGAGGGATATGAGGGATAACGTCCGCTTCATAACCGAGGGATAACGTCTGCCTCATGACCGATGGATAGTGTCTACCTCGTAACCGAGGGATATGAGGGATAACGTTCGCCTCATAACCGAGGGATAGCGTCCGCCTCGTAACCGAGGGATAGTGTCTACCGAGGGATATGAGGGATAACGTCCGCCTCATAACCGAGGGATAGTGTCTACCTCGTAACCGAGGGATATGAGGGATAACGTCCGCCTCATGACCGAGGGATAACGTCCGCCTCATAACCGAGGGATAGTGTCTACCTCGTAACCGAGGGATATGAGGGATAATGTCCGCCTCATGACCGAGGGATAGTGTCTACCTCGTAACCGAGGGATATGAGGTATAACGTCTGCCTCATGACAGAGGGATAGTGTCTACCTCGTAACCGAGGGATAACGTCCGCCTCATAACCGAGGGATAGTGTCTACCTCGTAACCGAGGGATATGAGGGATAATGTCCGCCTCATGACCGAGGGATAACGTCCGCCTCATGACCGAGGGATAGTGTCTACCTCGTAACCGAGGGATATGAGGGATAGTGTCCGCCTCGTAACCGAGGGATAGCGTCCGCCTCATGACCGAGGGATAGTGTCCGCCTCATGACCGAGGGATAGTGTCTACCTCGTAACCGAGGGATAGCGTCCGCCTCGTAACCGAGGGATAGTGTCCGCCTCGTAACCGAGGGATAGTGTCTACCGAGGGATATGAGGGATAGTGGCCGCCTCGTAACCGAGGGATAGCGTCCGCCTCGTAATCGAGGGATAGTGTCTACCTCGTAATTGAGGGATAGCGTCCGCCTCGTAACCGAGGGATAGTGTCTGCCTCATAACCGAGGGATAGCGTCCGCCTCGTAACCGAGGGATAGTGTCTACCTCGTAACTGAGGGATAGTGTCCGCCTCGTAACCGAGGGATAGTGTCCACCTCGTGACCAAGTGGTTGTGATATTGAGCCTTGTGGTGGTGTTCTTAGCCAAGACACATAAATCCACATTGCCTCTCAGCTCAATGGTTAACAAACCCGCGTATCACCAATGCATAACGGGTTCGATCCACAGACCGGGACATATGTGAGATGTATAGTCATCGTCATATTGCACAGGTGTGTATTCTCCGTGTTTCCTCCAACACCAATGACCACATATATGCTTTCATCCGTGCCAACGAGGGTGACCAATATAAGTTGTTAATGCTTGTTTCGCAATCAATGAAAAGTATATAAAGTTTATACTTTAAGCTAATGGTATAAGAACTTATTTCATACTGAAGTTAAAAGAAATTTGTGTAAATATATAATAAAAGATGTGCTCAATATACAGATGTGAGAAGCTGAATGTTATTGAAGTGTGGATGTTATTTATAGTTGGATGTTATTTATAGATGGATGTTACTTATAGATGGATGCAATTTATAGATGGATGTTATTTATAGTTTGATGTTATTTATAGATGGATGTTATTATAGATGGATGTTATTATAGATGGATGTTATATTTATAGATGGATGTTATTTGTAGATGAATGTTATTTATAGATGGATGTTATTTAGAGATGGGTGTTATTTGTAGATGAATGTTATTTATAGATGGATGTTATTTGTAGATGAATGTTATTTATAGATGGATGTTATTTAGAGATGGGTGTTATTTATAGATGGATGTTATTTATAGATGAATGTTATTTATAGATGAATGTTATTTATAAATGGATGTTATTTATAGGTGGATGTTATTTATAGATGAATGTTATTTATAGATTGATGTTATTTATAGATTGATGTTATTTATAGATGGATGTTATTTATAGATGGATGTTATTTATAGATGAATGTTATTTATGGATGGATGTTATTTATAGATGAATGTTATTTATAAATGGATATTATTGAAAGATGGATGTTTATACAAATTTCTAATAGCTTTATTGCAAAGCAACTTCTTTCATCATTACTGCTATATAGAGAATATTAGGTTACTGTCTTATAAATTTTAATTTATTAGGCGAGTCGGAGAAAAAATACAAGGCGAGGCTCTGCCGAGCCTTGTATTTTTTCGGAGACGAGCCTAATAAATTAAAATTTATAAGATAGTAACCTAATATTCTATTTATCCTACATTCTGAGTGTGCACCCGACACAAAAACAAACAAACTAGCCATGACAGCTTACAAACTCGCTACGCACTTGGTAATATGTTGCGCATTGATATTTCTATTTATATCCACGGTTAACCCTAAGTAATGGTGCGGCGGTCCAATATTCAGGTCACGAAGTAATCCCTGTAATTAAATGGCATACACATGAAAACACGTAATATTGTTCAATTGTTATTAATCATGTAATATCATATACATGTATTAATGTTTCAAAGTGTAAAAATGGAACAGTACAATAAAGTTATCAGCTGAATGTCACTTTAAATATTTAAATAGTTTTAACCTATTTTCGCTGACAGAGGTGAAGCATGGTTCAATAACATTCCGTTGTGTGTACCGGTAGTCTAATGCAACTATCAACTGACTGGTTCAGTAGCCGATTATAAACAGACAACTTGTTGGGAACTTTTTTTCCACCGAAATGTGCGGTTTATGAGCATTTCAGGTGGCTATCCGGATTGGGGAAAAATGTACAAATAACCAGAAAACAATTTCTTATCAGTTGTAATATTGTTAGTTATTGATGTTACTAAGTCAAAATAATATATTCAACATTTACCCATGCATAATATAAAACATTCATGTACGCCGTGTATCGGTGCCCTAAAGTATCTAGTTCCCCATGGAAACAGGTGCCGCTGCGATAGCTGTATTTAGGCGCATGGATATGTAATGAAGCTAACATTTTCAACAACAATTTTATGAAAGTTGTGTTCACGACTTAAGAAAATAATAATATACGGCAAGTGCATTTAACTTTTTTTATAAGCCATGGTATGTAGGATTTACGCCGAGCATAGGTTCCACCACATCTATGAGAATGTGGAATTCATATTCTAAATTACCTTTCCCATTTTTCTTCAGTTGTTTTGTTTTTGCCTTCAGGGCGCTTCTCGTTAATGAAAACTGTGAGTCTCTGTTGCTAGTCACCGTGTATGGGTAGTTGCGGCTTTTCAGCTCCCGATCAAAACTGCTAATGAAGCCTCTCACTGTACTCGGTTCATACTCTTTGCCATCCTTCTTGCGAATAGATAGCAGGAAGTTGGCCATATACTCATCCAAGAGACTAACATCTACTTCATGCATTGCCTTTGGTTCCCCCTTCAGTCTCAAGAAACGTTAAAACTTTTTTATATCGTACAATGTTTTCATAGAGGTATTTTTATTTTTCTCTCGTTCAATGAGTTCCTCCACTTCATGCATTTCTATATCCAGAAACTCAGCTTCTTTATATTCGTTTTCAGGTGATGGACCTGATGGCTCACTCGCCAGAGCGGCTGGGGATACAGGGGGAGCCCCTACTGGCTCAATGACAGCATCTGTCATTTCAGAGGAATCAAAACTCTCATCCATGAAGCCAAAGTCAATACCAAACTCATCAAAACACTCATTATATGACATTTCTCTGACAGCAGTAGTTTCCAGAGGGTCTCATCTAGTGCTGTTAAGTCATCCCAAACAACCTGAAAGTTTGCCTGTACAGGACTTTCTTCCTGAGACATTTTCCAAACTCAGCAGACAACACAATGTGACGACAGACGCTTTGTTTATTTACAAACCGTAATCTGGGTCATAAAAGTAGTCCGTCACGAAAGTTTATTAGGCACTGACTAATAAAGAAAAATTTATTAGGCAGGCCGTTTTTGTACGTTATTTCGCATGAAGGTAGGATAAATTATATTTCTAGGACGATTTCTTGGATTGCTATGGTGACGAGGAAGTGATTGGAAAGATAGGAACAGACATACAGGATAATAAGTGTAGCTGGCTGGTCATCATGGCAATACAGAAAGCTTCTCCAGAACAACTCAAAGTACTAAAGGTAGGTGCTCCGTGTGTTATAAGTTGTGTTCCAGAGCAGCTGCAAGTATTAAAGGTATACGTCCTATGCATCATATAGCGAAGTTAAGTGTGAATGAAAAAAAGGTCATTGCAGAAATCTTCTTTTGTTCCACTCTCCTGCAAGACCACTTTTCCTATCTTCAGGAACCGATTGGTGGATTTCCGTAGCTTTTTCCGGTCAAGTCTCATTAACAGGTTGGATAAGTGAAGTCGACTTCGTCCTATTATATGGTGGAAAATCAGCAACATTTTTTTTTTATCTTTTTTTTTTTATTTCGTACAAGCAAGTAACAACATGATAATTACAACAACAAATTTTCATTACCTATACATTGGTGTCGAAATTAATTTTTGGAATATTAAAAACATCTCAAAATGTTCACAATAATAAACATTTACCCTCTGTCAATGTTGGTTTATGTTCAGTGCCTATAATATGTAGACAGTCATTAGTCCATTCTAATTCATTGAACCATGTAATTATCTCTACACACATAACAAAATTGTATAAAATTGGTCTCAGAAATGGTTAAAACAACAATGTATATATAGACATGGCCCCCAACAGATTAATCCAGTTTGATCCCTCATCTGACCCTAATAAAATTAACAGTTTCAGATGGGACGTTAAACCGAGGTCTTGTGTTGGTGCTTTACACCGTGCATGTAAAAGAACCAGAGGAGACTCTGGAATGGGTCTCTCTCTGTATCATTGCACTATCCTCCAAAAATCTAAAATAACTAATCTATTCAGGAGGCGTCGCTCATATGGGCAACCGGTAGCGACTATAAATAAACGTAAAACACCACAGATTAATCCAGTCAAAATTGACAGGTCACCTTTCATTGTAAGCATCATACAAGTTGTTTAAAACCTGCTTCATTTAGAAATGACTTCCCCCTAAATTCAGGGCCAACGTTGAACCCTGATATTCCCATTTCGTTTTATCTGATGGGTAGGGTTTGATAAATACATTTACTACATTCCTCTCTTTTTGAAACTCCTTCCTGAATTTGCATGAAACAGTTCAAATTTGGCCTGTATTCCTACCTCTTCTGAAACTCCTCGGGAGATTGGTCAAACTTGACCTGTATTCCTACCTTTTCTGAAACTCCTCGGGAGATTGATCAAACTTGACCTGTATTCCTACCTTTTCTGAAACCCCTCGGGAGATTGGTCAAACTTGACCTGTATTCCTACCTTTTCTGAAACTCCTCGGTAGTTTGGTCAAACTTGACATGTATTCCTACCTTTTCTGAAACTCCTCGGAAGATTGGTCAAACTTGACCTGTATTCCTACCTTTTCTGAAACACCTCGGGAGATTGATCAAACTTGACCTGTATTCCTACCTTTTCTGAAACTCCTCGGGAGATTGGTCATACTTTACCTGTATTCCTACCTTTTCTGAAACACCTCGGGAGATTGGTCATACTTTACCTGTATTTCTACCTTTCCTGAAACTCCTCGGGAGATTGGTCATACTTTACCAGTATTTCTACCTTTCCTGAAACTCCTCGGGAGATTGGTCATACTTTACCTGTATTTCTACCTTTCCTGAAACTCCTCGGGAGATTGGTCATACTTTACCTGTATTTCTACCTTTCCTGAAACTCCTCGGGAGATTGATCAAACTTGACCTGTATTCCTACCTTTTTTTAAACTGCTAAACAGAAACATTGATCACAACAGGATCTTCCTACATGCAGCTGTTATAAAACTGCTAGGCAGAATTTGATGAAACCTGTCAGGCAGTATATGACCAAATATGGATTGATGAAATATTTTGCAGGTATGATTATTCAAGGAATCGCTAAGCTGTTACACACAGCCTCTCCTTGCAGTTTATTTAACATTTATTTATATGATTGTATGAATTGGATTCTCGGCAACTAGTGAATTACATTTAGTGCAATATTCCTCTCACAATACATACGTGTATTCTCAGGAACTGTGTTTCAGTTTCGCGATGTTTGGCTATTTTTGTATATCTCTAAACATGTTTTGTTTCCTGAGATAAGTTTGTAGCGACAATTTGCCACTTATAAATAATATTACCTCCTATTTGGAATAGTCTGATTCCCTGTCTGACCTTAATAATATTAACAGTCTTTCAGATGGGAATATAAACCGAGGTCTCGTTTATCGGTGCTATGCAACGGACTGGTAAGGAACCAGGGATGCTTCTGGAATTGAAGTGTCTTTTGTATCTAGTACTATCCCCCCACAAAATAAAAATAGAGGCGTCGCTCTAGTAAACCATGGGGAAACGATAATAAACGTATCCCTATTAACCCTTTCCTTCATAGAGATTTAGGTTAATATACTATTCTATCTCCATACAAACGACAGCCATTTAACCCTTTCCTTCATAGAGATTTAGGTTAATATACTATTCTATCTCCATACAAACGACAGCCATTTAACCCTTTCCTTCATAGAGATTTAGGTTAATATACTATTCTATCTCCATACAAACGACAGCCATTTAGCTATCATGCAGTGGATAAGTAGTCACCATATCTATCCCACCTCCATAGATATTACTGGGACTACATGAGATTTAGGTTAATATACTATTATATCTCCATACAAACGACAGCCATTTAGCTATCATGCAGTGGATTAGTAGTCACCATATCTATCCCACCTCCATAGATATTACTGGGACTACATGAGATTTAGGTTAATATACTATTATATCTCCATACAAACGACAGCCATTTAACCTTCCTTCATAGAGATTTAGGTTAATATACTATTATCTATCTCCATACAAACGACAGCCATTTAGCTATCATGCAGTGGATAAGTAGTCACCATATCTATCCCACCTCCATAGATATTACTGGGACTTCATAGAGATTTAGGTTAATATACTATTATATCTCCATACAAACGACAGCCATTTAGCTATCATGCAGTGGATAAGTATCACCATATCTATCCCACCTCCATAGATATTACTGGGACTACATGAGATTTAGGTTAATATACTATTATATCTCCATACAAACGACAGCCATTTAGCTATCATGCAGTGGATTAGTAGTCGCCATATCTATCCCATCCCGCCTTCATAGAGATTTAGGTTAATATACTATTCTATCTCCATACAAACGACAGCCATTTAGCTATCATGCAGTGGATTAGTAGTCGCCATATCTATCCCATCCCACCTTCATAGAGATTTAGGTTAATATACTATTCTATCTCCATACAAACGACAGCCATTTAGCCCTTTCCTTCATAGAGATTTAGGTTAATATACTATTCTATCTCCATACAAACGACAGCCATTTAACCCTTTCCTTCATAGAGATTTAGGTTAATATACTATTCTATCTCCATACAAACGACAGCCATTTAACCCTTTCTTCATAGAGATTTAGGTTAATATTATTCTATCTCCATACAAACGACAGCCATTAGCTATCATGCAGTGGATAAGTAGTCCCATATCTATCCCACCTCCATAGATATTACTGGGACTACATGAGATTTAGGTTAATATACTATTATATCTCCATACAAACGACAGCCATTTAGCTATCATGCGTGGATTAATAGTCCCATATCTATCCCACCTCCATATATAACTGGGACTACATGATTTAGGTTAATATACTATTATATCTCCATACAAACGACAGCCATTTACCCTTTCTTCCTTCATAGAGATTTAGGTTAATATACTATTATATCTCCATACAAACGACAGCCATTTAGCTATCATGCAGTGGATAAGTAGTCACCATATCTATCCCACCTCCATAGATATTACTGGGACTACATAGAGATTTAGGTTAATATACTATTATATCTCCATACAAACGACAGCCATTTAGCTATCATGCAGTGGATTAGTAGTCACCATATCTATCCCACCTCCATAGATATTACTGGGACTACATGAGATTTAGGTTAATATACTATTATATCTCTATACAAACGACAGCCATTTAGCTATCATGCAGTGGATTAGTAGTCGCCATATCTATCCCATCCCGCCTTCATAGAGATTTAGGTTAATATACTATTCTATCTCCATACAAACGACAGCCATTTAGCTATCATGCAGTGGATTAGTAGTCGCCATATCTATCCCATCCCGCCTTCATAGAGATTTAGGTTAATATACTATTCTATCTCCATACAAACGACAGCCATTTAGCCCTTTCCTTCATAGAGATTTAGGTTAATATACTATTCTAGCTCCATACAAACGACAGCCATTTAGCCCTTTCCTTCATAGAGATTTAGGTTAATATACTATTCTATCTCCATACAAACGACAGCCATTTAGCCCTTTCCTTCATAGAGATTTAGGTTAATATACTATTCTATCTCCATACAAACGACAGCCATTTAGCTATCATGCAGTGGATAAGTAGTCGCCATATCTATCCCATCCCGCCTTCATAGAGATTTAGGTTTAATATACTATTCTATCTCCATATAAACGACAGCCATTTAGCTATCATGCAGTGGATTAGTAGTCGCCATATCTATCCCACCTCCATAGATATTACTGGGACTACATGAGATTTAGGTTAATATACTATTATATCTCCATACAAACGACAGCCATTTAGCTATCATGCAGTGGATTAGTAGTCGCCATATCTATCCCGCCTTCATAGAGATTTAGGTTAATATACTATTCTATCTCCATACAAACGACAGCCATTTAGCTATCATGCAGTGGATTAGTAGTCGCCATATCTATCCCGCCTTCATAGAGATTTAGGTTAATATACTATTCTATCTCCATACAAACGACAGCCATTTAGCTATCATGCAGTGGATTAGTAGTCGCCATATCTATCCCATCCCGCCTTCATAGAGATTTAGGTTTAATATACTATTATATCTCCATGCAAACGACAGCCATTTAGCTATCATGCAGTGGATAAGTAGTCACCATATCTATCCCACCTCCATAGATATTACTGGGACTACATGAGATTTAGGTTAATATACTATTATATCTCCATACAAACGACAGCCATTTAGCTATCATGCAGTGGATTAGTAGTCGCCATATCTATCCCGCCTTCATAGAGATTTAGGTTAATATACTATTATATCTCCATACAAACGACAGCCATTTAACCCTTTCTTTCATAGAGATTTAGGTTAATATACTATTATATCTCCATACAAACGACAGCCATTTAGCTATCATGCAGTGGATAAGTAGTCGCCATATCTATCCCACCTCCATAGATATTACTGGGACTACATGAGATTTAGGTTAATATACTATTATATCTCCATACAAACGACAGCCATTTAGCTATCATGCAGTGGATTAGTAGTCGCCATATCTATCCCGCCTTCATAGAGATTTAGGTTAATATACTATTATATCTCCATACAAACGACAGCCATTTAGCTATCATGCAGTGGATTAGTAGTCGCCATATCTATCCCATCCTGTTTCGGGACTTCATAGAGATTTAGGTTAATATACTATTATATCTCCATACAAACGACAGCCATTTAGCTTTCATTCATTGGATTTAGGTTATTATACTATTCTATCTCCATAGATATTACAGGGATTTTTTCTTCATAGAGATTTAGGTTAATATACTATTATATCTCCATACAAACGACAGCCATTTAGCTATCATGCAGTGATAAGTAGTCGCCATATCTATCCCCCTCCATAGATATTACTGGGACTACATGAGATTGAGGTTATATACTATTATATCTCCATACAAACGACAGCCATTTAGCTATCATGCAGTGGATTAGTAGTCACCATATCTATCCCACCCCATAGATATTACTGGGACTACATGAGATTTAGGTTAATATACTATATATCTCCATACAAACGACAGCCATTTAAACCTTTCTTCATAGAGATTTAGGTTATTTAATATTCTATCTCCATACAAACGACAGCCATTTAGCTATCTGCAGTGATAGTAGTCACCATATCTATCCCCACCCTCCATAGATATTACTGGGACTACATGAGATTTTGGTTTATATACTATTATATCTCCATACAACCGACAGCCATTTAGCTATCATGCAGTGGATAAGTAGTCGCCATATATATCCCACCTCCATAGATATTACTGGGACTACATAGAGATTTAGGTTAATATACTATTATATCTCCATACAAACGACAGCCATTTAGTATCATGCAGTGGATAAGTAGTCGCCATATATATCCTACTTCCATAGATATTACTGGGACTACATAGAGATTTAGGTTAATATACTATTATATCTTCATAAAAATGACAGCCATTTAGCTATCATGCAGTGGATAAGTAGTTGCCATATCTATCGCCAGTCCCGACTTCATAGATATTAGGTTAATATTACTATTATATCTCCATACAAACGACAGCTTTAGCGCTTTCCTTCAATAGATTTAGGTTAATATCTATTATATCTCCATACACGACAGCCATTTAACCCTTTCCTTCATAGAGATTTAGGTTATATACTATTAATCTTCCATTACAAACACTGCTATTTAACCCTTTCCTTTCAAGAGATTTAGGTTAATATTACATTCTATCTCCAACAACGACAGCCTTTAGCTATCATGCAGTGGATGTAGTCACCATATCTATCCCACCTCCATAGATTTTACTGGGACTACATGAGATTTAGGTTAATATACTATTATATCTCCATACAAACGACAGCCATTTAGCTATCATGCGTGGATAGTAGTCACCATATCTATCCCACCTCCATAGATTTTACTGGGACTACATGAGATTTAGGTTAATATACTATTATTCTTCCATACAAACGACAGCATTTAACCCTTTCTTCCTTATAGAGATTTAGGTTAATATACTATTATATCTCCATACAAACGACAGCCATTTAGCTATCATGCAGTGGATAAGTAGTCGCCATATCTATCCCACTTACATAGATATTACTTGGACTACATAGAGATTTAGGTTAATATACTATTATATCTCTATACAAACGACAGCCATTTAGCTATCATGCAGTGGATAAGTAGTGGCCATATCTATCCCACCTCCATAGATATTACTTGGACTACATAGAGATTTAGGTTAATATACTGTTATATCTCCATACAAACGACAGCCATTTAGCTA
>CM026386.1:68835178-68863224 GCA_014843695.1 Archivesica marissinica
TTGTCGTTGTTGTTGTTGTTGTTGTTGTTGTTGATACATCAATATAATACCGAAGACGAATGGTTTGGTGTACACGGTTTGTCATTACAGTCAAACCTGTGTTAGTGGTCACCTCCATTAAGCAGCCAACCTGCATTAAGCAACCAGTTTCCAGCATTCCGATATGTTGTTTATATACATTTGCCCTCTATTGAGCAGCCACCTGTACTATAAGCAGCCACTTCAGGGATTCCCTTTAACCTTCAGGCTGTTAATTTAAACTTTATTTATTTTACAACGATTGCAAAGCAAGTTTTAACAACTTATATTAATCACTCTCGTTGGCGCGGATGAAAGCGTAAATGTGGTCATTCGTGTGGGAGGAAACCGGAGTACCCGGAGAAAACCCACCTGTCCGATCTGTCGACCACAGTACCATCTCACATACTTCCCGGTCCGAGGATCGAGCCTGGGTTGCATTGGTGAGAAGCGAGCGCGCTAACCACTGCGCTAATCGGACAGCCTGTTTAAGACTGTATAAGAATACTACTAACGACAGAAACAAAATATAATGAAAGCAGATATTGATAGTCTGGATAGCTAAATAACAGCCAACATCGGTATCGTATTTTATAGCTAATCAATTATTTGATGCATGTTGATCAAACGGAGACTGAAATGCATAAATGATACAAAATAGCGTTCGCATTGCTGATGAGATCCCTTTCATATTTGATTATCAAACTTTTATTAAATTTACGTGCGTTGATTTCGAACAATGTTTGTATTTATATCAATATCGTATTTCACAGTGCCAATGGTTATCTGCTGAAACAACCTGCAGGCATAATATGTTGCAAAGCACAAACGATTGGCATCAGGGATAAGTGCATTTTTCTCATATAGATTTTTTGCACCGAGCACTACCGGTCCATGCTATGGTTCATGGCATAATTCGCTCTCAATGCAGTGAATTCCGCAAATTCGAATGAAGTAAGTATAGAAGGAATCAAGTGTTACGTAGGCTGTATTTCGATATATGTGTACTTTGAATGTCCATATTTCCATACAGAGTTACTTCCCTTTTATTAAATACCACCATTTGTAATTGCTAACATCATAGCCAGGGGCGGCGGGGTGGCTGGAGGAAATGTCAAAATTATACTAATCTTTTTAATTTCTTCAATACGCACTGTTATTATCCTGCATATTGCCACCAATAGTTCACTATTTACAAACATTAAACACAGTTTCCTCGGAATTATACTAAATTGTTTAACGATGCAACTTGTATATCCTACGTGGGTAGCTGTGCGAGTAGGTGCTAATATAGTGATACGTTACGAGAGACATTTCATTTGAGTAGAATACACTGTACTGTATATGTCCTGCATACCTACACACATGAATACTTATCGTTACCTCATTGATAATGCCAATCAAAATTTGTAATTCAACTTGCTTAGTTTAAAGCATCATTACATCGCAATAAAGGATGTTTTGGGTAAAATATAAATACTAATGTGTGTGGTGTGGGTGTGGTGTGGTGTGGTGTGGTGTGGTGTGGTGTGGTGTGGTGTGGTGTGGTGTGGTGTGGTGTGGTGTGGTGTGGTTTGTGGTGTGGGTGGTGTGGTGTGGTGGGTGTGGTGTGGTGTGGTGTGGTGTGGTGTGTGTGTGTGGTTGTGGTGTGGTGTGGTGTGGTGTGGTGTGTGTGTGGTTGGTGTGGTGTGGTGTGGGTGGGTGTGGTGTGGTGTGGTGGTGTGGGTGGTGTGGTGTGTGTTTTGGTGTGGTGTGGTGTGGTGTGGTTGTTTGGTGTTTGTGTGGTGTGGTGTGGTGTGGGGTGTGTGTGGTGTGGTGTGTGTGTTTGTGTGTTGTGTGTGTGTGTGTGTGTGTGTGTGTGTGTGTGTGTGTGTGTGTGTGTGTGTGTGTGTTTACAAAAATCGAAATAGTCGCTCAGAAACGATAAGATTCCAATAAATTTAAACCGTCGTATACGCGAATTTGTTTATCAACAACCGAACTGTAAACTCGCACAGCGCGCATGCGTGAAACAACAGAGGATGTAGAAAACAACGTATATATTTTGAACATGAACTATTATCTATCTATCTTCCTCTAATGTCGAACCCCTCGCGTGGATGTAGACATGTCCCTAAAAGACGAAGCTAACAGAAGTATGAATCAACATGTCGATAATTTAACTAAAAAAGACAACGTGGGACAAATGGGGACGATACATTCCGAATGTAAACAAGTGCGGACGATGCGTTCCGGTTGTAAACAAGTGCGTGACCGATCGACTCGGAAAGTCCTACTTACGGTTTCGTGTTTGTTTTATCGCAAAAAAACACTGTTTACCAAATGAGCATAAGCATCCAAGGTATAATGTTAGAATATGTAGCAGCATTGCTACCCATACGTAAACATTGAATTTTTCAAATATCTTTTATTTCATACGATGTAATGCTGCTTTAATGTTGCCTGGGTTCCAGTCTGTCGATTTTTCACTTTTTAGCTTCTGGCAAAATGATATCAGAAACTCAATACGGCCCAATTAATGGTATCGGTGTTAAAATATATTTATTTGATTGACCAAGCAAAATATATAGACGCCTGTTCCCAGGCTAAGTTTAAACTGTTATGCAAAAACGCCTTGCAAAGGACCGTAGGTGGATATGTGGATAATCACTAAACGAACTTTCTTAGCAAACCATATGGTGACTCCAGGCTCGAGCTGGTATTGGTACCCATCAGAGTAGTATTTCAACTCGGCCTGTCACCCGGGTAAAACCGCCGACCTTTAGCAAGCCAGCTGGATAGCTTACTCACATGCACACATTTGACATCCCCAGTTAGATTCGAACCTATAGCGGTGATGGGCAATGATTTGAAGTCAATAACAGTAACAACTCGACCACGGCCATGATATACTGAAATATACAATTATTTGCACTTATATCATTTCTTACTAAAATTGTTGGCATAAAAGAAGGGTAACTCGCATGCAGTGACATTTCGCTTTTTCAACAGGATTAGTCATACCATGGGACTTTAACCCGATGTCTCGTATCGGTATTTATGGGACTTTAAAGCGATGTCTCGTGTCGGTGATATATGGGACTTAAACCGATGTCTCGTGTCGGTGCTTTAAACCAATGTCTCGTGTCGATGTTTTACACCGTGCACGTATGTAGTGTCATTGAGCAAGGCACCTCATACACATTGCTTAGTACTGGTTAATCGCTTAGGTCGGCTAAGCCTGCCCAGGAAAACATGTCTAAGTCCCCGCGAGGGGTTTGACATTAAAGGAACATACATACATACATACATACATACATACATAAAATAACCAGATAAGACTCTATCATTGCACTATCCTCCAAAATCTAAACTGACTAATCACTTTAGGAGGCGTCTCTCTCTCTCTATCTCTCTCTCTCTCTCTCTCAAATGGGCGAATTCCGCGCAATTTCGTCTCCCTGAACAGGTGACTGTAAACCCCAAAATTGCATTTATTACACGTATATCAGATATAGACAGTAGGTCATTGATACAGACTACCAATGTAGGTCGATATGTCTTATAGTCTGTAACACTTACCCGTGCACCTCATTTGTGACCTCCGTAAGCAAATACATTTTTTCGAAATGACAATGTTTATCACCATAGCAACAAGAAATTGTGTTGGTTGCGTCTGAGTGTCTGTCTGTGGAAAGAACAACGCCGAAAGTTGTTGGTGGATTTTGATGAAACTTTGTAGATCTATAGATGATTCGTCAATGAGTAAGTGCATCGATTTTGGGAGAAATCGGTGGTCAAGACCAGCTTAAATTTAGTTTAATCATATACTATAGAGGACATAGAAAACGCAAACCTACGTTATATACTAGAGGACATAGAAAACGCAAACCTACATTATATACTAGAGGACATAGAAAACGCAAACCTACATTATATACTAGAGGACATAGAAAACGCAAACCTACATTATATGACTATTATTACATGAAAACGAAATACGAACGATTCCATCAAAGATATATCACATCTGTATTGCAAAACACAAACTGAACAACTAAAAATATTCCAAAATGTTTAAAACTATGTATTTATATAGTTATTGTTTTTCTTGTAAAACACACTTATCCGAAGTCAGAGTGCGTTTTCTATGTCCTCTAGTATATTAGTCATTTTGGTAGGATATAGTAGGGATCGAATATCCGATCCCTGTGGTACGAGTGCAGTGTGCTAACCACTGGACCACTGTGTGCGTTTCTATGTCCTCTAGTATTTTGTATTGCTATATTCGTTTTACATATACATGTGAATACAAAACACGACAAATTAAAGAAAGACAAACTGGTCGGGCCACACATTCTAAACACGTTAGTTACAGCCCTTTCCGAAGGCCAGTGGTCAATCCTGTCCATTCCCATTGAGTTCTATACAGTACACTATGCATGTGTGTAACTCGATGACGAAGTGTGTGTTTTACGTTTATTTATCGTCGATACCGGTTGCCCATATGAGCGACGCCTCCTGAAGAGATTAGTCATTTTAGATTTTTGGAGGATAGTGCAATGATACAGACAGAGACCCATTTCAGAGTCTCGTCTTGTTCTCAACGTGTTATTCTCTACAGTATATATAGTTGATATATTTGTATGTAGGTGGGAAGGGCTGTCATCCTGTGCGTGATCCCCTAAGAATTCCTAAGTAGTGTGTGCATTTTGGACGTTGGACGGTGTCTCTAGCATAATATTTTATATGTTAAGCATGTTTAGTCTAAAATGGCGGGCTGGGGGACTATTCTTAAATACACGTAGCTTCATAGAAGGAGGAGCCCATGTCTGAATAAATAATTTCTGTTAAAATATAAACCTACATTGATAAGTAAACGTGACACTGGTTATAACAAAACACACTGACATATACTAGAGGACATAGAAAACACACACCTACGTTATATGATTATTATTATTATTATTTAGACATTTATTACTCAATTATGGAACGTATTACTTTAAAAGGTGTTCAATTATGTTGGTTTAAACATATTTATTCGATAATAATGTACATTACATATATATTGTATACAAAACGAAAATGGATTAACTCGGAAGCTTAAAGCTTTTTGAGATTTTCTCCATTGCATATATAATGTTGTGCACAAATGGCGATTACGAGATAAACATATAATGTAGTAATACCAAAATATATAATAAGTAGTTGAAAATATAGCTTGTTATCAGGCGAAAAGCTAACAGTAAAAGGGAAATTAAATTATGTTGAAACACAATTACCGATGCGAAAATACTGTTACTGTTTAAAAATTTAGAATAATTTTATTTCTTAAAGTAAGCGCTAAAAGCTGGTTCATCACGTTCACATTTGCATTATAATCACAATTAGCCAAACGTGTTACTTTCAATTTTTGGAGCACTATCTTTATCTTACGATAATTGCTTTATTACTACATCAATTTTAAATATTTTGCTATCAAAATGACGACAATGAATTGGTCTTTAAGAAAATGCATATATGTATTTATATAGTTATTGCTTTTCATGTAAAAACACACTTATCCGAAGTGTGTGTTTTCTATGTCATCTAGTATATATTGAAGTAAATTTGATTGCGTAAGATGAATTGAATGTTTAGAAATATATCGTTTGAAGCTATGACTAACTCCTCGATACCTCACCAGGATCTTCCTGTCAAATCAGTCTTCATTATTGAAGAGCTTCGTTTCATCAGAGAAAGTCACTTTGATGTGTAAATCGGAAAAAATATCTCTGATTGGACATTTATGGAAACGACTGAGAATACGCCATATCTGTGTTCACTATCAACCTGAACATTAAATATCTATACGATCTAATTTGTACAACTACTACAAAGGATGCTGTCCTGTGAAACTCGTTCATTTAGATATTATCAAGTCAGTGGCACGAAAAATAATGCGACAGCATTCAACTATAATCAGTATTTGGCTGTAAGGCTGTAAAGAATGCAAACCACTGAAACTATTAGATTTCTCTAATGTTGATTTTCAACGATATCATCCAATGTTCACTGTTTTATGTAACACGTCACACAAATTTAATATAAATATTGATGCGATCGTTGCTCTTACGTGGATATGTTTTCATGTGTAACAGGGGAAATTGGAATACATACGAGACTTTTAATACTGTCAAACAGATTGGAGAAATATTCTCTCACACCCTGTAGGCGAAACTGACATATTTCACGTGAACGATTTTAAAATTTCTATAGCTCATTATTAGTTACGTGACCTGTCACGTCTGAATATGTTTAAAATCATTATCCTGTTCAAATTGACTGTCACACCGTTTTGGCGTATACAACGTGACACTTGCATTGACTGTCACACCGTGTTGGCGTATACAACGTGACACTTGCATTGACTGTCACACCGTGTTGGCGTATACAACGTGACACTTGCATTGACTGTCACACCGTTTTGGCGTATACAACGTGACACTTGCATTGACTGTCACACCGTTTTGGCGTATACAACGTGACATTTGCATTGTCTGTCACACCGATTTGGCGTATACAACGTGACATTTGCATTGACTGTCACGCCGTTTTGGCGTATACAACGTGACACTTGCATTGACTGTCACATCGTGTTGGCGTATACGACGTGACACTTGCATTGACTGTCACACCGTTTTGGCGTATACAACGTGACACTTGCATTGACTGTCACACCGTTTTGGCGTATACAACGTGACACTTGCATTGAATGTCACACCGTGTTGGCGTATACAACGTGACACTTGCATTGACTGTCACACCGTGTTGGCGTATACAACGTGACACGTGCATTGACTGTCACACCGTTTTGGCGTATACAACGTGACACGTGCATACTGTTCAATTATACGTTTTTGAGATGTGATAACTATAACTGTGATGAGTTCTTTGATCAGGTGGAGTGCATGTATGCACACCCGGAGGACTTCTAGCATCACTTCACACTCACTTTGCACATTTTCTCCTGTGTACATTTCTGTCAACGTAATCAATACGTCGTATCTTTTACAATTTGTTAATTGATATTGCGTAAAAGGAGGGCACCATATGCATAGATAGATGCAAGCTCGTAGAGGTGCTATCTACCTGGGACCTATGATCTTCAGGCACATTGTTGCATAGATAGATGCAAGCTCATAGAGGTGCATAAAGAAACAAATAGTCTTCAATGTTATCACTCCTTGTTTGCCTTTTATCTACCTGGGACAACTGTCTCCTGGTACACTGATAATAAGCTTCATAAACATGTCATATCAACTTGCTGAACTAATGTATCCATTGGATTCAAGTTAGCCACTTGTGGCCAGCACACGTCCATTAACTAAAAGTCTCTAGTTTATTGCTTGCACTAAACAATTTTCACACAAGCATATGGCTTCTAATTTCGTGCATCCCTGTTTGAGAGTGTCATCTTCATATGTGTTACCTGTAAGATAGCGCTTACCCCTCCATTAGTAAAACTGTTAATATATATATATAGCGCCCACCCATCCATTAGTAAAACTGTTAATATATATATATAGCGCCCACCCCTCCATTAGTAAAACTGTTAATATATATGTTACTGTTGATTATACATATCATTATGGACATTCTGAATAAGCTCAATCATCATCATCATCATCATCATCATCATCATCATCATCATCATCATCATCATCATCATCATTCATCATCATCATCATCATCATCATCATCATCATCATCATCATCATCATCATCATCATCATCTATCATCATCATCATATCATCATCATCATCATCATCATCATCATCATCATCATCATCATCATCATCATCATCATCATCATCATCATCATCATCATCATCATCATCTCATCATCATCATCATCATCATCATCATCATCATCATCATCATCATCATCATCATCATCATCATCATCATCATCATCATCATCATCATCATCATCATCATCATCATCATCACATCATCATCATCATCATCATCATCATCATCATCATCATCATCATCATCATCATCATCATCATCATCATCATCATCATCATCATCATCATCATCATCATCATCATCATCATCATCATCATCATCATCATCATCATCATCATCATCATCATCATCATCATCATCATCATCATCATCATCATCATCATCATCATCATCATCATCATCATCATCACCGTTTGAAATGCGATAGGTGACACGTGGGCACCGATGACGCTGGACTGGTCGACCGTAAGCTTCGGCGACATCGGGTGACCACACGTTACCCAAATCCGGTTAAAATTATGGAGTAAGATTAAATATAAAAGTTAAATCCTACATGGAGTACAGACTTGCGAATGTTGTCTTGTACCCAATGTTTTGAGGGTAACGCCAAGAGACATTGACGGACAAGAACTCAGAAATTTGGCCTTGTTTCATGACATTTAGTATGTAGATTTATGTTCATCTAGGCTTATCAGTTCATATCACGGATATGGTCTGTCGTTTTACTATATTAGTATTGTCCGTGGGTAATTAGCAAACACTGTCTTGCTTAAAATTGTGAAATTTGCGTTGTGGTAAATATGGCTTGAAATTGATCATACTTTCTTCTAATTAATAGGCTTATCTTGATCCTCCGTGAAAAGGGTGCTCAAATACCATTGACAATGGCGATAGGATATATTCATATTTTAATGAATGCGTAATCAGGTTTGGTTATCAGATATTCAACACCCCGATGGTCTACTAGTGTTTCTAGCGTGCTTGCTATTATACGAGCTCGCTATCTCTGATCGTTAACTTTGATATTCATATTTCCATATATAATGTATTTAATGTATGTATAGCCGTAAATGCACACGATTTTATCATGCTTAGGATTAGTGAAAGCTTAAGAAGTAGATATTTGCGGAAGACGATCCTTGTAACAGGACGAGGCAGCCCCATTGCATCTTAATAATTATCTTCATTTATATTCTAGTGTAATATATAAAAGCATACTAAAGTTAACACGTGTATGTTTTAATTACAGCTGTACAGAAATGCATTACGCATTCAAAACAGTTTTACTACTAATATATTGCACACATGTTCATTGTGTGGTAACCATGCTAGTTCTGTTAATTAAATATTCGCTGACCTGCGATAACGGGGCGTTGAAGGTGAAACTGGACCTTAGATTCGACAGAAATTTCCCGGTGGGATGGGGTGGGGGGCACATCAACTCGAGGGGTTAGGCATTTACTACGAACTATTCTTTATTATTTAGACTAAACGTGTTAGCTTTTTTTGTTTAATTTCACTGAGGAGGGATTACTAATGTTGATAGAACGTGTGGTCCAACCAATTTGCTTTCATTTGTGTGTCAATGTTTGTGTTGTTGTGTATGTGTATATATATAATGCAATACAATATTATTAAACTAATTAAACTTGTTTGAGGTATAGAAATGAAACACTACCGGACAGCATTAGGCTCTAGACAGGGACATAACTTGTGCGTTTGTAATTGATTTCAAATTTTTAATTTTGTTGACAACAGCAGCAACAGCAATAGCAGCAGCTACCTATAACCTTGTCACAGAGCCACACCCTCAGAAACACAGATTTAAATGCAAATCTCGGAGCTAGTGAGCAACAACAACAACAACAACAACAGCAGCAGCAGCAGCAGCTATCAATAACCTTGTCACAAAGCCATACCCTCAGACGCACATATTTAAATGCAAATCGGAGCTATTGAGCAACATTGTTGCGCTGTTGAGTCATTGTATACACTCTGAACTAGTCCAAAGTATGGGTTGTCCCGGAAACGGAAGTACGTACGTGTTCCGTACTTCCGTTTCCGGATGTGCTCCGTATGTTTCTGTGACACATTCTGGAACACCTGTAATGTTTTCCATTGCATGAGAATAAAAACAGAGGTACACATGTGGTTGCCATACATGTCTGTAATCCCAGCAGGTTCGGTTGATTTGATGTAGATTGATGTGAAATCATAATTTTCAATCTAACGTATGCTGGGTTCACCCGCCGGACAGTCACACCTAATATAATCAGTGAACGTATGTTATACACTAGAGGACATAGAAAACGCACACTTCGGATAAGTGTGTTTTTACATGAAAAACAATAACTATATACATGTAAATACATAGTTTTAAACATTTTGGAATATTTTTAGATTTTCAGTTTGTGTTTTGTAATAAAGATGTGCTAGATTGATGGAATCCTTCGTATTTCGATGTCGTTTAATAATAATCATATAATGTAGGTGTGCGTTTTCTATGTCTTCTAGTATACTTTCTTTTTGCAACAGCCGGTAAATCTACAATTATCAATCTAGGAAGGAGTACGAATTCAATATACACTTAAAATAAACATACGACAGGATCTAGTTTTTTAAATATCGACATCGTGCTGGAATGCGTGGTGCATTTCCACGATGGGGTTTGGGGTCGTCGACGTCAAATATCTGCCTCTCACCGAATTAGGTTCGAAACCTACTGGGTTATCGAGGTATCGAAGTCTTTCAAATGATCCAGTTGGCTTGGGGAAGATGTGTGGTTCTACTCGTGTCCCGTTCGTGCATGAATTACTACACGGCGGGGCATTCGATGTCATCCCGAATCAAGGATAGCTGGAGATTCGCCAAATAACCAAAGACGTCGGTGCGGTGTTAAAGCCCCAAGTGGTTTATTGTGTAAGTGAATGATTAATAAACACGGAAGCTTACAAGATAATGATTAAAGGATATGCATAGTTATTGTATATTGAAAGTAGTTTGTTATTGAAAACAGTGTACGCGCTAAGGACCTCCTCGTGCGCGATGCGCCACGGCAAATTATAGATAATCACCTAAAACATAACGAGTGTATTTAACAAACATTTTGAAGATTTTATTACTGTTTTATATATTGGTTTATATAATGAAACACTTTAACCCTTAAAATGCTGAATACATTGGATGGAATGTGCATACAACATAGATCCAGATCAGCTGCGGCGTAATGCCGCGTCTGATCAGGGATCTGTGTTGTTTGCTATTCGGCAAAGTTATTAAAATTAGCCCCATTATCCGAATAGCAAGCAGCATAGAGCCTGAGTATGTGCCGTCTGATCGGGTTCTGTGCTGTTTGCAAAGGCAACTTTAGTTGTGATTGGCATTTTAATGGTAATTATACTTTTGCTATTCACGCATACTAATAGTACATGTACATGACACAATAATCTAATCGTATTGCATTGCATATTTAACAGATTAGACTAGCTCCATTATATCGCTCTGTCACAAGGTTGAACATTCTGCGGGACCTGTACTATACATGTAATGAGGCAATTCTCATGGCTTCAAATTAGGGAGCAGTTTTAGGTAGTTATATCAGCATAAATTATCCTACCAAATCAAAACATTCAACTAAGTCCTAGGCGCTACCTGTAAGTCATAATAACGGTTATACATGGTGGTATTAACCAAAAATCATAAACTTGGTATATGTAAACATCGTAGAAAATACACAACCATGCTAGTTAAAGATATATTGGTATTTAACCCTTTCCCTCATAGAAGCTCTTCTTGCCGCCATTACCAATATGACATACATTGACAATGTAGTAGCCAAACATATGCTCATAATAAAGGCCATAATCTCATGTAGTTCCAGTAATATCTATGGAGGTGGGATAGCTATGGCGACTGCTTATCCACTGGATGATAGCTAAATGGCTGTCGTTCGTTTGGAGATATAATAGTATATTAACCTAAATCTCTATGAAGGAAAGGGTTAACAAACAATCATAAATAAATAAAGATATATTCATTATCAGATGAGACAGGTATGACATTTGTGCACAAAGGGGGGACTAGGCCACAAGCTTTAATCAACATTGGGAAAGTGACGGCCGACATTGAAACATTCACTAGTGGTACTATGAACTATATTATTCAATAACTGAACAAGATGTACTAATGGGTTGTGGTGGTCGTCGTGGTGATTATAGTGTGTGGATGGGTGTGTGGGTGTTGGCTCTAAATAGATGACACTGGTTATAGAAGGGAGGTATCGGGCCAGTAGCAAGTTTCACACACGGTATAATCCTCGTTGTAAACCATCGAGCTAAACGAAATTTGATTTGTATAAATTAAACGAGTAATCTTAAAGCGACATTCATCGCAAAAAGCAAATAAAATGCATTTTTCACGTATAAATGCAATACTATACAATAATTGCTACTGCACTACACATTCTTCTGAATACATCGAACACTAACATTGAATCAAATTAACAGTGTTTTTGTGGTATACAAACTTTCAAACGTGAAATTAGGATTTCATATAACGGTCATACAGGCTCCTGAATTGACGTTTGTTGTCATTGAAGTCAATACTAAGCACGCGATACTTTCGTTTATAGATAATTAAGATTATTCTATAAATAACTATGCATAGCTATGTAAATATGTAGCATAACTCGTGTTATTCAGGATACACTATTTGTATTACGCATGAGTGTCGACCCTATTTACAGTATTTTGTTATGTCAACAAACCGCGTATACGACGTTTGTTTATTTGTTGAAATATTCAGTTTTTGAGGCAAATATTTGGAAATAAATTATACACTATAATAGCAAATTACATTCTGCAGACACTTGCGTGTTCACCGATGTAGTGTCGCTTTAAGCTAATAGCAACGTATGTATACATGTGCACTGTCGGCATTATCACGATAAATAAACTGTATTAGTGGGTGTATCAAATATCTGTCAAAACTTATCGTCACATTCATTTTGTTTTGTATAAATGCATTTTGAGGGGGAAAAATACGTTGATTATCACAATCAGTGATTCACACGACAGCACCGACATTAGTAAGTTGAAAGCTGCATGTTTTCTTGTCTAGTCGAACTCTCGTAATCAGATTATAAAACTTGTCGAGATGAGTTTTCACTTTTTCAGATAAACGATCACATTAGCAGTCAGTGCAATCTACATTTCATAACTAGCTTAACAGTCGACAATCAGAACATTGCGTCTGCGTATCAGTACCGGTTTGCGATGGCGACTATTCCTATTAAAAAAAACATTTTCACAATTTTAATATATTGTTTATTCAATCATGGTACACAATCATGATATCAGCTTACTATATTATTGATAACTGATTCGAAATTGACAACAATATGATATATTAATCATTTATATTGATATTCAATTTCAAATCTCACAATTACGAATATAAACAACATATCAAAGCAGTTTCGAGGCCAGAGGCACATTTCAACCGAGGCAATCTAGGTGGTCCGGGGGCATGTTCCCCCTTAAAAGTGTTGGGGTATAGAAGCGATGTCCCGCGTTTTCTGTTTTTAATGAGTTTAGACGTATAATTATGTACTGACCTTTCAGCTCTCTAGCAGTCAACATTTTATACAGCAAAGGGATATTTTTTTGCATTTTATTTATTTAATTTTTCATTTATATTTGTTTTCTTTGGACATTTTAACCGAGGCGCCTGCCTCGGTGTGCCTCAGTGTGGCTACGAGCCTGTAAAGTTGTGTTACACCGGCGGGCAATATTAAATATGTACTTGTTTATGCCCATTTGGTTAAGCTCGATTGTGAAAAAAGTTATTTCAACATTAGACTAATTTCACTCCAGGCCACATTCCTGGTTGATTTTTGCAATATCCGGACATTTTCGGCATATTCGCGTTTCACCAACGTAATCCGGGTTCGATCCTCTGACCGGGAAGTATGCGAGATAGTACGGTGGTCGCCAAATCGGATAGGATTGTTTTCTCCTGGTATTCCGGTGTTCTCCCACACGAAGTACAACATAGACGCTTTAATATATACGCGCCAACGTGAGCGGTTAATATAAGTTGCTAACGCTAGTATCGAAATCGTTGTAAAATAAATAAATAAATGAAAGCTTAAGGCATTGTGCAAATGCATTTGTAGCAGATCAATGGTCCAGCGGTCTCTGTCTGTATCCACAATTGAGTAATTAGCTTAGTTTATACAAATTTATTTTAGCTCGATTGCGAAACAAGTTATTTCAACTTATATAAATCACTCTCGAGACCTCATTCCTGATGGAATCCATCGCCACGAGAAGAGGCAACGTGGAATTTAAATGCCTTGCCTAAGGGCACAATCATAACTAATTGAGTAATTAATGTCTAAATAATAATAATAATAATCATATAACGTAGGTGTGTGTTTTCTATGTCCTCTAGTATATGTCAGTGTGTTTTGTTATAACCAGTGTCACGTTTACTTATCAATATAGGTTTATATTTTAACAGAAATTATTTATTCAGACATGGGCTCCTTCTATGAAGCTACGTGCATTTAAGAATAGTCCCCCAGCCCGCCATTTTAGACTAAACATGTTTAACATATATGTTAGAGACACCGTCCAACGTCCAAAATACACACACTACTTAGGAACTCTTAGGGGATCACGCACAGGATAACATCCCTTCCCACCTACATACAAATATATCAACTATATATACTGTAGAGAATAACACGTTGAGAACAAGACGAGACTCTGAAATGGGTCTCTGTCTGTATCATTGCACTATCCTCCAAAAATCTAAAATGACTAATCTCTGCAGGAGGCGTCGCTCATATGGGCAACCGGTATCGACGATAAATAAACGTAAAACACACACTTCGTCATCGAGTTACATACATGCATAGTGTACTGTATATAACTCAATGGGAATGGACAGGATTGACCACTGGCCTTCGGAAAGGGCTGTAATGTAATGTTTTTAGAGTGTGTGGCCCGACCAGTTTGTCTTTCTTTAATTTGTCGTGTTTTGTATTCACATGTATATGTAAAACGAATCGAGCAATACAAAATACTAGAGGACATAGAAACGCACACAGTGGTCCAGTGGTTAGCACACTGCACTCGTACCACGGGGATCGGATATTCGATCCCTACTATATCCTACCAAAATGACTAATATACTAGAGGACATAGAAAACGCACTCTGACTTCGGATAAGTGTGTTTTTACATGAAAAACAATAACTATATAAATACATAGTTTTAAACATTTTGGAATATTTTAAGTTGTTCAGCTTGTGTTTTGTAATAAAGATGTGATATATCTTTGATGGAATCCTTCGTATTTCGTTTTCATGTAATAATAATCATATACTGTAGGTGTACGTTTTCTATGTCCTCTAGTATAATGCCGTTTTCCCCCCAGATTGAGTATCAAACGAGATTTGTCGATGTAAGCACCGAATGTCAAATGTGTTTTTGAAATAACACCGTTTTATTAGATTGAGCAGTAAACGAGATTTGTCGATGAAGCCACCGACTGTCAAATGTCTCTATGCACGGTTGGTTGCGCATGGCCAGATGCATCTGTCAACGCTTGACCTTTGGATACTCCCGTACACACCTAATCATTTGTTGGTGACCATGTTAGTTTATACAAATTTATTTTAGCTCGATTGCGAAACAAGTTCTCTTTCAACTTATATTAATCACTCTCGAGACCTCATTCCTGATGTAATCCATCGCCACGAGGGAGAGCGAAGAGGCAACGTGGAATTTAAATGCCTTGTTGTCTAAGGGCACAATCGGGAAGTATGCGAGATAGTACGGTGGTCGCCAAATCGGATAGGATTGTTTTCTCCTGGTATTCCGGTGTTCTCCCACACGAAGTACAACATAGACGCTTTAATATATACGCGCCAACGTGAGCGGTTAATATAAGTTGCTAACGCTAGTATCGAAATCGTTGTAAAATAAATAAATAAATGAAAGCTTAAGGCATTGTGCAAATGCATTTGTAGCAGATCAATGGTCCAGCGGTCTCTGTCTGTATCCACAATTGAGTAATTAGCTTAGTTTATACAAATTTATTTTAGCTCGATTGCGAAACAAGTTATTTCAACTTATATAAATCACTCTCGAGACCTCATTCCTGATGGAATCCATCGCCACGAGAAGAGGCAACGTGGAATTTAAATGCCTTGCCTAAGGGCACAATCATAACTAATTGAGTAATTAATGTCTAAATAATAATAATAATAATCATATAACGTAGGTGTGTGTTTTCTATGTCCTCTAGTATATGTCAGTGTGTTTTGTTATAACCAGTGTCACGTTTACTTATCAATATAGGTTTATATTTTAACAGAAATTATTTATTCAGACATGGGCTCCTTCTATGAAGCTACGTGCATTTAAGAATAGTCCCCCAGCCCGCCATTTTAGACTAAACATGTTTAACATATATGTTAGAGACACCGTCCAACGTCCAAAATACACACACTACTTAGGAACTCTTAGGGGATCACGCACAGGATAACATCCCTTCCCACCTACATACAAATATATCAACTATATATACTGTAGAGAATAACACGTTGAGAACAAGACGAGACTCTGAAATGGGTCTCTGTCTGTATCATTGCACTATCCTCCAAAAATCTAAAATGACTAATCTCTGCAGGAGGCGTCGCTCATATGGGCAACCGGTATCGACGATAAATAAACGTAAAACACACACTTCGTCATCGAGTTACATACATGCATAGTGTACTGTATATAACTCAATGGGAATGGACAGGATTGACCACTGGCCTTCGGAAAGGGCTGTAATGTAATGTTTTTAGAGTGTGTGGCCCGACCAGTTTGTCTTTCTTTAATTTGTCGTGTTTTGTATTCACATGTATATGTAAAACGAATCGAGCAATACAAAATACTAGAGGACATAGAAACGCACACAGTGGTCCAGTGGTTAGCACACTGCACTCGTACCACGGGGATCGGATATTCGATCCCTACTATATCCTACCAAAATGACTAATATACTAGAGGACATAGAAAACGCACTCTGACTTCGGATAAGTGTGTTTTTACATGAAAAACAATAACTATATAAATACATAGTTTTAAACATTTTGGAATATTTTAAGTTGTTCAGCTTGTGTTTTGTAATAAAGATGTGATATATCTTTGATGGAATCCTTCGTATTTCGTTTTCATGTAATAATAATCATATACTGTAGGTGTACGTTTTCTATGTCCTCTAGTATAATGCCGTTTTCCCCCCAGATTGAGTATCAAACGAGATTTGTCGATGTAAGCACCGAATGTCAAATGTGTTTTTGAAATAACACCGTTTTATTAGATTGAGCAGTAAACGAGATTTGTCGATGAAGCCACCGACTGTCAAATGTCTCTATGCACGGTTGGTTGCGCATGGCCAGATGCATCTGTCAACGCTTGACCTTTGGATACTCCCGTACACACCTAATCATTTGTTGGTGACCATGTTAGTTTATACAAATTTATTTTAGCTCGATTGCGAAACAAGTTCTCTTTCAACTTATATTAATCACTCTCGAGACCTCATTCCTGATGTAATCCATCGCCACGAGGGAGAGCGAAGAGGCAACGTGGAATTTAAATGCCTTGTTGTCTAAGGGCACAATCGTAACGGCTCCAGTGGGACTCGAACTCCGGACCTTTCGCACAAGAAGCGAACGCGCATCCACTACTTCCGGCTATCACGACTTCCGGTGACCATGCTAATAAATTAACATTCTGAATATCATCTATGCAAATGAACAATGAACTAAAGCCAATTTACTTCCTGCAAGACCGGATTACCTATCTTCTTATATACTTTACGGAGTACAATTCACTGGTATAAGAGGCAGAGTTTACAACGGCAATATTCATACAGACGGATCTGTAGTCCAGTGGTAACACGCTGAACTGGTTGTGATTGATTTAACCATATTGTATTGCATATGTAATACATTCGACACTACAATATTACTGGTAATCCAGGGATCGCAGGTTCGATCCCCCGTCTGACCCTAAATTAATAAAATTAACAGTCGTTCAGATGGGACATTAAACCGAGGTCTCGTATCGGTGCTGTACATCGTGCACGTAAAAGAAACCAGAGGAGACTCTGGAATGGGTTTCTGTCTGTATCATTGCACTATCCTCCAAAAATCTAAAATGACTAATCGCTTCAGGAGGCGTCGCTCATATAGGCAACCGGTAGCGACGATAAATAAACGTAAAACACACAGGCAATTGTCACTTCTTTGTCAATATAGAGCAGATGGCATTTGTACTACATGACAATATGTAGCTGTATCAATATCACCTCGTTTGCATCATAAAACGTCAAGCATTGACAATTAAATCTATAAAGACACCCAGATAAGCATAATGCCCCAAATCTCATTATTAATATCACACTGTGTTATGGTCGCCTGACGTGTTTTATATTTGGGAATAAGTTGGCCGTGCATGATAAGGAAACAGGCGATCGTATAGCTCTCTCTCCCGTGCTGATAGCCCGAGATAAGGCGGGAAAATAATGAAATTGTTCTAAATAAAACCGTCGCTTTATCACGCTAGTGTCGTATCTTGAAGTCCCGACTAAAAAGCCCATTTATCTGGAATTATCAGCGTATCCTGGAAATTGGGAAAATGGTAAAATTGTTGAGTCTTCGGCGAAATATGTGGAATATTGATAATATTTGTCCTCAAATCTCAGTTGATTATCAAAACAGTGGCAGATTGGGTCCTTCTCTCAGTCTAATTACATATGATGGTGGACGAATGATAAAGGTTCGGGATGTATCAAGGGCCGCTATCTGTACTAGTATCCGGTATAGCATCTTGGTTAATGGATTAATTTGAGGAAAAATCTATCACAGTGCAAGCCTCTCTAATCAGTTATCAGGACGTTCATAAAGAAATGGAATATATGAGATGATGTTATCTATGCCCGAGAAATGGGTAGGCCTGAGTTCTGCAGATAAGCATGATTCCTAGGTGCTAAATCACGTCTAGCGATAATTACAATTTGTAAATTGCATTTTGCCTACGACCAGAATCATTCCTTGCGAGATAAGGGGACTGAGGATGTATTGTTCGTTGCAATATCCGAGATGTTGGTCCTTATCTCTCCGCGATAGCAAATCAGTCTTGTTTTTAAACAGAGCCGCCCAAAAATGATTATTTTTGTTTTCCCGACTTGTTGTATTTGCACGCATGCAGGATCGATTACACAGATTTCCATCGTGGATTACTATAAATAAATTTCTAGACATTTCCACACAATCAAATCTAGATCAACCCTTCAGCCGTTTCCAAGAAATATTGAATAGAGTTATGTCAGCATCAACATTACGTATGTGCTATAATAATTAGTATACGACCGCGCGTGTACTTCTAAATGCGTTTATATGAACACATTGGGTCAGACGGAGAATCGAACCTGCGCTCCCTGGATTACCAGTTCAGCGTGTTACTACTGGACTACATATCCGTTTGTGCGTTAGTGCAGTTGTAGGCGTCGCTGTATAGGTGCATGTTTATTCAGTCGTATCATCTGTGTGTTCTACGTTTATGTATCGTCGCTACCGGTTGCCCATATGAGCGACGCCTCCTGAAGATATTAGTCGTTTTAGATTTTGGAGGATAGTGCATGATACAGAGAGAGAGAGAGAGAGAGAGAGAGAGAGATCCATTTCAGAGTCTCCTCTGGTTCTTTTACGTGTACGATGTAAAGCACCGACACGAGATCTCGGTTTAACGTCCCATCTGAAAGACTGCTAATTTTATTAGGGTCAGACGGGGGATCGAACCTGCGATCCCTGGATTACCAGTTCAGCGTGTTACCACTGGACTACATATCCGTTTGAGCGACGCCTCCTGAAGAGATTAGTCATTGTAGATGTTTGGAGGATAGTTCGCCTCTGGTTCATATACGTGCACGGTGTAAAGCACCGACACAAAGTCCCATCTGAAAGACTGTTCATTTTATTAGGGTCAGGCAGGGATCGCAGGTTCGATCTGACCCTAATAAAATTAACAGTCTTTCAGATGGGACTTTAAACCGAGGTCTCGTGTCGGTGCTTTACACCGTGCACGTAAATGAACCAGAGGAGACTCTGGAATGGGTCTCTGTCTGTATCATTGCACTATCCTCCAAAAATCTAAAATGACTAATCTTTTCAGAAGGCGTCGCTCATATGGTAGAGACGATAAATAAACGTAAAACACACACATGAAAACGTGGAGCCGGAATGAGGGTGATGAGAATTGTATTCAAGTAAAGTAATTATGTAGTAATACCATAGCCGCCACTTAAACAAGTTTCTAATATTCAACGTTATTAATTAGTCAATCAAAATAATTATAAAATATAAAATAATACAGCATTCTCTAGCTAGTTCAATCAGTGTTCTCTAATTTGCTGAACGAATTATTTCACTTGAAAACGTAGAACTTTGAAGCTGCACCATAAAACATATATGACTACTATTTCCTTGCTATGAGTTAGGTTTCAACTACTTTGAAGCTGCGCCATATATGACTACTATTTCCTTGCTATGAGTTAGGTTTCAACTACTTTGAAGCTGCGCCATATATGACTACTATTTCCTGTATAGGAGTATGGTTTCAACTACTTTGAAGCTGCGCCATATATGACTACTACTTCCTGTATAGGAGTATGGTTTCAATTACTTTGAAGCTGCACCATATATGACTACTATTTCCTGTATAGGAGTATGGTTTCAACTACTTTGAAGCTGCGCCATATATGACTACTATTTCCTGTATAGGAGTATGGTTTCAACTACTTTGAAGCTGCGCCATATATGACTACTATTTCCTGTATAGGAGTAAGTTTCAACTACTTTGAAGCTGCGCCATATAGACTATATTTCCTTATAGGAGTAGGTTTCAACTACTTTGAAGCTGCGCCATATATGACTACTATTTCCTGTATAGGAGTATGGTTTCAACTACTTTGAAGCTGCGCCATATATGACTACTATTTCCTGTATAGGAGTTAGGTTTCAACTACTTTGAAGCTGCGCCATATATGACTACTATTCCTGTATAGGAGTATGGTTTCAACTACTTTGAAGCTGCGCCATATATGACTACTATTTCCTGTATAGGAGTATGGTTTCAACTACTTTGAAGCTGCGCCATATATGACTACTATTTCCTGTATAGGGGTATGGTTTCAACTACTTTGAAGCTGCGCCATATATGACTACTATTTCCTGTATAGGAGTATGGTTTCAACTACTTTGAAGCTGCGCCATATATGACTACTATTTCCTGTATAGGAGTTAGGTTTCAACTACTTTGAAGCGCGCCATATATGACTACTATTTCCTGTATAGGAGTATGGTTTCAACTACTTTGAAGCTGCGCCATATATGACTACTATTTCCTGTATAGGAGTATGGTTTCAACTACTTTGAAGCTGCGCCATATATGACTACTATTTCCTGTATAGGAGTATGGTTTCAACTACTTTGAAGCTGCGCCATATATGACTACTATTTCCTGTATAGGAGTATGGTTTCAACTACTTTGAAGCTGCGCCATATATGACTACTATTTCCTGTATAGGAGTATGGTTTCAACTACTTTGAAGCTGCGCCATATATGACTACTATTTCCTGTATAGGAGTATGGTTTCAACTACTTTGAAGCTGCACCATATATGACTACTATTTCCTTGATATGAGTTAAGTTTCAACTACTTTGAAGCTGCATCATTTGTTCTTCCAGACACACCTCCATGCCATGCCTCTAACATATAGTTCTCCAAACACTGGACTTTAATCCGAGAACTACAAGCGCTAGGTAAGTTGTGAGAATTAACTGCATCGCGGATTGATGGAATGTACAGTGGGTTATTAACACGTGTGTGAATGGTTGATTACATGTGTATATACCTAGCAATTTCTCACATAATCGAAATAATTTCGGGAGCTATCGTTGTATAGGAATTTTGTCTCAAGGACTGTTTCAAACATACAAACGGATCTGTAGTCCAGTGGTAACACGCTGGACTGGTAATCCAGGGATCGCAGGTTCGATCCCCCGTTTGACTATAAAAATTAACAGTCTTTCAGATGGGACGTTAAACCGATGTCTCGTGTCGGTGCTGTACACCATTCATGTAAAAGAACCAGAGGAGACTCTGGAGTGGGTCTCTGTCTGTATCATGCACTATCATTCACAATCTAAAATGACTAATCTCTTCAGGAGGCGGCGTTCATATGGGCAACCGGTAGCGACGATGAAATAAAAGTAAAACACACAAACATGAAACACATTGAATTGGTAAGGAATCAACAACCGCAAGCATAACTAACATCTGTTAGAATATGCACACGTCTGAAAGGGGACTGAATGGAGCTCCGTGGCCGAATGACCAAGGTCGTTGGAATACTTTAAATCACTGCCTCTGCTGAAATACGTCTCAGATGGGCACCCACATGGGATCTTCTTCCACCAATAATAATTGGAGGGTCGCCTTACGATTTGATTTACGACATTAAACCACAAAGCAAACACTGTATAGGGCGTGTGATAGGCTTTATAAAATTATAGGTGGAGTTGTTTTGCGTTTGGGGTATTTAAAGTCGTAACGACAGTTTAAATCATATAACGACTCGCCAGCTATTATTGGTGATTAAACACGCTGGACTGGTAATCCAGGCATCGCATGTTCGATCCCCCGTCTGACCATACTAAAATTAACAGTCTTTCAGATGGGACGTTAAACCGAGGTCTCGTGTCGGTGCTTTACACCGTGCACGTAAAAGAACCAGAGGAGGATCTGGAATAGGTCTATGTCTGTATCATTGCACTATCCTCCAAAAATATAAAATGACTAATCTCTTCAGGAGGCGTCGCTCATATGGGCAACCGGTAGCGACGATAAATAAACGTAAAACACACAATATTGGTGATGGCAACATACTGTTATGATGAATTTTGTAAGGCGTTATAAACTTAAAACACACCACTGGTTAAATCAAGACAAACATCAAATCATAGCTAACAGACAATAAACCTGTAGCGTTATCTCAACTGAGGTTCGTGCTTATCTATCGTGGAATATACAACGTTTAATACGTTTTAATACCACGAGGACAGCAGGAACCGCGGGAGTTGAAACCGAGGCTCCCTTGTGATTTCGATAAAAACACGTCAATAACGTCACTGATTATTTTCCATTCTATAGATAAAAATTGTATTTTCGCTTATCATATTTTTGCAAGAAGAAAATGAAGAGATATAAAATGTAGATAGGCTCGTTGAGTGGATGGAATGGGAAATATGCTATATAGTGATACACAAACTGATGCGGATGCCATTATGTTATACTTTTGTCATATAGTATATAGTGAGCGACTTTTCTCCGTTTTCTATTACCTCCCTTGGCATATAAAGTCCGATTTATCCCGAAATGTAAATTGGTCATTTTAGTTGGAATTCTTTGCTTTTATTATTGTTCCCTAACCCGATTTTGCGGTATTATAAATGTGATTTTGCGGTATTATAAATGTGATTTTGCGGTATTATGTGATTTTGCGGTATTATAAATGTGATTTTGCGGTATTATAAATGTGAGTTTGCGGTATTATGTGATTTTGCGGTATTATAAATGTGATTTTGCGGTATTATAAATGTGATTTTGCGGTATTATGTGATTTTGCGGTATTATAAATGTGATTTTGTCACGGTGACGACAACTTGTTTTAGCAAGACATGTCCCTTCTCCCTCCCCCTTCTAAGCGCTGTGGAGAGGAGCCGTCGCTTGGCTATCACAGATATACACACAGCTTCATTTATAAGAACTGTTGCTAATGGACGTTGGCAACACGGATCTGTAGTCCAGTGGTAACACGCTGGACTGGTAATCCAGGGATCGCAGGTTCGATTCCCCGTCTGACCCTAATAAAATTAACAGTCTTTCAGATGGGACGTTAAACCGAGGTCTCGTGTCGGTGCTTTACACCGTGCACGTAAAAGAACCAGAGGAGACTCTGGAATAGGTCTCTGTCTGTATCATTGCACTATCCTCCAAAAATCTAAAATGACTAATCTCTTCAGGAGGCGTCGCTCATATGGGCACCGGTAGCGACGATAAATAACGTAAAACACACACACACACACAACACCACAAATGTTGGCAAAATGTGTAGTCCGATCTTTTTGCACGTTTGCATATATATATATTTATATATATATATATATTATATAATATATATATATAATATATATATATATATATATATGTAGCTGGAGATGGTCAGGAGTTGTATATGTGCAACATTTGATTGTAATATTGTAATGATATTGTGATATGTTTACAGACACCAACAAGAAACTATCTGCACTTGCCTTAGAGGTAAAATTTATATACTTTTATTAAAAAAATATAGACAAATTTGGACGTCAACCGCATAAATATTGTGTAAACTAGTGCAATGTGTGAAGGATTATTTTCTTCACTCATGATAGTAAAATCCATAATTCTAAAATTTGTAACGAAAACGTAACGCTCAATATACAAGTGTACAGTTTTTTTTATGGTGAAAGTATACTATGATTGTAAATTGAACTATATGTATTGTGAAAACAGTTATTAAATGACATATATATATATATTCATTGAAGGAGGGAGGGAGTCTACATACAATATATATACAGCATACTCATGGCGCAACCAAATCTTGTCATGAAACTACGGAAACATTGCGTCACGAAGTCACTTGACTGTTGCAAACGATAACTGATTAAGCTATGATAACGTACGATGGAGAGATTGGGGGACAAGATAATCACATACAATAGATCAGTCATCTTAAACAGTAGATGTGAACAGAGATACCAGCATGAGTCTGAAGTGGGTCTTCCGTCAAGGTCGTTTGGATTAAATGTTAGGTAAATATAGTGTCAACTTGGAAGCTATGTTACGGTCATTTGCGCAATCGTTGGTGGTTGTTATTGTGATGGTAGTTGGCCAGATTATTGCAAACGGCTACGGACTCAAATACCCACCCGGATGTGATTATGGCGTTGAGCGATGTGTGACATTTGGGTTTAAAGTCGCAATAATTGCTTAGGTCATATGGTGACTCTCCAGCTGTTAGAGGTGGAGGCAGACCCCGGATGCCTCATTCGAACAGTATTGCAAGCACGCGCGGGCACCTGCGTAGAACCACTGACCTTCTGCAATCAAGTTGGACATATTCAGTGGGCTTGAAATATACAACGGTGAGAAGACAACGACCGTATAACCATCGGTGCAAAACAGTATGGAGTACAAGTTGCTATGGATAAATACTGTACCTGGAAACGTAATGACATGAATTGGCCATTCTAGCAAAAATAATGAAGATATAGTGATGAAATGTTACGGAAGCTGTAATATATCAAACATATTACGTCTGTATTCAAAGATTACTAAATTTTAGTTGTCTTCACCCCGGATCAATCATGTCACTTCTATACGTTTCCCTTTGACATGTTGAACGTTCCATATAAATTCCAAGAAATCAAGTACAGTGTACCAGATGCTAACATTTCTGAAAACGTACATTAGCCCGCTCAGACCGTGTCTCTTTATATGAAAAAGTTAGCAGTTTCTTACGGAGGTACTGGTTAATCGCTGGTGCCAGCCAAAGAAAGTTATTAGGTAAACTGCCCGTCGCTCATATGGGCAAATTTAGCGACGTTAAATAAACTTAAATTAAAAAAACAAAAAACACATTATTTAAATTATTACGGTGAAATGCCATAATTAGTCTTGATATTAATATATGTATTGTCATCTTGTAAGTGCTATTTAAATACAGACGGATCTGTAGTCCAGTGGTAGCACGCTGGACTGGTAATCCAGGGATCGCAGGTTCGATCCCCCGTCTGGCCCTAATAAAATTAACAGTCTTTCAGATGGGACGTTAAACCGAGGTCTCGTGTCGGTGCTTTACATCGTACACGTAAAAGAACCAAAGGAGATTCTGGAATTGGTCTCTGTTTGTATCATGCACTATCCTCCAACATCTAAAATAACTAATCTCTTCAGGAGGCGTCGCTCATATGGGCAACCGGTAGCGACGATAAATAAACGCAAAACACACACGCTATTTAAATTTGATATTATTACTCGTGTTGTTTTTTTAGTTGCTTTCATGCTCAGACCAACTTTCAATTCCTTAACTGTTTTACTTAATACGTTTTATTCTAACAAATATTGGTCGGCAAATAGGTAATCAGTATTTGTTAATGCAATCAGACTTTAAATAAAGCTTCGGATATCTTGTATTCAAATGGAAATATAATTCTATAACTTATATATGCAAATTAATCCTAGTAGCGGCCACCATTTACAATTAATTTGTATACATATTTATTTTAGCTTTATTGCGAAACAAGTTACATCTTATATTAATCACTCTCGAGACCATTCTCGAGAATCCATCGCAATGCGCAAGAGAGAAAGAGGCAATGTGGACTTTAAACGCCTTGCCTAAGGACATACTCGTAACGGCTACAGCTGGGCTACAGTTATTTGTGACTTTGTGAATAGAAATATGTAAAGGGCGGTAATTTACACATAGTAATTTTACAAACACAAAATAACACAGTTCATTTGTTAGACAGATCTTCAAACTTTACATCAAAATATGAATAAAGTATTATTGGTATAAGTTAATCACGTTTTCTTAGTATCAGCTCGTTATAATAATAATGCAGCCGCTCTGATACGACTGAATAAGCATGCACCTATACAGCGACGCCTACAACTGCACTAACGCACAAACGGATATGTAGTCCAGTGGTAACACGCTGAACTGGTAATCCAGGGATCGCAGGTTCGATCCCCCGTCTGACCCTAATAAAATTAACAGTCTTTCAGATGGGACGTTAAACCGAGATCTCGTGTCGATACTTTACATCGTACACGTAAAAGAACCAGAGGAGATTCTGTAATGGATCTCTCTCTCTCTCTCTCTCTCTCTCTCTCTCTCTGTATCATGCACTATCCTCCAAAATCTAAAACGACTAATATCTTCAGGAGGCGTCGTTCATATGGGCAACCGGTAGCGACGATAAATAAACGTAAAACACACACATGATACGACTGAATAAACATGCACCTATACAGCGACGCCTTCAACTGCACCAACGCAATAACAACCGAAAAATACGTTCGACAAATAACACTAAGATAAAAGTGATCTTGAATATGATTTGCAGATCGATTAATGTAAAAACTGAAAACTATTTTATTTTCTCAGACGATCATTATTATAACCTGTTTTAAATTCTTACGCCAACGACACGACATGTGCTGCTTGTCTTAATGAGACTGGTTGGTATATTTCGTAGATAGTATCAGCGAACTACAGAGAGAGGGGAGAAATATGGAAACTTAAACATCAAATTTTGAAAAACTAGTCTGTTTGATGTTTAAAGGGAGTGAAAGTAGTGATTTTACAGATTAAGATAAAGCCTGTGATATAGAGATGTCGCCGAAACTCCTGACTGATAAAATGTATTTCTCCTAATATGACTTTCTTTTTGCAATATCACGAGGCTTATCTGATTAACACATTAATGAAAGTATCGTTGCGAATATCTAAATTATGATAAAAGTCATTATCATCGAACGTTTTCCAATCTAGGAAAACGAATGTAAAATATAAGAAGGTTTGATATAAAAATGCATCTTAATGTATGATAATTTGACACGTTTGAACCACCGTCTGAGTATCTCTTTCTCCCTCTCCTCGTCTCTCCCTCTCCTCCTCTCTCCTCCTCTCTCCTCTCTCTCCTCTCTCTCCTCTCCCTCTCCCTCTCTCTCTCTGTCTCTCTCTAGTGCAATGATACAGAGAGAGACCCATTCCAGAGTCTCCTCTGGTTCTTTTACTTTTTTATGTGCACGGCGTAAAGCACCGACACGATACCTCTGTTTAACATACCATCTGAAAGACTGTTAATTTCATTAGGGTCAGACGGGGGATCGAACCTGCGATCCCTGGATTACCAGTCCAGCGTATTACTACTTGACTACAGATCCGTCTGTATCTCTCTCTCTCTTGTTTGGTGCTCCTATCCTCTCCTATCTCTCTCTCTCTCTCTTTCTCTCTCTTTCTCTCTCTTTCTCTCTCTTTCTCTCTCTCTCTCTTCTCTCTCTCTCTCTCT